>CM067379.1:12645534-12919399 GCA_034510155.1 Eucriotettix oculatus
GGTGATCCTGAAACAGGCAACTCCCCTTTAATAGCATAGGAAGGGAATTGAAAAGGGGGGATGCGGAAGGTAGAGCAAGGTAGCCTAGCAAGGGTTAACTAGGGCCCCCGGGCTATGGTTTAAGGATCCTACCCGGTGTTTCACCTAAAGAGATGCAGGGAAAACCCTAGAAAACCTGCATCAGGTAGGTCGGGCATTGGCTACTATTCTCACGCCCTTCCGAATGACGGGAGACGAGTCTGCTGTGGGGTCGCAGCATTCCCTTCTCCATGTCTCCACCAGTTTCAGGAGGCAGTTGGCCGACTGATCCAATGGGATCAGCGGACAACTCTTGCCATATGCCCAAGGTCTTTGACCCCAGTACATATACCTCCTAAAATAGGTGAAGGTGTCTCGGCATGTGAGAACTTTGATAAAAAATACCCAGAGAGAGTGCGAGGCATCCCCGACATGATCAGGTGAGCCCCGCAGTCACTCTGGGCTGAAGCGTCTGCGAGAAAACTCCCGCAGACGACTCTGATGTAATTAAGTAGACGAGGTCCCCCTGGCTATGTTTTAAGGATCCTACCCGGCGTTACACCTAAAAGAGATGCAGGGAAAACCTTAGACACCCTACATCAGGTAAGTCGGGTTATTGGATATTATTCTCACGGGCCTTCCGAATGACGGGAGACGAGTTTGCTGCTGTTGGGTCGCAGCATTACTTTCTCCGTGTTACAACAAGTTTTAAGAGGCATGTGTACCGAGTGACCCAATGGGAACAGCGGACAACTCTTACCGTGTGCTCAAGGTCCTCAGTCCCAAAATAGATGAAGGTGCCTCGGCTTGTGAGAGAACATTGAAAAATCCAGAGAGACAGAGTACGAGGCATTCCCCTAAGGTAAGCCCCTCAATCAATCTGAGGAGAATTAACTGCGAGAGAAAAGCGCCCACAGGAACTGAACCACCGGTTGTTCTACTCGTCGTTGTAGCCAATGCCTGCCTATAACGACGTTTCGACTACAACTTTGGGACACCTTCACGAACGGATGTACGTAGATAAATTTTACCTACAGTTACATTTTAAATGGATATAGGCCAATGTGGATGACATATTAGAGAAGTGTGCGTCAAAAAGACGTTTGAAAGGTATGTTCGACACACGATGTTGTGTTTTTTAAAAATTGTTTTATAATTTGTTTCCCTTTTAATTCGACTGTTATTTCAGATAAATATATATTTACATACAATAAATATAATTACCAACCACATAAAATTTACGCTTTATTGATCCCAAAATTTTCTATAGTAAGAAACTATGAATGGTAAAATAAATAACCTGGTGTATTTCTTCACTGTTATGTTATTTAGTTTACTTATAGCCTGATGGCGCTGTCAACTTATAAAACCTGCCTTTAAGTGAAATAAATACGTTGCTGTAGTAGTAGTAGTAGTAGTGTTATTTTCCTTTGTCTCGCAGTGGTTGTGGAGAAGCTGAGACTAAGACGGTCGCTCTGATGCAGCTGCTGTGGTGGTAAGCCTGGGCCTTTGTTTTAAGTGCACCCCGAGGTATTAATCATTGCCAGATGCAGGCTGTACTATCCACTCGCTCCACTTAGCCCAGTTTGCCACGACAATAAATCCATTGTAGGAACGTGTTCCGTGCTAACTGAAATTTACACCGCCCCCGCGGCGCTCCCAACCACCTTCCTTCATCTCACAGTTAGCCTCCGTCCTTTCATCAACAACCCCCACCGCCAGGGTGGAGAGAGAAAAAGAAAAATTACTGACCTCATTCAACAGGTGAGGTGAAACCTTGGACTTCTTTTTACCTCTCCGACATTTTAAGACGCTTCCTGAATTTTATACAGGGTGATTCTAAAAATATGGGGTAGGTGGGTTAAGATAACGTAACACCTGATACAGTACGCGAAACAACTGTCCAGGGTTGTTTCGAACGTGGCGCGACAGGGACGCCACCGACCGTACGTAGTTGCTGAAGTTTATTCGGCTAGACTTCCGATTAGAAGTGAAAAGTTTTTAGAAAGTGGCTGAAAAAGCCAAGGAACAATCTAACAAATGATGCTGCGCGAAGAGAAGCCTGGAAAATAAGACTCCATTAAAATAAAATGTATATTTGGTGAATAGACGTGAAGTAGGGACGTACTGAATCTATATATACTGGAAGGAGCAAGGGTAATCGCAACCTATACATCACTTTGAGGCAACAATAAAATGAAAAAATAAGAAGCAACGTTACTTACTGACAGTGAAGAAAAGAAGAACTAATGCGCTTTAATTGCTGGGGGGAGGTAGGGGATTCATTTCCTCCGAGTACAATGCCTATTTTTACTCTTACATTAGAGCCTGTGCAACACCCCAATTATCTAACGGAAAATTTTCCATCCTTTTCAGTATCTCCTTGACAGTATAATAATCACCCCCTCCCCTCCCTTGCACAACGGACAGAGCGTCATTTTAAAGCAACCCCCTTCCTTTTCTCTCGATTGTGGTGTCCCTATCTGAGCCGTTTACAGTCGCCGTCACCCTTCCCTACTTTTCGTCTTACTTTATTATTTTATTTTGCAAAAGGGGGAAGGGGGTTGGTTGGCTCGAGAGAAAAAAGCGATAGGCGAAAGTGAGGGCGAGAGAAAGTGATTATGTAGGAGATTGAAGGCGTCGGGGCAGACAACACAAAAGCCTCGGGTGTGAAAGACGCGGCCGGACAGAGAAAAGAGGAAAAGAAGATTCTCTCCCTCCCCTCCCTTCCAATCACAGGGGAACACCGAAGTCAATAAGGCTCATTGGGGGGTGGTGGGGTCTCGGAGGGAACAACAACGATATAGCTGTGAGATGAAAGGGGACTAAAATAGGACTGGGTTCGACCCACTTTGTTGTGCACGGAATGTGGCGAAGTTTATTTTGTATTAGAATTCTGTAAGGTTTAAACAATTACAGGGTGATGAAATTGAAACTTGGTTTAAGGCAGATTTCAAGGGTCACGTGTGACAGAACCATGGACTGCGTCTAGTTACCAGCAACGTCCACAGTTTCTAGCCCGAGTTAGGTTGCAATGATGGGTTGGCATAAACTTGGTTTAAACTATATTTGAAAGGCAATACATTGTACCACGGAGATATTCATTCCAAGTTTGATTTTCCTTCATGGCTTCCTATGTCTCCCTTTTATATAAAATTTCATAAAATTCTCTAGTGATTCTTATTTATATTTAAGTCCCAGATATCAAAAACCCACGTTTCCTATTTGCTTTCCTAAATTTCTCATCCTTTTGATCGCTAAAAGAAGATGCGTCAATTGATTTTCCTGTGACCCATTCTGATCCACTTTTGATTATTTCCGTACCTCAGCTGCAACTTGAAAATATTGTCACCCAACTTCATGCAAATTATCATAATAACGTCGTCGTTTTCTTTTTGTTTTAAACCTCTTATTTTTTTTGTAATTGGATCTCTCTTATATACAACGCCAAAACACCGTCAAATTATTCTTTGTCCCTATAAACGTTTCAATTACAACCCCGTGAACCGGTTTACGGCTGTTCTGTTTGAAGTTAACGACTATAGAGAGAGAGAGAGAGAGAACAACGTTGCACCACAAAACAAGAGCAGACACTGGACTCGCCGCTCGATGACCGTTGTTGGTTGTTTTTCTCCCCCCCCAGGAAACACTGATGACATTTTAACAGTCTCCCTCCCTGAATGAGCCAATCAAATTGGCGATTAGCAGAGCAAACAAGCACCGGCTCTAATCTAGGGACCACGGTCATCAAGTTCACGATACAAAATAGGTTTCAGCTATATAAACACGAGTAGGGCTGAAAATTTTATTTTTTGACTGTGGCGGTCGTAGTTTTTCCTTCCGAGCTTCAAAGGATTTTAAATTTTCCTCCAGCCATAATTGAAAACAATTCTATATACCCGCAATAAATTATTTTTTACCTACCTGATGCAGGTTTTCTAGGGTTTTCCCTGCATCTCTTTAGGTGAAACACCGGGTAGGATCCTTAAACCATAGCCCGGGGGCCCTAGTTAACCCTTGGCTACCTTGCTCTACCTTCCGCATCCTCCCCTTTTCAATTCCCTTCCTATGCTATTAAAGGGGAGTTGCCTGTTTCAGGATCACCCTCATGTAGCCTGTTACCCAAAAAAAAAAATCTTCTTCATTGACGGGGAGATAGGGAGGCGCTGCGGGAGTTTCTCGTAGACGCTTCAGCCCAGAGTGACTGCGGGGCTTACCTGATCATGTCGGGGATGCCTCCTGCACTCTCTCTGGGTACTTTTTTTTATCAAAGTTCTCATATGCCGAGACACCTTCACCTATTTTAGGAGGTATATGTACTGGGGTCAAAGACCTTGGGCATATGGCAAGAGTTGTCCGCTGATCCTATTGGATCAGTCGGCCAATTGCCTCCTGAAATTGGTGGAGACACGGAGAAGGGAATGCTGCGTCCCCACAGCAGACTCGTCTCCCGTCATTCATAGGGAAGGGCGTGAGAATAGTAGCCAATGCCCGACCTACCTGATGCAGGTTTTCTAGGGTTTTCCCTGCATCTCTTTAGGTGAAACACCGGGTAGGATCCTTAAACCATAGCCCGGGGGCCCCTAGTTAACCCTTCCTTGGCTACCTTGCTCTATCTTCCGCATCCCCCCTTTTCAATTCCCTTCCTATGCTATTAAAGGGGAGTTGCCTGTTTCAGGATCACCCACATGTAGCCTGTTACCCAAAAAAAAATTCTTCCTCATTCAAACTGCAATTAGTAATGGCGGCTATGGATAACTGACCCGATCATCAGAAATATTCAGTTTATAGCACGGAAAATAAAAAAAAATCAATTCTGTCTATATTGATTGAATAGCAAACAGTTACTAAGTCAACTTCCTGTGGGCGTAAAATAATTTTATATGGGAATATGGGAGATAAATAATTTGGAATAGTGTTGCGTTCACGTGAGTCTTGAAGCTTCCAGTTTCGGTCGTCGTCCTTGCTCTGTGTGCCGTGAAACTGTTAATAATCACACTCACTGTAGGGGTAAAGAGCGCGCGGGGGAAGATTGGTATCTGTTAGCTCGTTAGAGCAACCTCCACCGTTCCTCCATATTATTATTATTGGCAAATGCCTACAGGGTGAAGGAGGAGGAGGAGGAGGAACCTTGTTCAACAACTCCGATGCTAATAACAACAATAATTAGCCTTAAGTTCCTCTGCGTCGATCTGGTAAGTAAGGAACCTCCTCCGGGGGCGAAACATGGAACTTTAATTAGCAAAACCTTTTATAGCGGCTGACGAATCGAGTTTCAATTTCGGCTCTGAGCAGTTGGGAAGTCATTAAAAGTAACATCGACGAGACGTGTTAATCACCTTCGCGTCTCCTCCTCCTCCTCCTCCTTGTCTGCAGTAAATATGACTGTTAATCTATACATTTAAAATTATGTTGTGGGTATTTGTACTTTTGTATGTTATTATTAGTAATTTAAACGAGTGGAGCCATCACAACAAAAGCTGGTGCATGTAGTCTCAAAAAAAGACGGAGGAGGAAAAGAGTGAGCGGAGAGGGGATCAGAAACGTAAAGCACAAACGTGGAAGGAGATAGAGGGAGACGGGAGTGAGGAAGGAAAGAGTGAGGGAGATGAGACATATTTAATTGTACATGATATGGCTCCTATATATTTACATTCAGCCACTATCGAATTTCACCCATTATATTATTCAATAACAATACCAGGAACGCATGGAAAGGTAATAAAAAATAATACGAAACATTGAGGGATTTAGAGAGAAAGAGAAAGAAAGAGAGGAGTGAGAGGGGGAGAGAGAGGGAGAGGGAGGGGGGAGAGAGAGCCTGGAGGGAGAAAGGAAAGATGGAGGCAAATAAGGAATATTTAATTGTACATGGTATGGCTCCTATACATTTACATTCAGGCACTATCGTATTTTATCAGTCATATAAGAGATAGGCAAACTTTTTAAGGAGGGGGCCAAAGGAAAGCAAATAAAAAATTAGGCGGGACAATATAATTTTTTTTAAAAAAATAACAAAGATACATTTTACAAAATTAATTTATTTTTGTGATACTGAAAGATTATGAAGGAAAATGTGGCGAATGTAACTGTGACTGAGTTTCTAAAACGAAAGATAGAAGAAAATAGGAAAATGTTTATTTTTCTTATATGCTGCATTCCTTTTTTATTCGTCAGATTAGGAATAATGTCGCCCGGGCCATAGTTTGCCCATCACTGAGTTATATCATTGAATAAGAATACCTTTGAGACATTAAAAGATGATGAAAAACAATAGGGAAGGGTTTCGTCTTGAAAAATACGTAACTTTGTTAGAATTTTCGGGTTTATTTAGAACCGCCTTTTAACGTGACATATTTTACAGAACAACGACTCGTCGTTATGCTTTCAAACTGAACCTTTTGTCCAAGTGTGACAACTTCAGGGGATATCAAAGGGTGATAATGAAACCCATAGGTAAGATTTTCTAATGATTATAATTTGAAACGTGGTTGTCAATTAGAAAAATAATTGAAAGTGAAAAATTTAAGTTATGTGTATTTTTTAATACTTGTGTGTATTTAACTATTATACTTAAATAGGAAAATCAATATAATTTAATACGATGCTGTTGTTGTGATATTCAGTCCTGCGACTGGTCTGATGCAAACCTCCATCATAACCTATCCTGTGCAAGCCTTTTCATTTCCGCATAACTACATACATCTCACATCCTTCCTAATTTGCTTATCATATTCTAATATAATACGATAATTGGTAGAAAGTCTGAAATATAAGGATTTTATTTAAAAAATTAGACAAAGTGTACATTATACTAATTTTAATTTTCTTTTTGTGGAAATAACTGAAGAGATCCCGAAAATTTGGGTCAAAACGACTGTTATTTTGAGTTGAAATCCTATTTTCTGAGTTGTGACCGTTTATTTCATATTATTGAAAACATTACGTCTGATAATGTTCAGTATTAAATTAATATTGTATTAGATTTAATTGATGGCGTGCAATGTCCAGCACAGTTGTTTCAAGTAAAAAAAATTGAAAATACAATTATTTAATAATTTTGATATTTAAGAGTTGGCGGATTCCTCTACATTTTATATTAGCATTAAAGAGCAACCGTTTGACAACTCCTTAAGCTTGAAATATTTTATCCCCGCGGGATTTTAAATTTTGTTTTTAAAATTAATTGACCCGATGATCAGTTATTTCGTTTTTCAGAAACGACTTTCGATTGGACAGTTTGTGTTTGTAGTGAGAAGATTGGTGTGATGAAAACGTTTAACTCTTTTAAAGTCCGGTGCGCCGTTTTTCATCGCGTGTATTCTTGACTCCTTCAGGGTATCGGGAGGAACATTTAGCTCCATTAAAGTACAGCCGATGTTCATACTCCGGGAGTAAAGTATTTGATGTGCCAGGAGATTTCTGGACTCGATTAAGGAGACTGTGAGTTAACATGGCGGTTACGAGACAATAAACATTTCTTAGGGGTTAGGTGATGCTCTCGATTTGGGGGGGGGGGGGGGATAGTGATGCAGAAACAGATTCTATACTTTTATTGCCCTTCTAAATTTATTTCTCTTATTTCAATTAAGTTTCCAGGACGGGAAACAGAATTCATATTTTGATTGGTGGACCGTATTTTTCCCTTGATTGGCTTCCCACAATTACACGGAAGCAATTTCGTGTGTGTGCGTCGGACTTGCTTTATTATGTATGGAACTGCATCGGGACTGCATCATATTGCAGCCAACGCTCGGTCGGTTCGGGTTTTAATTTATTAGCGCAGGAAATTGGGTGCAACGGTACGGAAATGCATCCGAGCAGCGAATGTCTGACGCTGCCACGGGCGGCCATTTTACGACGGAACGAAACACTAAAATGGCGTCGCACCTCTCGAACCGAGTCTTGAGGTAAAATGTTGTGTGTTTCCTGCGACGAAGCTGAGAGCGTGGCTTACGTAAAGTCTCTTTTCAACGATGGAACATATTTCTCATTGTCAATACAAAGTAACTGATAATTACGTAAATAAAAATTAAAATATATTAGAAAAGACTTCTCCCTACATTATTTATTATACAATCTTTGGGCTCTGCTGTAGAGACAACTCTTTACAGAATGTGAGTTTCAGTATATTATTTTCTTATCCTATCTTTGGATTCTGCTGTAGAGACAATTATTTACAAATATTAGAAAAGACTTCTCTCTACATTATTTATTATACTATCTTCGGGCTCTGCTGTAGAGACAACTCTTTACAGAATGTGAGTTTCAGTATATTATTTTCTTATCCTATCTTTGGATTCTGCTGTAGAGACAATTATTTACAAATATTAGAAAAGACTTCTCTCTACATTATTTATTATACTATCTTTGGGCTCTGCTGTAGAGACAACTCTTTACAGAATGTGAGTTTCAGTATATTATTTTCTTATCCTATCTTTGGATTCTGCTGTAGAGACAATTATTTACAAATATTAGAAAAGACTTCTCTCTACATTATTTATTATACTATCTTTGGGCTCTGCTGTAGAGACAACTCTTTACAGAATGTGAGCTTCAGTATATTATTTCCTTATCCTATCTTCGGATCCTGCTGTAGAGACAGTTATTTACAAATGTGAGTTGATGCAGACATTTTAGGTATAGTACTTTTTCATATTATCTTTGAGCTCGACTGTAGAGACAATTTCTTTAGATAATATGGATTGCTGCAGGCATTTCAGTATATTAATTTATAACATTATCTTTGGATCCTGCAGTAGAGACAAACTTTTTATGTAATGTTGTTGCAGACATTTCAGTATATTATTTTCTCATACTATCTTTGGGTCCGGTTGCAAAGACAATTCCTTACGTAATGTGGTTTGTTGCAAACTTTCCTTTACTTTTTTTTTCGCATACTATCTTTGGACCCTGCTGTATAAAAAGGAAGGAATCAGTAAATAGTTACCATAGTTTTTCTCTCCCTTCATATTAGAGTTCCCCCTTCGTTCTTCCCTTCCTTCTATAATTATCAAGCTGTGATCTAACAGCAATTTCCCTTCATCCTCCTAACCCACTTCACCCTACACCCTTATAACCTATCTCTAGTTTTTAGTTTGTTAGTATTACTGCAAAAATAATAATAAAATAATTTTTGTAACACATTTTTGTAAGTTTTGCCTGCTATAGGTGTGCTATAAAACAGGCTAATTACGTTATAAATAATTAATAAAGAAAATAATATATGTAGACACAACTCTTTACATGATGTGGGTTGCTGCAGACTTTTCAGTGTATTATTTTCTCATACTATCTTTGGGTCCTGGTGTAGAGGCAACTCTTTTCGTAATGATCTGCAGACATTTCAGTATATTACTTTCTTTTACTATCTTTGGGCTCATAATGTTATGAAGGATTATTTTTCAGTACTACATTATTTTCTGAGATGAACTTTGTAACATGACAGTTACAGTCCTCAGTTAACTGCAGTTGAATTCACGTTTACATTTCGTCAGTCATCGTTTATGTAGCTTATTTAACTGCTATTCATAGCGGGAATCAGTGACATTCAAAGTCTAACCGTTGCTAGTCAGCGGGAGGGAGAAATTGGAGTTTTGGTACGGCTGACAAACGCACGGAGCCGTAGATATCGACTCGACGATAGCCCAAAGTGTCCGTGGCGGAATATAAATGTGTGGACACGGCGCCAGCATATTGTACGTGTAAATTATAGCCGCACGGAAAGAGAGGAGAGAGACTCTCCACCGCCCCCTCCCTCCCCCTCTCTCTCTCACACACACAATTGAAACCACTCGACACAAAAATTTAGCACCGTTATCAGTCCGCCTTCCCTTCCCTTTCCCCCCGCTGCTGCTAAAACTGCAATAATTTAGAATTATTAATTCCGCATTACAGATAAAAGCGGTGAGTTACGGCGTCTCGTTCATCATCCTCGTACAACAACCATTGAAGCCGTGTGAATGATTTGCTGTGACGCGAATAACTGCGGACACAATAAGAATGGTGGAACTCGCCCGCGTTCCTCGGCCTTCCAATTAATTCATTGCCTTTATTTTTCAACTTCAAACTACTCGTGTCCGGCGAAGGCATTATTTTGTTTCACAAGCAACAAAGCTTATCCTCTATTTTTTTTTATTTCGAAAATAATACTTTAATCCTCGACCGAAACGCGTAACCCAAATATTTACTACCTACCATAAATCAGCCGTGTTTTGAATAAAAACATTACGTGACTTCTGGCAATATAGCTGGTGCTTTATGAGAAACGCCACACCTTTCAGTCTAATATTCTTGTACCTCGTTCCGCGATATCTTTATGATGTAACAAAAACTACATAATTTATGTAACTAAATATCTTCCAAACGGCCAAAAAAAGATACCTAAATAAATAAATAACCAATATATAGATCCTGTCAGCAACTGAAAACCTTAAACGCATGATATGACTTGAACATGTACGTAGAGGACCTGACCGATGCTCGGGATAATAAACATTGAGACGTTTACAAAAGCAAAATAAACACGTGGGTAGACCAGCCAGAGACGGAAACCAAAAAGACCGGGACAACTTAGTCTGAAGATAGAAAAAGAAGGCATCGGCGAGAAAATTAAAATCTTATGGGTGAACAACAGGAAAAACAGTAGAGGCTTCTCGTCATACATATTGAGTCTACTACGTCAATAATAATTAGAAATTGCAAAATTACTACATTTCAATACATATGAAAGAAGAAAATATAATTTGTGTTACTGAAACTCCCTCTTATTCTTTTTCATTAAACAAATTAGAGATCAGAGACGTCCAAGGGACAATTTTCTAACATTAAGGAAACTAAATAAATCAAAATACGGCCAAATATATCAGGAAAACAAAATTAATTAACATAATTTCGGTTTTAACCGTCGCTGTTGAAATATTTACCTGAAGATGCCCACAAAGGTTGATCAAACGTTGTGTTTACATTAAATAATTTCTATTTCGTCATTTATGAAGTAACACAAAGATCCTACCAATACCTTTTCCACTACCAATTTTGTTCATAAGATGAAATGTTTTCATTATGGATTTCGTTACATTGGCCAAACAATACAAGAATTGTAAAATATAAATCTTATCTAAGCTGTCACTTCAAAACTCAGCCTTAACACAAAGCATTCTATTAAATTATTTAAAACAGTGCAACCCTTTTAGATCATCCTCGTGTAGCCTCTTACCGCAAAAAGGAAAAAAAAAGACTGGTTTCTGGAAGGTTGTTTTCAGACTATCATCAGAGAAATAAGAACAAAGTAAAACCCGACGATAATTCCCGCCAATCAATTTTTTTTCTCTCAGTAAAATCCATATTTCCCCTTCATAAGCTTCTCACACGTCCACAAATTTCAATCCAACAGTCCGTTTGCTGACCATCCGACACCGTAGTCATTGTAAAAGCAGGAAGCTGCGTCGTCATCATCTCTAAAAATATTTTTCTGGAACCTTTCCCACGGTTTTCAACCCCGTACGCTGTAGACTTGATAAATATTGAGGGTATTTTGACCCAGACTGGCCACCATTACAGTAGCGGAATGTTACTGAGCAGCCAAATTTCTCCAAACTACTGCGTTTAAAATATTTGACAACGGTCTGACACGAAATTCTGCAACAAAGGGGTTTTAGTTTCCATCCATTGGCTGATAAAGTATGCCCAAAATATAAAACGGCCGCTTGTAATTTCAGAATACATGACAAGCGTGATTATGTGAAATAGACAGCTAAATTAATGGTTGTAACATTAATCTCTCTCTCTCTCTCTTTTCCCATTTTTTTGTTGTTTTGTTGTTGTTACACAAACCCATGCCCACCCCCTGTGAACAGTCAAAAGTGCTTGCATTTGCGAATATCAGTTCACGTATCTGCGAAATGCAGCAGCGCCCCTACACGCTTGACTGACAACTTAATTAATTGTTTCGGTTACCCAGTCAGAGAGTTTTTGAAAAAAAAAAAATTAATTTTATTTTCCTTCTCAATCGTCCTCTGTATGTTACTGTAATTTTTTTCGCCTGGAAAATATTATGCTACATTTCGGTAAAAAGCAAAATTAAAACTGCTTTGTTCAGGGCAATACAGCAAAAAAAAATTGCTACTCTTTTAATTTAATTTAATTTTTTTCTCCAAAATCAATTGCCTGACATTAAGTATAATAAATGAAAGAAATACAGCCAATTTTGTCAACAAAAATTAATTAATTAATATGTATTTAACATAATTACGTTTCGTCCATCTTTCTAGACTCTATCAGGTAATTGTTTTTCAAATTGGTGCAGATTAAAAGACACAAAGTTACCCACTTTCGTAATATTTTTGACCATTTAAAAAAATTACGTGATACAGTCCACAAATATGGACAAATTTGGATGTATTTTCGTCTATTTCAATGTTTTCTTGATACGGGTGTCTACTTTTTGGAGGGAAGGGAACAATGTACGTACATGTAAGTAGCTGAGGGACGAAATACTGAAAAAAAAACCAATTAAAATCTCCCTGAAACGTTGTAATTAAATGTTAATTAATTTTTTCTACTGAAAAAGAAGTTGCCAATGATGTCAGCAACAGGAACCTGTATTCTGCAATAAGAGCAGGTAAACTACAAGGAAAAATGGCGGGGAAAGGTTGGGGGGCAGGAGCACCACCCTACTTTACCCTCCCACAAACCTTTCCTTTCTCCCTACATTCCTTAAAAAACCGTACAAAATTTTGGAGCGTTCCTACATTAATGAAGTCTATACTACAAGAAAGATCTGTCCCATTTTTCTGCTATGCGCTGTCCAAGAGTTGGTAGAGGACCACTAATTAATTAATCGTTAAGATAGTAAGAAACACAGATGGTTCGAAATTTGCGGATTGTGTTTTTTAAGGGTTTTCAGTCTCTTTTGAAAAAAATTCAGACCATTTGGAAATCTATGAGTTGTCAAAGACGAGCTATATGAAAGAAAGACAAAAAGCACTGACTTTTTCAATGTTTTTCGCTAAAACAGCTGTATTGAATGCTTTAAAAATTAATTTAAATACCATAAAATTGGTAAATACCACAAAATTGAGATATTTCACAATAACATGGGTTATTCCAAATGGGCACAGTGAGATATCAAACTCAGGGGCTCTAGTTATTTTGACTACGGTTGTAGGAAGCAACCCCAGCACATACACCTGCCTGAAAGAGTCGAAGGTGCCTCGGCATGTGAGAACCTTGAGAGCTAGAAAGAGAAGGAAGCATCCCCTTTATCACCCTGCGAGAGAAACTCTCCCACACAGGTTAACTGCCGACATAGAACACACAAGTCAATCGGCAACGTCAGAATTTAACTTCTACTCTGTTTATAAATTCCCGGAAAATAAACTCCCTTTGAAACGATAATTTCGGCCTGTTATTTCTCCATAAATGAAACACTGT
The DNA here is from genome assembly GCA_034510155.1 of Eucriotettix oculatus. Lineage (NCBI taxonomy): Eukaryota > Metazoa > Arthropoda > Insecta > Orthoptera > Tetrigidae > Eucriotettix > Eucriotettix oculatus. The sequence goes on from CM067379.1 coordinate 12,658,987, forward strand.
AGCTTCAAACGCGTACTGGAAGTAATCAGCAACCAACTCATCACACAGGAACTTTATAGAGGGGACGGGGGGAAAAAAAAGAGAGACCGTAGACCATCACATTTTGGATTCCGTTTCTGTACGCCTGTGAGCTTTTTAACTGTTCCGCAGTAATAGTGTAATAGTGATTTTATGAGCGCGCAGGGCGGCGGAAAGTACCGAAGGGGAGGGGAAAAGGGTCGAAAATGAATAGTGATTGGTCCATTAGGAATTGATTCGATCGTTGCAGAGACAGACAGGTGCCGGTTAGGTTGGGTTTCATCTCTCTGTGCAATTCCGCCGGCCGGTAAATAAACCCGTCGTAAAAGGGTTTGGACCAACCAACTAACCAGTCGTGTCGAGGAATTTAGATTCGCTGCTCAAATTGACCATTTGGAGGGAAACCTGGAAAGCTCTGGCGCGTTCACACACTCATTAAACATTCAACCATTCACACGGCCCTCCTCGTGCATTATGTCACTGGAAGAAACAATTACATTAAACTGTTGTGTGCCAGACAAACAGAACACTCTGACTTATAACGAACATTTCATTTCCACATATTTCATCTGTTAATGAGCAACGGTAACCTTGTTGGCTGTCACCAGTGTCATTTACCACCACGGTGACGTCATAACCGTAATGGTTGATTTTTTTTTTCGGTTTATTGTGGAGGGGGGAGGGAGGTGGTTTGTTTGTGGTGTTCCCCATTCTATGATGACAGACTAACAAAGAGTTGGGAGAAACTGGACTCGGTCCATCGGGAAATCACTGGTTCTCAAACGCTGAAAAAAAAAAGATGAAAGGGAGAAGGGGAAAAAAAAACAATACGGAAAAGTTGCGTGGTCGGGAAGAGAGAGGAAATGGCGAGCCAATGCAACTGGAGGCAAATCACAGAGAAGCAAGCCTCTGACCACCAGGGGACCTCGCAAGCCGCTCGCTTGTGAGACAGGCCAACTTGAAAAAAAAAAATAGTCCTGCGACCGGACGTGACGGAAGCAGTCTTTGTTCACGCCTATTTATTCAATATATGGTGTAAGTGAAACCAAGAACAATGAATAAGACCCGGAGAACGACAAAATGTCCCCACAAAACCATAACTTAAAAAATTCAATTTCCGTAACACGAAATTGGAAATAATGTTTAAATAATGAAAACAACGACTTAAAACAGTCTCACAACATTTTTATTTAAAACCGTTGAAAGCTTTCGACATTTGTTTTTTTTTGGTTAACAGGCTACTTGAGGGTGATCCTGAAACAGGCAACTCCCCTTTAATAGCATAGGAAGGGAATTGAAAAAGGGGGGATGCGGAAGGTAGAGCAAGGTAGCCAAGGGTTAACTAGGGCCCCCGGGCTATGGTTTAAGGATCCTACCCTCATGGTGTTTCACCTAAAGAGATGCAGGGAAAACCCTAGAAAACCTGCATCAGGTAGGTCGGGCATTGGGTACTATTCTCACGCCCTTCCGAATGACGGGAGACGAGTCTGCTGTGGGGACGCAGCATTCCCTTCTCCGTGTCTCCACCAGTTTCAGGAGGCAGTTGGCCGACTGATCCAATGGGATCAGCGGACAACTCTTGCCATATGCCCAAGGTCTTTGACCCCAGTACATATACCTCCTAAAATAGGTGAAGGTGTCTCGGCATATGAGAACTTTGATAAAAAGTACCCAGAGAGAGTGCGAGGCATTCCCGACATGATCAGGTAAGCCCCGCAGTCACTCTGGGCTGAAGCGTCTGCGAGAAAACTCCCGCAAGCGCCCTTCCTCTTTTGACATTTGTCATAATCATTCTTATTTATAAGTCTTAATAATGGTAGTGACTGGCAGTAGTCAGATGGTAAAACAGAACAATAATTACCTATAATCATATAAAACCTTTAACATAACTGCGATAGTTGGTCTTACATTATTTGGTAATGTAAAATTATCAAGGGTTGGAAAGGTGGAGCCGGCGTCACGACTGGCGGGGCTAAAATCCCCTGGAATTACTTCGGGTCACGTACAAATATAGCCTGCGTTATCTTCCGCATGTAGCCAGCGTGGGAAAGCAAGAGACCCACGAAAACAAAAATTTGAAATACCACGTGGTGGTTACCTTGGACAACAGTGGTTATTAAACCATCATTAAAAAACTATTTAACTGCGTAAAAATGACACATTCTCATAAAAAATAGAAAAAAATACGAGGAAAAGAAGGAAGAAACAGTTGAATATGTATTTTAAATAAAACTATAGTTTATGTAAAATGTCATTTTAAATAATAAATTAATTGCCTATTAAAACTATAATTGAAGTCCTCATAAAAATTAGTCACCATAACGATAATAGGAAGGAATATACGAAGAAGAAGAAGGAAAGGGAAAAGAAGCAGAAGAAATAATAGGAGAAGTAGAAAATGAAAACTTTGGATAAATGGAGAGTGATTGTTTGAAATTTCCGTAAGATTATGGCTTTGAGAATACATTATATGATTATTATTGCCAATAATTAAAATACACAAATTAACAAGGATCACATTCAGAATTTTTTTAAATTTAGTTTCGTCTATATGTTTTGGACTTTATATCGTGTAATGTTAAATTTTGAAATTAAACCTATAAATATGTTCATAGTTTAAATATTTTGGTAGATTGGTTTTCATGAAGCGATTTTCCGTGTGCCTTGTTACCAAGATGTCGACGTATTAATCTCTGGGCACTGCCTACAGGCACGTACCACGGCTGGAAAAGCTTCCGCTTCCGATCACCATTTGTTTATATTTTCACGTGTCCACTTTGATGGATATTACCAGATAATTACGTTACTTTAGAGATTAATCTAATTTGCGCTCCAATTGTGATATCTGTACGGTTGTATACGAAAAATGAAAATGAAGTATATTTAATTTGAGATTACCGTAATACAGTTAATATTTTGTATTTGACTAATGTTTTTACTTAACTCGTCCTTTACTCGCTTGCACGATTTATTATTCAATTAGTGATCGGGAAGTTCTGGCTCGTTTATTTTACGGCGCAGCTAAGTGGATCCTGGCAAATAGTTACCCTCTCATTAGGATAAATGCTGAGAAAACAGAAATTTTTTCTGGTAGATTGCTAACGGCAAACAAATCCCGTACGCGGAAGGATTCGCCGCAACATCTCACGGCGGTGGTTTAATATATATATATATTCTCGCGCGTGCTGAGAGGTTTCTTCCACAATGTCCGTCCGCCCGTGGTCTATCTTAATGTGTTATCAAATTCCGCAATTTATTTCGTCCAATTTACTTGAGCCCCCCCGGGGGTGGGGAGAATGTGCATTTCCGAGCTGTTTGAGGACGGAGGGGGGAGGGAGTTGTAGTAGCGGTGGTAAAAACCCATTAATATTCTTAGGTGGAGGGAGAGGGGGATGAGATGTGTAGCGCCGCTAATGCAAATGAACGCCATTTATCTCTGGAGCTGGAAGGCCGTGGTCAGCCGCCGACAGAGAACGGCTGCACATCTCTCACACCCACGCAAGGCCTCGAGGAAAGGGACTAACCACGTATCAACAGATGCTGTATCAGTGAATTATTGGAAATTTATAATGTACTGTATCGACAGCGTGAGATGTTCCGCAACACAATGTCTCAATATTTATAGCTCCTCTTCTTCTTCATCTACGCCAACATCTCATCCATGGGCAATACTTTCAGGAGCACCACGAAAAGAAGGGAAGAGAATCTCTGGCTTTGTTGAATGAAACGCCACAGTCGTAAAATAAACTACGTGAACCCAACTAACCACTGGGGCAGATCATTTCATCATGCTGATCGATTGGCACTGAGGCAACCACCAGGACTCGGTCAACCAGAATTAAATACTGAAATATCAGGGATGCTGTTCTTGTCGTATTGAGTCCTTAGAGTAAGCCTTTCATAACTAACACACATCCCACATCATCCCTAATCTGATCAGCGGAATCCATCCTCGGCTTTGTTCTTCTCTTCACTTCCCTCTATCGCTAATTTTACAAGACCCTCACGCCACAAAACGTGGCCTATTAATCTATCCCTTCAAATTCCTCCATATTGTTCTCTCTGGTCTTATTCGATTTAGAATTTCCTGGTTACTAACTCTGTCCACCCATCTCAGTTATCTATTGCACCACATCACAAAAGCTTCACTTATTTTCCTTTCTACAACTCCCACAGTCCACGTTTCGGACCCATGTAAGAGCCAAACGCCATACGATCCTTTTTAGTAAGGATTTAATAATATTCATGCTTGTTGTTGTGTTGGTATTCAGTCCTAAGATTGGTCTTATGAAACCCTCCATGCTAACGTATCATGCGCAAGCCTTTTAGTTTACACGTAACTATCACATACTCTCTAATCTGCTTACCGAATTCCATCCTCTTCTTCTCCTTTCTGTTCTGACCCCACCACACTTCCCTTTAATGCCAATATTAAAAGTAACTCATGTCTTACAACGAGGTATATTAAGCATATTGCCTGTTCTATATATATATATATATATAATATATATTGTAACATGAAAAGTTACACTTAACAATGCAGGCCAGCTTGTGAGTTGCAATTGTTGAGGAACGACGCAGCCCGGGCCAACAATGTAGTCTGGTGAGACTTGAGGGAGTCGTCATGGGGTAGTGGAAGGAGCAGGTTGTGTCGGCGGGACGACGAGAGAGAGAATGACCACGCCCTGCAGATATAATTATTTCTAGTGCTCTGATTGAGATTAAAACTATTAAAATCAATTTTTGGTGTTTTTTGTGAAAAATACCTGGTGCCTTAAAGGAATTATAAATCCTCAAATACGGAGGAACGCGGGATCCGCTACAAAATATATATTATACACGTTACAACGACATATCATAATTTGCCCTTTTTGCTAACGTTAAAAATTAAATTATACATCATGAAACGGTTCCTTTTCCATATTCCTTTATAACTTTCTTCATCGCCCTTTCAATATGTAAGTTAAAGAGCATGGGCTGCAGACTACATCCTTGTCTTACTCCTTTCTTGATTACGGCTTTCTTTTCTTGATCTTCTATTCTAATTGCTTCAGACTGCCTTCTGTAGAGGATATGAATAAGCCTCCTTTCCCGATATTTTATTCGTGTGTTCTTCAAAATATTTAATAGCGTGTTCCAGTTCACATTATCAACTCATTTTTCTACATCTACAAATGCCATGAACGTATTCCTGTATTCTAAAATTAGACGCCGGGCCAATATTGCTTCTCTTGCCCCTTTATTCTTCCTAAAACAAAGCTTATCTTCTCCCATCTCACATTCTATTTGACGTTCCATCCTCCTATATACTATATTCGTTAAAATTTTGCATGCATGAGATACTAAACTAATTGTCCTGTTCTTTTCTCATCTATCAGCCCCAGTCTTCTTCGGTATGGCTATAATTATGTTGTTACTAAAATCTTCTGGTACTCATCCTGTTTCGTAGATTCCGCAAACTATTGCTTCTTCGCCCCCGATGATCTTATAAAGAAGTTACCTGGAATATTATCAATTCCTGGCGCTTTACAGATCTTAAATGTAGTGTGAATTTTTAGGAATTTAAAGGTTATTATTTTTATTTCTACTAAATACCTTTGTGCTGCATACATCTTTGTCTTACTTCTTTCTTGATTTCAGCTTACTTTTTCTTGCCCTTCAATTCCACTTTAAAGTTGACTGTCTTCTGTAGTGATATTTTGTTGCTGTTTACTTCATAATATTTAGTAGTGTGTTGTTCCAGTTTACATTATCAGTGTCATTGAGGCTGTTGGATTGAAGTAAAAAAGGTCTGCATTGAAGAGTCTGGACAATGGTTAGGGAAAGCTCGCACCGGTCTAGGGAGTCGACTTGGATAGCTTAGATACAAGAGTTCTATTCCCGTGATAATTTCCATCCACTCTGTGGACGAGGGTTTTGCACCCTTCCAGCCAGATTGACGTCCAACAGTCTCTCCTCGGCCGCATATATTTTTAACGCGAGCGCCGCCAAGCACTACTGCTTCCGCCGAGGTGATTGCAGCGCCACATAAAGAAGGCCGCGCATGGCGTCTTTTCTCGTATGCATGGGGCCACGCGACGCTGCCGCCGTGTTGTAGTTTTTATGCCGCCGCCGTTGCTGCTGCTGCTGCTGCAGAGAAAAGACGACGCGCGCGGGCGTCGTTACTCGCGGAGACAGCGTCATCGCTTTTATTTATCCAGGTCGTCGGTGTTTCTTATGGTATTGTGCGGGAATTGCCGTACATCAGCGGTCGCAATCTCGTCGCTCTGTTATTCATGGGACGCCGTGGCGCGCCTCGCGTCGCTCTCCTCCATAATGCAGCGCGCTCCTTCGTCCCGGGGACAATTAGCGGCGGCGAACAACGGTCTTGTTCCGGTAATACCGACCGTTGTCTCTTGTGTACTGCGGGCCGATTCATTTATTTATTATAAAACTCAAGTATGTCGGATATTGAAAAGAAATGCGATATAAGATGATTCTTCTATCAACGATATATTTAATATAAACAAATTTGTTCAGTACAAAGGTTATAAACTCTATATATTCTACTGAAATCAATCGAATTAATTTTTAATTCTTTTGTTTTGTACCAAACCGCTCTATGTTTAAACGGTAAGCGGTGTTTATGTATTCTACGGAAATAAAGGAGTAATATAACAGAATAATATAAACAACTCAAAAACTACACCTTTTCAAAATAAATAATGAGAGGCTGACATCCGGAAAGATTAAACGCCTCAGTAATGTGCTTTGGACGAAATTTCTGATGAAACTATGTGAGGGTGGACTACAATTTTGAATGTTATTTTTTTAGTAAAATAAGAGTATTTTACTTACAGGTTGTATAAGTGTGAATATTAGGAAATGGTTGTTAAAAATGTTCGTATGGAACGTGGGGTTCTATGGGCGCAAAACGTGGACGAAATGAGTAGCAGAAAGAAGAAGATTAGAAGCCTTTGAAATGTGGGGGTTTGGAAAAATGAGATGGGTGGATAAAGCCACAAATGAAGAAGAATAAATTAGAATAGGGGAAGTGAGAACAATATGGTGGATGTTGACCAAGAGAGGGGATAGATTAATGGGCTAAGTTTTGAGACATGAGGGTCTTGTAAAATTAGCATTACAGGGAAGTGTGGGGCGTAAGATTGGAGAGAAAGGCCAAGGATGAAATACGCTAAGGAGATTAGGGAGGATGTAGAATGAAGAAATGAAAAGGTTTGCGCAAGATAGGTTGGCATGTAGGTTTGAATCAAATCAGTCTTAGGACTGAATACCACAACAACAAGATAGTAGAAAGTGTTTATTACAAACCTAATTAACTTAATTCAATATACGAGAGTGCCCTATAAGTATTACACTACATTTTTGTTTCTTAGTTTCCCCTCCCCCCAAAAAAAGAACCAGTTAGGAATGCTAAACTTTAAATATGAGTAAGGTTTCGGTTTCTGATTCTTCCGACAGATAGCGTACTTGTGCAGCAGTGCTTCAACATGGCGTCTGTAAGTGATGTACGTTACAAGCAGCGTGTCGTCGTTGATTAATTTCTCATTGCTGTGGAAGAAACGGCTGGAAACTTTAACAAACGTTTATGTGCAGTTTATGGAGCAGTCGACAGATGCCAGGGCTAGAGGGTGAGGCCATCGGCACAGCTTCAATGGGGGAGGCAACATACATATATATGACAAGATGCAGCACCATTAGTTCTGAGGCACATGTGAACCAGACACAAGAAGCGACTTGGACGTCCAAGATGATTATTTGCTTCAACATGACAACGCTCGCCCTCACACAGCTCGGCGGAACACATCACGAAACCGCCACGACATAGTTCCTTCTGACTTTCACCTGTTCGGGCCATTGAATATTGTCAATTTTGGAAGACATTTTGAGAATGACGTAGAGATGATACAGACGGTGTGAAGAAATGGCTTCGTGAACAGAACAAGGAGTGGTCCAGCTGGAGGAAGACCGTATAAAGGGGAAGGAAACTGGAAGGAGAATTAGAGGTTGTATAAAAGGAAAATAATTATTTTTTAGTACAACTTAAATTGTGTTCAATAAATAACTGTTGAAGAAAAATCAATGTTGTGCATTACTTTCTGAGCCACAAACGTATTAGGAACGTTGAAGCAGCGTAGTGAGACGACGTGAGCAAGGGTTCTGATTATTATTCACTACTGGACGTAGCTTAGTGAGGAATATCTACCTAGAAATCAAATTCCTCTGATATTTTCTCGTCAATTATTATTTTTTTTAAAAAAAACTATTTTAGCGCTATTTTCGTTTCACTTTCCCTTCCTTCCTCCTCGTTTCACGTACGGAGGGAGACTCCCACGGGAAAAGAACATTCGCCCGAAAGGCCTGACGTATTTTATTTTATTTTTATTTTTTTGACGGCGACTTTGTTGTTGTTATGATGTTACTGCGGGGGATTATTTTGCTATGTGATGTGTAGCGATACTATAAAGCACAACACTTCTCGGTTTTTTTTTCTCTCCCCAGTGAGTTCTAGCAGAAAATTTACAAAATATCTGAGTGGGTTTTTCGTGTGTGTGTGTGTGAGTGAGTGTAGCAAAACAGGGTGAAAGTAAACACACACAAAAAAAAATAGGGGAATGTTTTACAAATACAAAAAAAAAGACCTTGAAACTGTCTAATAAAGATTTAAGATGCATTATTCTTACCAAATCGTGTTTTCACATGTGCGGAAAAACGTAAGGTTAACGCGTCTCTGGAAATAAAATTTGAAATATCTCTAAATTTATTTCGTCGACTCTGTAGCCCTTGTGGTCTTCGGTTCTCCGAGAACTCTTCAGAGTTTTTGTAGTGTTACGTGGTCGACGTCTCGATTTTTTCTTCGATCTTAACGTTGGTTTCTCATTGTAGATCCCCGTTACCCTTTGACCGAGGTAGAGACATGCATGGAGACTCACCTGATATGGACGCCGCCATGGATGAGATCACCAGGACGATGGGAAGCGTCGGCGTTGCCATGGTTCAGCGGGCGCCGCGGGTTTTCTGCTGAGAAAAAAAAGCCCAAAAAACAAAATTAGACGTGCATTGGGACATCGAATTTAGTCACATATAATGTAACAAATCTGATGAAAAATTTAAAATAATAGTTAAACTTATAGATTATAACATTCTGATTATGCTTCACTTCATTTAATTATTCGTATTATTCTGTAGAAAATTGTGCGTTTACCCGTAAATAATTTGTAGTCCAAAAATTGCCAAATTAGGGTAAATGTACGGAGATCAACTTCAAAAAGCCATCTGGGAACAGCCAAAAAGTTTTCCCTTTTTTTACGCAATTCGCCTCCATTTTATTTGATTTAATCGCAACTGCATTAAGTCAGAATTCTTCATAAATTGTTTTTATTATTTCTACCGACGATGGAATTTCACTGCAAAAGATCTAATTTTATACTGTAGATCATTGATATAAATCTATATTTAATGAATACCGATCATTAAATGTTTCAACAACTATTCTACCTGATGCTCCTTTTATTACTCAAGCATTTTGCGAATATTGTTTTACAACCTTAGTAACGTTAAACTATTTCTTTATAAACATAGCATTTAAATTAATCTATTATTCGATTAGTTTTAATAGTTTATTTATTCATTTCAACTGTGTATTTGTAATTATACAATTTTTTTTTGCAAAATTAACTGAGGAGTGCCCGAAACTTGGGGGGAACGAAACGTTTTAATTACAATGTCTTACGTTTCGCCATTCTTCGTATCGTATTTGGTTAAAGGATTATTATGTTGTATTTCAATTTTAATAAACGGTAAAAATGGCTATAATTATGAATAATTAATAAACCTATCGATATAGGTTCAATAAATTCATTAATTATTCTGACTTATAGGCCTGTAATCCATTTATTATTTTAAAATGACGAATGATATAACTCATTTTTTTTAGTTTTGTTGGACAGTTAAATTTGTGTTAATAGATTTTTAATTACGTACACTTAAATTCCTAACCATTATGAATTGCAGAACCTTATAATTATTTTAAGTAATGTCCTGTTCTATTCTAAACCGCCGTTAGTGGTACCTCGAACAGTAATCGGGCCTTTACTATTTTTTTCTTTATATATATGTATATATGAGAAAGAGGCCCGATTACTGATCTTTGAGGCGCGCCTATATTGCTTTTCCTTATACCGACATTTTCTACCTACCTGTATATATATTCCGATACCTGTACAAACGGAACCAAGGTATTATGGCTTGCCTTTTTCACCTTTTCCCTCGAAAAGAAGAGCTGCTTTCAATCTAAACAGATCGTGACGTTTCCAGCTAAAAAAAATCCCCCGCACCCCCTTCACGTCACTAGTTTTGGTCAGTTTAACCGGAGGGTGACGACAGAGAGAGAGAAAAAAAATCGGAACGGACTGTTCGTGAAGCCAAACAAACCAATATCGATTTATCTGTCGCTGATCGATCACGTCATCGTTCAGGAGAAAAAAAATAACGTGAAAAATGGAAAAAAAAATTCTCTCTTGCAACGTCGCAGGGGGTAAAAAAAAAGAATAGAGAGGGAGAGTAATAATAACATAAAAATTGATGACGACGGCGGTCAGGAACGCAGGATGAGGAAGGTCTATGAATATAGAACAGTGACTCCATCACTCGGATTTAATTACGTGAATACAAGAGAGTCCGCAGGATCCCAGAATAAAAAATACTTTCAGCCCTACGCAACCCATTTAATTTATTGTGTTAAATTCAATAAGGGAAATTACGTCGTCGTTAAATAAAGGAGCACGTGGAATTATTTTATAAATTTATTCCATGCATTAAAGATGATTTTCTTGATAATTTAAAATATCTCAAAATTTTAAAAGATATTAAATTATTCTGACCATCTGTTAAATTTTATCAGTATTTAACAAAACAATTTAAGACTTTTTTTTACAGACTTTAGTCTTTCAATTTAATTAGTAACAACGTTTCGGCATATTTTATGCCTTCTTCAGGTTTAATTCCAATAGTGGAAATATTCACAGCAAATTAAACCAATTCAGATGGATTTTTGTCTTAACTTGCTGTAAATATTTACTCTTTTGGAAGAAAGCCTGAAATGTGAGTCTTTGCTTTGCGGAGCGAAACCAGAGACAATGTTGGTGGTGTCCAGAGATAATACCCTTAGAGGAGGAGGAGGCGTCGTGTGTACAGCATTTTGTGGATGAGTGCTCGGCCGCTTATCGCCGAGCCAGACTCTCTGGAGCCATTTGCGGTGGTCTCGGGAGCTGGAAATGTTATTCACGGAGCCGACGTGTATGTGTGTGTGTGTACTTTGTCTCCAGCGGCCAGAGAGTGTATTTGACTTTATCGTACAAGGAGTAACCACTCACTGAATCCCATAACTGCGGGAAGTGACGCCCACCACTCACCCTCGATGCAAAGGGCGTCTCCTAATTCTAATTACATCCTTTGTTTCTATTGCAATTATATACAAATACTTAAATTTCAATTACGACTTAAATAAATATCTTACGGGTGAAAAATAATAAAACTTGCAATTACTTAGACGCTTGAATGATATGTTGAAAAAATTCCATAAATTTGGATGAATAATAAGAGAGTACTATAAACCTAATTAAAAAAATAATAATTGAGGCATAGAAGTAAATACAAAAATTATACAATAAAATTACAAATAACATGAAGTAAATTCAAACATAATTTTTTAAAACATTAAGAAAATTAATAAATTAAAAATACGGCGAAATATGTCAGAAAAAATTTCAATACTATAAATACAACGTTTCATCCAAATTTATGGACTTCTTTAGATAACTAATTAAAAAAACTAAATAATCAATATTTATTTTGAATAAAATTTTTGTTCGCAATAGAGTAAATTAAATAACAGACTTAAATTTTTCAAACATAGTTTTATGACTAAGTTTACAATAAATAAAAAAGTAGGCCATTAAGTCAGCATATAAATTTATTGCTACTTAATTAACATAAATAGCACGTTTCGTCTCCCTTTTGAGAATGCCAAAGGCATAAAATTTGGCAATTCATGTCATTTACTTCTTTATTTTTTTTTGGTTAATTGGTTACATGAGGGTGATCCTGAAACTTTCAACTCCCTTTTAATAGCATAGGAAGGGAATGGAAAGGGGGGGGATTTGGAAGGTAAAGGAAGGTAACCAACGGTTGACTAGGGTTCCTGGACTATAGTTTAAGGATCCTACTCGGTGTTTCACAAAAAAGAGACGCAGGGAAACGCCTAGAGAAAATCTGCATCAGGTAGGTCGGTCATTGGGTTCTATCTATTCTCACACGCCGTATCGAATAACGGGAGACGAGCACATACACCTCCCAAAAATAGGTGAAGGTGCCTCGGCATGTTGAGAACTTTGAAAGAAGAAACAGAGAGTGAGTACGAGGCATTCCCGACGGAGTCAGGTGAACCAGGCAGTAAATCTGGGGAAGAAATACCAGCGAGATGAAACTCCCACTGGCACTCCTCAGAGTGCGTCGTCATTTTCTATTTATTTTTTAGAGGTGTAACAAGCTACATGAGGGTGATCCTGAAATAGGCAAGTCCCCTTTAATAGCATAGGAAGGGAATTGAAAAGGGGGGGATGCGGAAGGTAGAGAAAGGTGTTTCATCTAAATAGATGCAGGGAAAAACCTAAGAAACCTGCATCAGGAATACAGGATGAGAAAAAAAAACAGGCCTACGTTCATGGCATTTGTAGATGTAGAAAAATGAGTTGATAATGTGAACTGGAACACGCTATTAAATATTTTGAAGAACACACGAATAAAATTTCGGGGAAAGGAGGCTTATTCATAACCTCTACAGAAGGCAGTCTGAAGCAATTAGAATAGAAGATCAAGAAAAGAAAGCCGTAATCAAGAAAGGAGTAAGACAAGGATGTAGTCTGCAGCCCATGCTCTTTAACTTACATATGGAAAGGGCGATGAAGAAAGTTATAAAGGAATATGGAAAAGGAACCGTTTCATGATGTATAATTTAATTTTTAACGTTAGCAAAAAGGGAAAATTATGTTTTTTTTTGTTTTTGTTTTTGTTTTTTTTGGCTACATGAGGGTGATCCTGAAACAGGCAACTCCCCTTTAATAGCATAGGAAGGGAATTGAAAAGGGGGGATGCGGAAGTTAGAGCAATGGTTATCTAGGGCCCCCGAGCTATGGTTTAAGGATCCTACCCGGTGTTTCACCTAAAGAGATGCAGGGAAAACCCTAGAAAACCTGTATCAGGTAGGTCGGTCATTGGCTACTATTCTCACGTCCTTCAGAATGACGGGAGACGAGTAAATGACACGAATCGCTAATCGCGGGACAATTAATATTTCATTAAATAATCGTAATAACAATGTCCAGTGTGATACTCTGGGGAATAATGTGGCGCGTGTTTCCATGGCTGGCAGAGATATTCCTTTTAAAGCTAGTTAGCATCGCAGGTTGCCTGGCAACGCGCGGCTTATTTTTCTTTCTTTTCATCAAGTCGAGTGTGTATCATAATTATACGATATATTTTAGGAAATGTAATACACGTTAAATGAATATAAATAATTCGTTGTAGAGGAATTTACGCTGACAATAGATGCTAAACTGTAGAGACTCGGCAACATCTGTGACCTTGTACACGTCCTATGAGTAAGAAGCAGTTATAGTCACACAACCGACTCCATCAGTAATTGAGACTTGGCTGACGTTTTTCTGCAGAGCAGTTGAGAATTCCGCGAGCTGAAGAGGAGGGAAGCCGCAGGTCTGGGTGGGTGCAAAGCATCTGGTAATTGGGTTCCAGAATTCAAAGGTCCGACCAGAGGCTGGAACTAAAGCCTCCTTTGCAGGAAGCCAGACCATGTTATGCGCACAATGGCTTTGTTTTCCTCCCTCCGCAGCAAGCAATATTGTTTACAAAGAGAAGCATTCCACAGGCTGGAGAGAGAGGCTTTGCTCTCTTACACACGCACTCGCTAAATAAAGTGAGAGGGGGGGAGGGGGGAGAATGCGTCGTGCATGGGCAGAACCAGATGGAGGAACTTAATTGGGGGCCCCCTAAGGAAGCCTTTGGACGCAAGGCAAGGTCCATCCAGACAGAATTCCAGGCGTGGCCACGGATCACAAAGGACCTTGTATATTAAAACTTATCATCACACTCTCAGGACCCATAAATAAGCCCTTAAAATTGCCTTAGCAAGGCTGCGTCTTTTAATATTTACCATGACAGAAACTACCTATTGCAAACTGTAAACGTAAATATTTTTTTTTGGTTAACAGGCTACATGAGGGTGATCCTGAAACAGGCAACTCCCCTTTAATAGCATAGGAAGGGAATTGAAAAGGGGGGATGCGGAAGGTAGAGCAAGGTAGCCAAGGGTTAACTAGGGCCCCCGGGCTATGGTTTAAGGATCCCACCCACGTGGTGTTTCACCTAAAGAGATGCAGGGAAAACCCTAGAAAACCTGCATCAGGTAGGTCGGGCATTGGGTACTATTCTCACGCCCTTCCCTATGAATGACGGGAGACGAGTTTGCTGTGGGGACGCAGCATTCCCTTCTCCGTGTCTCCACCAGTTTCAGGAGGCAGCTGGCCGACTGATCCAATGGGATCAGCGGACAGCTCTTGCCATATGCCCAAGGTCTTTGACCCCGGTACATATACCTCCTAAAATAGGTGAAGGTGTCTCGGCATATGAGAACTTTGATAAAAAATTACCCAGAGAGAGTGCAGGAGGCATCCCCGACATGATCAGGTGAGCCCCGCAGTCACTCTGGGCTGAAGCGCCTGCGAGAAAACTCCCGCAGCGCCCTTTTCAACAAATATCTTTGTTAATTTTATATTCGTGTATACGTTTTATTCCTCAGATTACACCCAGAAGAAGCTACAGTAACATCCCTAGAGTAACTATGTTATAACCGACTCCGTGACGAGGCAAAAGAATAGTCAGTCAGCTGTATGAAGAACGATCGTGGAAAAAAACTGAAGGTGAGCGGACGGCAGAGGGCGAAGCAGTAAGAGTACGAAATACGGAAACCGTTCCCTGGTATCTAAGTTGTTGTTAAGATACAAGAAAAACGTGCCCGAATTTCAGGGAACAGGGGAGAGAACAGCGAAGAGGAAACCTACCCCCCGAAGGCGATGACTAACATAAGAAAGCCCGGAATAGTCCTTTCATTGCTCTTTTACATAATTGACTTCTATTGGTTTTTAATGAAATAAAATTAACGGCCAGTTTTAAAAGACATCTTTATTTTGGTTTCTTAGATTTTCTTATATAAAAAAAAGAACCCTGACTTTTACTTTTCACATTATGTGAGTATTTATTTGATAACCTAGAATTAAGTCCTCCGGTAATAGATACATACTTACAGTCTCATATATACATATTGCTACTAATGTAAGTACAGCATTTACATTTGAAACGTTTATACCTCTGAAAGAAAGAAAAAATGCTACAAGAAGTAAGTCAAAACTTCACTTTAGGATAGATATTTAAGTAGAACTATGGATTATCTTATATGGTTGAAGAAAACCACTTCACACGATTTCTTAGATTTAACCTAAATTTAATTTTCCTGAACAATATTTTCCCCTAAATACTACCGCAGGTAAATAAATGATGATCCTGTTTAGGAATTAAATTTTTTCCCCCCTGGTTGGAAACAATGCTTGTGG
The DNA here is from genome assembly GCA_034510155.1 of Eucriotettix oculatus. NCBI lineage: Eukaryota > Metazoa > Arthropoda > Insecta > Orthoptera > Tetrigidae > Eucriotettix > Eucriotettix oculatus. The sequence goes on from CM067379.1 coordinate 12,674,691, forward strand.
GAGTTTCTATTTGCTGGTATTTCTCCCGGGGCTCACCTGACTGCGTAGGGAGTGTCTCGTACTCTCTCTGTTTTTTTCAATGCCGAGACATTCTTCGTCTCTTTTAGGAGGTGCGTGTACTGGGGTCGAAGACCTTGGGCATACGGTAAGAGTTTTCCACTGATCCCATTGGATCAGTTGACCAACTGCCTCGTAGAACTGGTGTAAAAACACGGAGAAAGGAATGCAGCGACCCCACAGCAGACTCGTCTCCCGTCATTCGGAAGTGCGTGAGAATAGTATCCTATAAACCGACCTACCTGATGCAGGTTTTCTAGGATTTACCCTGAAAATCGTTAAGGTGAACCACCGAGTAGGATCATTAAACTTTAGCCCTGGGACCGTAATCAACTCTTGCTTTACGGTTAACATTCATCCTTTTCAATCACCTTCCTATACAATTAAAGGGAAGTTCCCTGTTTTAGAATCCTCCTCATGTAGTTTGTTACCCAAAGAAATTGCCTAAAACACCCGGTAGGAACCTGAAACTACAGCCCGGAGGCCTTAGTCAACCCTCGGCAACCTTTCTCTACCTTACAAATCCCCCCTTTTCAATTCCATTCTTATGCTATTAAAAGGGGAGTTACCAGTTTCATGATCACCCTCATTTAGCTTGTTAACCAAAAAAAAAATTGCCTCTCTCGCAGGTATTTCTCCACAGATTGACTGCGGGGTTCTCCTGACTGTGTTGGGAGTGCCTCGTACTCTCTCTGGTTTTTTTTTCAAGATTCTCACATGCCAACGCACTCTTCAAATCTTTTAGGTGTGTGTACTGAGGTCGAAGACCTAGGGCATAAAGTAATAATTGTCGTCGGATTCCATTGCGTCAGTCTACATTTTCCTTTGCACCTACAGTTATGACTGGAGTTAATCCCAATCAATGGTATAAGTTTTCGAATACAAAAATGCAGCCTTTCTCTCTCCCTCTGTGACAATAAATCTCTGTGGTCTTTGACTTTGCCCTACTCCCACAAAATTAGCATCCATGTTTTCAGATTTTTTTTCAATATTTGTATTGTATTTGTTTGTTTATACATAAACTCCTTGTAAAGATATTTTATGTGTAGCATTATTATTTTGTTATACACGGTGTATTATTTTCCAGAACACATTTACGGTAGTACATTTTATTCGGTGTGCTTCAATTTATGGAGTCCTTCTAGTGGAGCCTGTAGAGAGGACGAAAACCCGACGTCGGGTGAAAGTGACGTCAGCTCGAGACGCCTCTCGACAACGACGACGACGAGAACGAGGTACATTCTCTCGCTTTCCAATATCCCTTGAACCTCCCACCTGGGACTCTTGAGAAACTCTGCTTTAACACGTCCAATACAAATAGCTATCAGTACATTATTAACTCGCGTCCATCAGAATCCAAGAGGTACTTCTTAAATTATACCCAAGCTTTCCATGATAATAATTATCCCAGTACCCCTAATATCCAGTCGAAAATACTCCCGGGGCATGTGGAGTCAAAAATACTCATTTTTCGTACTGTAACAGCACCAGCCATATTTTATTTACCCTGTTATCTCACCAAATGAAAAAAAAATAAATATGTACTATTAATTTGAATATTCAAGAACCCTTTTTTAACGTGACGTAAATCAAAAATTTCATTCCTACCAAAATTTGTGCTTGTTGAAGTAAAAAGACGACTCATTATACGGAATATCTTTGATAATTTTCAATGAGAAAAATTAAGGGTTGTTTGTTCTACGTTGAAGTAAGAAACAGAGTTTAAAATCAGTAGTGGAACTAATATTATGTTTCTTATTTATCAACTAAACTCGCGACAGTATTCTGTTGATTATAAAATGCAAGCTGAAACTCAAAAAAAGATATTAAAAACAGAGAGACGGGAATTCGAAAAACTGAAACAACATGAGGCGTCAGAAATTTCAAAGAAGATTAATTGAGAAAGGAGAAAGAAACGATATAGACGAGAAATGGGCACTCTTCACCCGAAGAAAAAATAGGAAGAATAGCTGAGATCAAAAGTAAATCATGGATAACACAAAAAATAATAAAAATGATTGATGAAAGGCGTAAATATCGAAACGGGAAAGACGGGGAATGATAAAGAGCAGAACAGACGTCTGAAGAATGAGAGAAATAGGAAGTGCAAAGCAGACAATAATGCTTGGCTACAAAATAAATGCAAAAACGGTTGAAAATTTTACGGTGAAAGGAAAAAATATCAAAGAAACAATCGGAGAGAGGAAAAATATTAGCAATAACATCAGGCGAGCCGATGGGAAGAAAATTCTGGATAAATAAGAAAAGGCAGAAAGATGGAAGGAATATCATCTAGAAAAGCTGTATCACGGTGGAAATCCCGATCACTCAGTCATAGAAGAAGAAGTGGATGATGAAGGGTTGGGGTACAATAATTTTAAACTCGGAGTTCACATTTTTTCCTTTAGAAGCGCTATACAACGTTTGTATACATAAATAAAAAATAATATAAACGAATAAGATAAATAATAGTACAGCGCTCCTACTGGAGAAAATGTAAACGTTGTGGTCATGTGACGTGTTACGTCTGTAAGGTCCAAAGATGATGACGTTCACTATGTAATTTATAATATGACTATTTTTTTATAAGGGGACAGACATAAATGTGTTTAAATAATAATAAGAATAATATTATTCTTTTTTAGTTTCTTATAATATAATTCAGTATTTTATCTTTAAAACTTAACCCTAAATTATTTTTTTACATTAAATACATCATACATTTATTTTAATAAATCACTTGACGTCTGTTTTTCTAATAATTAAATTAAATAAATTAGGAGTTTTACATACATATAGATAAAATTTTTATTCAGTCGAAACGGCTTTTCGTCACCTTATTTGGGGCTTCCTCAGGTAATATTAAATTATGATGAAGAAAAAAGAAGTCTGACAAAATTTAAAAATATTAAAACTTGACTTCCTACAAAGGCAGATTTAACCGGAACGAAAATTCAACTTTTCCCCAGGAAGTCCTTCATATGGTGACGAAACGTAGATTCGACTAAATAAAAAACTTTGCTTGGCTTTGGTCGTTATTTTAATTTCATTTGATAGTAGTGTTTTAAATTTTGGGTGGGGATGATTAAAAAAGAGAGGGACATAGAGAGAGAGATACAAATGTAGATAAAGAGACAGAGATTGATAGATAGAGATAGAGAGATACATAGTTATAGATAGAGGGAGGAAGAGAAATATAGAGATAGAAGGTAAATAAAGATACTGAGATAAAAGAAAAATAGAGAGAGGGAGAGAGAGTTAAAAACAAAAAGAGCGACAGAGAAAGAGAGAGAAGGAAGATAGAGAGAGAGAGAGAGAGAGAGAGAGAGAGAGAGAGAGAGAGAGAGAACTCGTGTGGCAGAAATAATGGCAAATTCTAAAAAGCACCGATTGATTGCTCTCTCTTTTACTGGGAATCAGAACAAAAAGAAACATTACATATGTATATACGCCCTAAAACTGCGCGTCAGAGTTTTTTTTTTATTTTCCAGGGACAACGAGTAAAATTACCGTCCAACGGGACCTGTCAAAAAGGACCTCTGACAATGTGACAGAAGAATTTAAGCATTAATTGCGAAACCGCTTCAATGGTTTTAATTGTGTTAAATAAAGCAACTACTGGATTACATAAAAAGAAGAACGGCGAGTATGGCGTTACACTTCTCTAGCAGACACTGGAAAATAACTAGTGTCTGAGGATGAACGGAAAAAAAATTGCTAAATTCTCCGATATTTAATTTTCATAATTACCATGAAATTAAAATTACTTCAAATTTGTTTTAAAGATATTCTTATCAACTATTCTTGTCAGTTAGTATAAGTATAAGGATAAAATCGTATTCCATAGATCCTATAGAGAAGCACAAGCTTCAAGGATGTGGAACGAGTCAGAGATTTTACATAAGAGGTTGCTTTATTAATATTAGAATATACTGTAACTATTCATTAATTTTTAACTTATAATAAGATTTTCTTAAGTTCTATACGGAAGACATACAATTTGTACCTTATATATAAAATTGATAAATATTTTTACATCCTATACTAAAAAATTACTTGAAGTGGTCCATCTTTTTAAAATCTGATTTATTAATTTTTCACATACATTCTCTTGATGTTTTGCTCCTTTTAAGCTCCCTTTTTTATAATCAAATTGGCAACTGTCGTTTCTCCAACATTTGTGGAAGGAATGTCTTCCCTTTCCTCTCTCTCCCCACTCAGGAATCCACAATATTCCGCGTGCCGGAAATGTAGCTGCCAAGAAGCGAGGTCATTTCCGGCGCCGTCTCCCATCTTTGCCCTACTCTGCCCTGCCCTGGACCTTAAGGGTTGCAGGTTGCTTAAGATCCTCCACGGCAGAGACAAAACAAACACCTTCCAGGCAACCAATTCAACCCAAGACTGTGAAATAATTATCAGGGTTGACAGAAACTAAACCTGTGCCGTAGTGAAGCTGGGACGGGAATTTTGTAAACGCAATACTAGTTACCGGGGAAAAAATATAATAGAACTCACAAGCTGATTGAATTATTAGCACATACAAATGTTTATTAAAATTGTTTAAAGCTCCAGTCACGTTCCACGAGCTTTTATTCAACGAAATAATATATATATTAAAATAATTTAATTAAATAAGTAAAATAATATAGAAATAATAAAATAAATTTGATAACTGGATTTCTGTTGAAGTTGCCAAGATTTGATATTTTTCACATTTGGCATGTTTTTTAAAAAAAATTATCACCAAAATTAAGTCCCAAATGTGGAGACGAAATGGCGTTTAATCTAGGTTTAAAAATGTGTCTGTAAAAGTGGTAAGTAAATTTATCATAAAAATATGTAATAAAAATTTAAAAAAAGAGAATTTTAGTGAGTAAAAAAGTAGCATTACACATCGTTTCCGTTTTGTTTTTGACCTTTCGAGTTTGCAGAAACCGATTGAAATAAGTTAAAAATATATGACAGTGCTACATTTCTTGTAATATTTACTAATTTATAATGTAACCAAGTATTTTTTTTATTAAAGTATAAAAACTATTATATTTACTGATTTATATTTGTGCTAATTTCGATATAGTATATACAATTTGAAAACAAAAAATAAACAAACATAAAAATAAAATATTGTATATAATTTACATGGTTACATGAGGGTAGGTTAATCCGTTTGATTAACCTACTTTAGCCGAACAGGTTATAACCAAGTATTAAGGAATGATAATATTACGAGAGAGACAAGAATGGAAAAAATGTCGACCTACTTTCCGGGCTTTTCTAGTTACTTTGACTAGAATTCCATGCACCTTTGACAAATTTATCTAATGAACTGGAGAGAGTGTAATTGAGCCTGGCTTAGGTTTACAGGAGTGGAGGAACGTTGAATTGGACTAGCTCAGTGGTAGGGTACCCGCTGGAAAATCGGAGGTCCTGAATTCGAGCCCTGATTCCCATAGACATTTGTCCAATTAATATTTTCTTCTCTAACTTACCTGAGTTTCAGTTGAATCATTTCCACTTCCTTTGGGAATGATGATATTAAAAAACTCTCACTTCAGAAAACATTTTCGTATGTTAAAATACATTTGAGGTTCTTAAATCGATAAAAAAAATTATATACAATAAAAAAGGGAAAATAATTTTTATGAAAAATTTGTATGTAATTTCACTATTATTTTTAATGAGCTCAACTAATAATTTAAAACTCCAACGCTAAATTATTTTTAAATAAATTTATTTTTTTGAAATCTGGGAGCTCTAGGGCGGACTTGTAACTACTCTGTCGAAATTTATATTCTTTCAGGTGAAAGACAAGAATAGAAAAAAAATGTCGAACGGACAAGGGAGTCGAATCCCGCTCCTGCTTGAGCTTCCGATGAAAGTATTTCTACTTACTTACTTACGCTATTCATGTTATTATTTGTAGAAGATCATCAGTCGAATGCTTCTTTATTTTAATTAACAAATTAAATTAGTATGTCTGTCCATATATATTAATAAAAATAGGTGTAATTGTAAATAAATGAAACGCAATTAATGTTTAAAGTGATTGCCATTCTTTAAGTAAAATTTATGATCTTTTAAACCTAGTAAGTGCTTAAGGTTGATATGATTGGTCTATAAATACGCGGGCTTTGGTAATGAATACTTGATAAAATCCACCAATCAACAAACATCGTGGGGTTAGTTAATAGTTAAAGTTGTCTTTGTTCTCTTTAAGGGCCAAATAATTATTATTATTACAAAAGAATATAGAAAATATGGACAACTTTAACCTAGTTACGTTTTGAGACATGAGAGTATTGTAAAATTAGGATTAGAGGGAAGTAAACAGAAGAGGGAGGCCAAGTATGGAGTCCGCTAAGCGGATTTGGGAGGCTGTTGGATTCCGGTCGTTGTAAAAAAAAAGCTTGAACAGCTTGGAGAGTTGCATCTGATCAGGCAAAGGACTCAATATTATTACAATTATTTTATTAAAAAATTAGAATAAGCAATTATTATGGGTGTTTTAAATTAATGACTGAGACTAGTTCGTAAACATGTAGGATCATAATCTTAAAATAAAAATGAGACATATTAAATTCAATTAATAATCACGAAATCAATTAACGACTGATATTAAAATGATAATTTTCTACCATTTTTTTTTCATACAGTTTTATTTTTATTTTTAATCGAACAACGTTTCGGCGCATATTAGCACATTCTTCAGGTTTTTCTCTTCGCAATCTGCGAAATACATATTTCAATTTGTATTTAAACTTAGACATAGCCAAATATTGAGGGAATTGACTAATTTAACAACTTACGAAATAATTGATTTTTTTAAAATTTCAACGTAAACCTTGAAGGATAATTCATATGCTTCATAGAGTTGTTAAATAGGGAGATTGTCTTTGGCGAGAGTGAAATATCACAGTCGAGTCGCAGACGAAAGAAGATTGAATTACGTTCAGCGGTGTATATTTTCTCACGCTATTGTACCTCTGGTAATTAATACTGCGTGAGGAATCAGTTTATACGCGAGGGTGAGCGTGAACTAATGTGACCCACAGCAGCGTGGCTCTTGCGCCACAAATTTGCATCTCCCCTGGGTCCAGTCCAGCCTCGACAACTGCTACGTAATAATTATCATGATAGAGAGAGAGAGAGAGATAGAGGCGCGGAGGCTGACAAATAGACGAGGAGAACGTGGACGTGAAGAGAGACAGATAGGTGGAAAGAGAAGAGTGGGGGAAAAAAGAGAAAAGGTCTAAATAAATTAGTCACCAGGAAAAATATTTACGTGGGTGTAATTACTTGTAAGCGAGAAGGGAGTTTTAATTACGGAGTCCCTTCTGCGGGGAATAGAATTGAGTTCCCATCTACGTCTACACTTTGCCTCTATCAGGATGAAACTAGACACAAGAACATGAAATCAAATAATTATTTTACTACTTGTCAACGGAAGGAAATTTGAACAACAACTACTATTTGTGGTAGAAGAACAATAAGACATTACTTGAGACACAGAACGCTTTAGACAAATATTAATACAATTAATAGGGAGAAAATCACTGCATGTGCAGATTCTTAAATAAATTATTCTTTTAAACGTATTCCATTATGTAAGTAGTTATTTCATTTGGTTATTTACGACTCAGGGAACTGTATTATTGTCATTCTGTTTAGTAAAAAAAATAGATATAAGAATTAACAAAGGAAAACTAATGGTTGGTCTCTACAGACCAGTTTTAGTTACGGAGGTGGTTTTTTAGTGGGTAAAAATCCCACACAGCGTAAAGTACGGTCTTCACGGCGTCTTTCTGAAAAATTTTCCACCTGCCAACGCAAAAAAATTCTGTGTTTAGTAAAATACTTCTGTGACATTTCTCAAGGAAAATTTTGCGGTGCGAAATGGATTGATTCAGGATTGTAAAATAAATAATACGATTCTTGAAGAAGACTTTATTAGTTGTTGCTCCGACATGTGAATTCCCATATAGAATTTTAATTCTTTTAAGACAGTAAAAAGATATAAATTTTACTTCCCCGGCATTCATATTTTCTAGTAGGTTGTTTACAGAACGGAGAAAAAAAGAATTTTTAATTTTTCAACACTCAAATGGACATAATTCTTTTTGATAATCACCCTGTGCGCTAGGCAACACAACTAACTTTACAGCTCGTCGGGTAGCCTACATTGCGCCTAGAGTTCAGGCAAAACTTCTCCAGCCTTCCTTGTTAATATTTGAATTTAAAAAAATAAGTTTTCTTGTAAGAATTTATCAGATAGTTTTAAAGGAAGAACTAGTTTACAGTTCATTTACCTCCGATGTCTGCCAGTCAATTGAAAAGGAAAAGGTATTCTTCCTAGTCTTAATTATTCGTGTTGGATGAATAATAGAGTTATCCATAACCTCTACAGAAGGCAGTCAACAGTAATTAGAATTAAAGGGCAATAAAAGAAAGTAGATGGAGAAACGTGAAAAGAAATATGTAAAGGGAATCAAGCTACAAGGAGAATAAATAATAAACGCTAACGTTTTCCGATGATATTGTGGGTTTTAGGGGAATCAGAAGAAGGAGACTTGGAAACCATAATAAATGGAGGAAGAGTAAAACATGAGGGAAAATCAAGGTAATGGAGTGTAGTATGAGAAGCAGTTGATTAACAAAGGCTGCTAGATTGGGAAGCTACATGGGCAACGTAATAACTAGAGTAGGATAGCACAGGCAAGGAAAAGGAATTAAATTACGGCTAATATAAGCATGAATATTAGAAAATCAGTACTAAAAATTTTCGTATTGGGTGCAAAACGTGGACGATAAGATTGCAGAAAGGAAAAGAATAGGAACCTTAAAAATTTGGTGCTATAGGAGGATGAGGTGGGTGGATAGATTCACTAACGAGGAAGTTCTAAACAGAATAGGGGAAGAGCGAACAATATGTAGGACTTTGAGTAAGAGAAGAAATAGATTAATAATCTACGTTTTTAAAACATGAGGTTCTTGTATAATTGGCTTTTGACGGAAGTGAACAGTAGAGGGAGGCTACGGAGAATGTGGTTCCTATGTAGAAATGAAAAGGCTTGCGCAAGGTAGGATAGTATGGAGAGTTGAAGCAGACCAGTCTAACAACAATCGAGTAAATTTGTAATTAATAAAATTAAAAGACAATTTTTTTAAAATAAAAATTTGGATTACATATCGTTCCTATTTTATTTTAAACCCTCTTTAGGTGCACAATAGGAAAATATAAATAACACGTATTTGAAAGTTAATTTTTTTTTCCAAAATAATTAAAGTAAATTAGAAAAAAATGGAGTTTGAAATATACACACGTTGTGTCCGTAGAAAATATATTATATATCTATATGAAAATAATAACGTATTCGGCATCGTAAAATACAAAAAATTTGCCCTGTGTTGCACCTGAAGAAGTTACAGAACGATACGTAGTTCTCTCTCACTTTATAAGTTTCGCTAGTTTTAATAGAAGAAAAAAAAATTAATTAATTTAATTAGAATTAAGTTTATTCATTTAATATTTAAAATAAAAAATCATGGCTTTGCTCAGTTTAGATTTTAATTAATTTATAAAATGGTAAAAAACACAACATGGTGGAAATTTGCCTATTTTTCACGAGAAATTCCAAGAAAGTGGCAGTATAAATTTTTATCATGAGACATTTTGTTGTAAATTAAAATTGTAATTCGTTTCTCTGTCTTGGAAAGCATTCTCTGTAAAAAAAAAGTCCTCATACTTTATCCTTAAAATTTAGTAGATTATTCCTCCCTTCGTTTATCCAATTCCCTTACCATTCATTATTTAAATTATGAATATATTTATTTAATATTCCGTGACGGTTTACTGCCTGCCTGTTTGTATTTCATGTTAGCTGTTATCCGGACCCAAACACTCTGTAGCTCGTAGTGATGTTATAACATATTTTATTTTTTATTTAACCGGTTAATTAACTACATTTAATTTTACCGGAGAGGTGCAGACAAGCAAAGTGGTCTGTAGTAAGGGAGGCTTGAAAGGACCCACAAGTGCCGCAAGATGAAAACATTTCAACCAAGTTTCTATTCACCCTAATGACCACGAAGAAAAGAATAAAAAGAAAGAAAGGGAGGTCCTCCTCATCTCATCCCCTCGGCGTTACAAGGAGGGCAAGCTAATATCCTCCGCTGTGAATATTAACGCAGAAGACGGCCAACTCTTTATTTGTTTACCTAGAGACCGCAATTACTTTCGACTTTCTCCCGGCTCAATGAAACTCTCTGACTTGGGCCAAGGGAATTTTCTGAGCGGCCATGTCACCTTCCTTCAACTGTTTAACAATTTATCCAGAGACGCTACGGTAGCCATAGAAAATAGGATAAGAGGAATAACGAGACACTTACCAGAGATGTTACTGAGCGGGCGACTTGGGTACACACGAGCCTGGAACAGGAACAAGTACTTTAGTAACTAAAACAACATCAGCAAATATACAAGAAACTTATTACTTTTAATTTGTCTGCGAAACTACATCAAACTTTAATAAATAAAGAAAACTGTTTTAAATAATTAAAGAAAATGGAATTAGACAGGTTTCAGTTATAAAAATCATAAGAAAGCAAAATATTATTGAAAGATAAATTTTATATTATTATAAGAATAGTATTTTCGTGACCTGAAAATTAAAGCTGTAGAATTTTACCAAAAAAGAAAACAATTAAATAAAAACCAGTATTCTGTAAGGTTTATCATATGTATACACGAGCAGGATTGCGAGTTGCGACCACCTGTAGGGGCAAGTTTTGGCGCCACGAGACGTATTGTCACGTGGCTGACGAAAGCGGAAGCGTACAGAGTGGTCCAGGCCAGAATGTTCTCCCTCGTAGATGGAGCTGCTGTGGTCCGCGATAATCAACGGCTATTGAATCAACCCCAGATTTAGGTGGTGGTGATAAGCCGGGAAGTATTTAAAGTCTTCGTTAAGTGGTTAATTAATTTACGTTAATGAATTTTGAGAGTTGTTAGCGGGAGAATGAATGAGTGACCACGCCCTGTAGATTACCAACTTCATGCTCTGATTAAAATTAAACTATTAAATTTATTCTGTGGTGTTTTTATGAGCAAAAAAACCTGGCGCACTATAAGTTATTAAATTGTATATATATATATATATATATAAACGGCAAATCACTGTCAACTCGGACAAAATCAGAGAAATTTATGTCACTATTGCGAAATTTAATCAAAATTTCAATTATATGAACTGGCAATTGTTAAAAAAAGACTATTAGGATAATAATAAATATAGGAAGCACAAATCATCAGGCGGAGCAATTTTAGAAATTTTTGAAGAAAAATATATTATCTAGAGGATTTTGTAAATAAAATAGCCGGAATTGACTTGGAAATTGTTAGAATATTACAATTCCCCGAAAAGAAAAGTCGCACTGATGAGAGTCAGAAGGAAGAAATAAAATACACATTATTTGAGAGTGATAATAATCCTCAAGGTGGCAACTCCCTTCTACTTACTTCGTAAGGGATTCTGAAAAGAGGGAATGTTAGAAGGTTAACAAGGGGCTCCCTAGATAACTTTTAAGAATCATTGATCAAGGCAGACACGAAATAACCTGCATCAGGCAGGTCGAGCTCTGGGGTCCTTCCAAATAACGCGAGACGAGTTTTCTCTTTGGATGCAGCATTAACTTCACCATGCTTCGACTAGTTTAGCACGGAGAATATATTTGTCTCGCGTTGTTCCGCTGACTGCTTCGACGCAGAATTCACTTCACAATGCCTAGTTTAACATTTATCAGCGTTATATCTACTGGCGAAAGAAATTAATGTCAAACTGTATTTTTAAAATCCATATTTACCTGGCGGCTTCTGATTCTGGTAACCTACTTCCTTTTAAATATCTCATAATATTAAAAGATAAACATAAAAAAATATTCAAGCTTTTGTAAATTTGTATTAGACAGATAGCAAGATGTGGCTGCCTTAATAAATGACAAAGGCGTCTTGTTTCATGATGACAAGTGCAGATTCAAGGTAGTTTTCGGTTACAAAGATGCACTTGCGTAAAGTCGGATTTGGCTAGTACATTAGGACCCCCTCGCGTGACTAATTACTAAATTGTGATTCGTTCTTCTCCTACTTTATTTAACTGACAGAGCGGAGGTTATCCGCCGAAGCTTTTCAGATCTCTAAATTCTTCAGTCTAAGTTCGTGCTTCCTTCTGGAAACTTGGCTAAGCTCCTGGTCTCTCTTCAGCTCAGTAATCTTCAACTTATTTATTAAACTACATCTTCAAAATTCATTCTAGCGTCTTCGATTCCGTTCAGGTTTGGACTGCTTGGTATAAGAACCTCACATACCGATCCATTTCTGAATCCTCCTTTCTTCGGTCGCTGAAGAAGAGAGACAGCGATGGATATCCACCTCCCTTTCAGTCTGATCAGCTCCTGTTCTCGGCTAGGACTTAAATTCGAACATCCTTCTTATTTTGATTTCCTCAAGCTTTAGCCAGGTCAACACATTTCACCAGTCCTAGTTAATAATTTTTCCTGGAGGATGTAATCGGGCATGCTCAAAATCGCAACAGCAGCGCGTTTCATCAGCAAACGTTTTGAAACTGTAGTTTAATGAAAAACATTTTTTCGTGGTAATTTATTTATGTTTTATTGAGTTGTAAATTCCTTTTTCCTGCCTTAAGTACTCTGTAGAAATATTATTGTCTCCCTTTATTTAGTCTAATTCCTGCTAAAATTATCAAATATTTGGGCTCATGCCCTGTTAACCCGTACCCTGCCTTACATCCCCACTAAGCGGGTGTTATGGGGAGGGGATAGCGGCTAGAGAAAGAAACTTAACCCTTCCTTAAGCAATATGAAGCATCCCTTTTGTGATCGGTTTAGCTCAATTATCTGTGCACACGGAGGCGCCGTGCCTCGGGACACTGTGCCAGGATTACGGAGATATCTTCCTCCTCCTCCTCCTCACACACACAGCTAACCTCCAAGGGAAACTCTCTCCCTCTCTCTATCTCACTATAAACATAACCTGCGACCATTCAAAGGGCAACAAAACAAAATGGCGACCGTTTCAAGGAAAAATACAGTTACAATCAGGAAAAAAAGTGCTGATGACCTCGTATGTGGTATTATTACTCTTATTGTTCTTTATGTCGAATTATTAAGTTTTATTCTGACCTAGCTAGGTGCCCGGCGTGCAACAGCCTTCCTTCCTTCCGCCAGAGGTTAAAAATAGTACCTACAAAAGCTTCGTGAAGCAGAGTAAAACTATTCTTTTAAATGGCGCTGCTGTTTTACTCGGTACAGGATTTTCTTAATCGTCCTTCTAGTATTTAAATCAAGGTTCCTGCTGCTGCAAGTGTTGAATGAGCTGCCTTATAAAATAGCACATCACATATCTTTAAAATTTCTATTCAGTTTTTTTCTGCTCTTTTGTTTGTTTGTTTCATGTATATAGCTGCTGCTGGAGCAAGGACAGTTTCCTGGTCCAAGTAGTTAAAACTCCATTGCGTGTTCCTCAGTGTGTGCTTGTTTGTGTTTCCCAGTGTGTGTCCGTGTTGTGTTTATATTGACTTTTGTCTATATACACTTTCTTTTACTAATTTATTTTAACTTTATTTGTCTTTAATTATTTACTTTATTTTGTTCATTTTTTAATTTTTAATGTATGACGTATCCTATTTCCTCAATCGAGGATTAATGGAAACAACAATAAATCTTATCTAAAATCTTATCTTTCCTGGTAATTCATTCGTATCAGGCCACTGCAGTATTTAATTTCACGACTCTCATCTCTTTATCACCACGCCATTAAACCTCCTACATTATGACGTAATGAAGCGGTATCTTAATCTGCACATACATACCTAAACATAACAGTCAATTATTTTTGTAAGGAGAAGATACTTGAATTTACCTCTTCGGTCCGATTACTATGAAATAACGTCCGTGATACATACATGTTGTTAATAAATAAATTATTTAATCAGAAACTTTGTCAGGTTTTTTGTTTTGGTTAACAGGCTACATGAGGGTGATCCTGAAACAGGCAACTCCCCTTTAATAGCATAGGAAGGGAATTGAAAAGGGGGGATGCGGAAGGTAGAGCAAGGTAGCCTAGCAAGGGTTAACTAGGGCCCCCGGGCTATGGTTTAAGGATCCTACCCGGTGTTTCACCTAAAGAGACGCAGGGAAAACCCTAGAAAACCTGCATCAGGTAGGTCGGGCATTGGCTACTATTCTCACGCCCTTCCCTATGAATGACGGGAGACGAGTCTGCTCTGTGGGGACGCAGCATTCCCTTCTCCGTGTCTCCACCAGTTTCAGGAGGCAGTTCCCCAACTAGCGGACAACTCTTGCCATATGCCCAAGGTCTTTGACCCCAGTACATATACCTCCTAAAATAGGTGAAGGTGTCTCGGCATATGTGTCAGTATTTTTATGATTTAAATATTAAATATTACGGCCTTTTGTCTCTCATTTGAGAGGAATTTAGCTGTACATGAAACTTCATTCCTGACTCCTTCGGCCGAAGGACTGAACTTCCACGTACTGCTAAATTTTTACCTGAAGAGATTCAAATGAGAAATGAAACGTCGTAATATTTAATATTTAAATTATAAAAATACTGAAAAAGAGGCTGATTAAATCATTTACTATACATTTAATTGTCACAAATATATAACTAACTAACTCCATGGCTCTACGATCCATTAAGGACCTTGGCCTCCATATTTAATCATATATGTTGTTGTATTCAGTCCTTAGACTGGTCTGATTCAACCCCGCATGCTAAGCTATTCTGCGGAAGCCTTTTCATTTCTACATAGATGTCACATTTCCACATCTTCCCTAATCTAAAATCGTAGAGCATATTATGGTTGACCTGGGACGACTTTTAGCCTGAAATGGGTGAAGGAAGAAGCCAAAATTTTTCAAACGATCGACAGAAACACACAAATTGTTTCTTAAACATTAGGGCGTCAAAAAAGGCGGTTATGTGAAAGGTGGTAAACGTCACGTCGGATTACGAGTTACGTATTGTATGTTATTATTTAATCTAATTTCATTCTAACAACGGCTGAAACATAATTTGACGACTCTCTCATGGCGCGATAAAATCACCTTCCAATCAACGGCGTAGAAGTGGTTGTATAAATGAAATCAGGAACCTTTTTTTGGGAGATAAAACGAAATAACCTACAAATCACCATATGTTAGATCCCGGCTCATGCGGACACTTTGGGAAACGAGCTTGCTGATAAAGCCGCTAAGCAGGAGGCCTCCTTGTTTAAGGAAGACTGAGGGAAAGTTCAATTAACGATAGAAGAGGAAAAACGTAGGAATACTCTATAATGAAATGGAGTCCTTCAAGGAAATAGCCTATCCACTTGACAACTCGAGAAGAAGTCAGCAGGTCGTTGTTGCAAAAATTCAGATCTTTCCATTCCCGTTTCACACATTAATTTCTCTTTTCTAGGTCTCCTCAGCCTTTGTGTTTAACACGGTCCTCACTGTGCCGCACATCCTTTTTTTGACTTCCCCCCCGCTATGACACCAGCAGAAGGTTACACGATTGCTAACTCTCTAGTGGCTGTTCACAGTCTTCTTGGATTTTATTGTAGAAATTTGAGTTTCGGAAGAAATTTAAGCAATTTTATATGTGCCGCTGTGATCGTTTTTTTTCTCTGTTCTATAAGTGTCTGTTTTTTTTCTCACTCCTCGTATTGTTTATAATTTTTATATGTAATTTATTGTTTCTCTTTGTAAATTTTTTGTAGTCACAAAGGACGGCCACTGTCGACGCGACAATAATAATTCTATCTGTTGGCCAGTTTCTATTCTTTTAAATTTAATATAAGGAATACAGACAGAGTGTTTTGCGTTGTTGAGTGTTTGCCGCCGCGAGAGCTCGCGCCCTGTCAGCCTAACAACTTTGAGCTTTGAGGTGGATCTGACAGGGGGACGAGACGAGGCAAGCTTCCAGAGCGTCGGTTCGAGCCTGACGTCGTCTTTGTCTCGGGGCGTCGGGTGCTCGACGATGTCACTCTGTAAACTTCATTAGCGTCGACGTCGGCGTCGGCGTCAGACTCAATTACCGACGCGCTCCTCCTCCCCGGGGGATTACGCAGATTACTTTACCTCTCACCAGCACAAATCACTACCTGCCAATGGCGCTACTTCCTTCCGTCCGTTACCTGATCGGAATAACAAGTCTGGCTCTTGACCGGAAACTATCGACACTTCTTTCATATTGTGATTATAATTATCCAATTTCACGGATCCCTTCTTCGGTATGTGAAAAGAGTCAAAAGACAGCATAAAAATAATTACTCATAATTAAATGCAAATTTATATGATTTGGCTGTAATGTAAAGTACATGATTCAGGTCGCGCCAAGACGTCTACTCACTAATCTCCGGATTCTGCCTCGAGGCACGTACCACGGCTGGAAAACTAACGTTTTCTTCTCTCTCTCTCTCTCTCTCTCCATCCAACCAAATCTAATCTGACTACTCTGAAGCAGATACCCGATAAAACTACTCCTACCATGATGAAAATTCTAATTGAACACTGTTGTTCTCATACAATATTGCCAGCTAATTTACCTTAAAATAGTTCAATATAAGGATTAATAGAAAAAAAAACAAAGGTAATGGAGTGTAGTATAACAAACAGTGGAACAACAATTTATTTCTATATATTAAAAATTTTATTATCTAAAGTAAATACATATGTGCACATCTTGGGGGGAAAAACTGTGTTTTTCCGAACATCCGTATAATGAAGCACCAATTTGTTATTGATACTGTTATTCTTTAATTCCTTTATTTTTTAAAAAAATTCTTATTTTGGTATTCTATTTTTGGGAGTCTAAAATTAGCTGGTTTTTCGAGATTTTTCGTACTGTTAATGATTTTGTTTTTTTCTGTCATGAGAAAGTGAAGTTTAGAAACGATTTAATTGTACAACCTCAGCTGACCAAAGTAGGTATAAATGTTTTCTGAGGGTTCCTATAATATTCTACGGCTTTTCTTAAAGATTTATAAATTTAATATGGCTGACGTATGACTATTTTTTGGCCGCAGGAAAATAATTCCGAAACTATTTTATGGAATATGATTTGGGAACACTTTTTAAATTAAGGAATAGGCGCCATATTTGTTAACTTCTAGACTTTAATCATTAAAGAAAATCATAAAATGATTATTCGTCCAGCATGCTGATGGCAATAAACTTTAGATTTATTTTTTATCATATTTTTTTGAAAAACAATAGTTATGAATTTGGTTGTTATTTTGGGTGTATTTAAATCCTTGCTATAATTGAATATGGCAATATTTGCCGAAAATTCCCTTCTTAAGAATTAAAAACATGTTCACAGGAAAACTTTCGTGGTTCATGTCTTTATCTATTCATATCTACACCACGTCCCTTAACGTCTAGTAATTAGAGAAATCTGTGTCACACGAGGGCGGGAGAATTCTCCAGCACTTAATTGAGAGCGTTACGTCACGTTACGTTACGTCACATTCCGTTGATCGTCTTTACGCACTCATTTCCTTCCCCCATTCCTTTCCTTTCCTTTGCCCTATAAATAACCCCTTTACTGTCCCCAGTTGTTACGATACGACCAGAGTGAATGAACCCTAAACGACAATTAGAAATATTTATGAGGGGTAATTACTTCAATAATTGCTACTTCTAATTTCAAAAGCCTCTTACATTTTTGACTAATAAGCCTGACTGTAATGGGCTGCAATTTCAGACAGTTTGGAGGAATTAAAGAATAACTGTAATAACAACAAACTGGTGCTTATTTCCTACGGGTGTTCCGAGAAAAATATAAACTTCTTCCCTTCTAGAGGCGCCATCTTTATTAACTTCTGACCTTTAAATTTGTAATATGAACGTAAATTGATTATTTGTGTTCCACTCAGTATCTGATGATAATAAATCATGGATTTAATTTTTTTATCATAATTTTTTTTAATATAATAGAATATTTATTGATAACAAAAAATAGGAGTAATAGCTCAGTTAAATAAAAAGCATGGACAACACAAAAATAATAAAAATGATTGATGAAAGGCGTAAATACAGAAACGCGAGAGATGAAAATGGTAAAGAGCAGTACAGACGCTTGAAGAATGAGACAGACAGGAAGTGAAAAGCAGCCTAAGACGTTTGGCTGCAAGAGAAATGCAAAAAGGTGGAAGAATTCGTGGGGAAAGGGACGCAGCTTATAGAAAATTCAAAGAAATATTCGGCGAGAAGAAAAATATTAGCGAGAACCCCAGGAAGGCGGATGGGAAGCCAATCCCGGATAAAGATGAAAAGGCAAAAAACTGGAAGGAATACCTATAAAAGCTGTATCATGGTGGAAATGTCAATCAGTCAGTATTAGATGAAGAAGAAGAGAAGGAGGTGGGTAATGAAGAGTTGGGCGACAAAATTTTAACGTCGGAGTTTGACAGGGCCATCATGTCTGACAGACCTGAGGAATTGTAAAGGACCAGGCATTGATAACATTCCAGCGGAGTTGATAGGAGCAATATCATCGATTTTCAAGACAGTTTGCGAAATAAACGAAACAGGAAAAATACCAGAAGATTTTAGGAACAACTTAATTATCCCTATACCGAAGAGGACTGGGGCTGAAAGAGGCAGAAAAATTAGTTTAGTATCTCATAAATGCAAAATAATAACGAAATTAGTATATAGGAGGATTGAACGACAAATATAATGCGAGTTAGGAGAAGATCAGTTTGGTTTTAGGAAGAACGGAGGGACAGGTGAAGCAATGTTGATTTTGCGTCTAATTTTGGATGCCAGGATAGGGAATAATAGGCCAACGTTCATCGCATTTGTAGATTTAGAAGAAAAAAATGCCGTTGATAATATGAAATTGGAACAAAGTATTAATAATTTTGAAGATGGCAGGAATGAAAAATCGAGAAAGAAAGCTTATACTTAGCCTCTACAGAAGGTAGGCAGCAGCAATTCGAATTAAAAATCAAGAAAAGAAAGCAAGGAGTTAAGAAAAGGAGTTGAAGGACATTTTTTTAAATTTTATTTTTAGTAAAGAGGAAATATGTAAACGAAAAATTGGTATTTTCTGAGGCAGTGTTATTGATGAGGATAATAATACATTCACATCAAAAGCCGTCTGTCGTTAAGCAGAACGAGTCCAGTAAGCAAGCACCTGAGCTGCACGGACGAGCGAGCGATACAGAGGATGATGAAAAACAACGTGCAAAAGGGGGAGGAAATTAATCACGCTCCGAATGAATTAAACTAAAGGCGATTTACGGTCCATAAATTTCAACAAAGTAGACAATTCCTTTTGACCTCACCGCGCCTCTGTTTCGGAATATTAACCAGAAATTAAATAAAGGCGGAGACATTGCCTTTGCCATTTTTAATTGAATAGTTATCGCGTCAGGGCAAGTGAATACCGACATTACACTTCTGTACTTAATATTTATAGATTTTAAGAAATCGGAGCAATTAAACTTAAAGCGAGTGTAATATCGCGTACGAGTGACGTAAAAGTAATAAAAAGTTATAAAAAGCTTGTGTTAAATATACCAAAAAAATGACAAAAGCGATAAATTAATTACAAATCTATTTCTCTATTCAGTAAAAATATTGCCTTACAAAATAATTATTGTTATAGTTAATGGACAATCAATTTACAACCAATTTATTTTTTTAAAAAAGTTAATATTATACTACTGTTGTTGTTGTGGTATTCAGTCCTAAGTCTGGTCTGATGAAATCCTCCATTCTAACCTATCTTTCGCAATCCTTTACATTTCTGCATAACTAGCACAACCCACATCCTTCCTAATCTGCTTAGCATATTCCATCCTTGTCCTCACTTTCTTCTAATGCCAATTTTACAAGACCCTCGTGCCTTAAAACGTGTCCTATTAATCTATCCCTTCTCTTAGTCAACGTCCTCCGTATTGTTCGCCCTTATCCTATTCCGTTTAGAACTTCCTCGTTAGTGATTCTATCCACCCACGTCTTTCTCCTATAGCTCCACATTTCGAAGGCTTCTATTCTTTTCCTTTCCGTAACTCCTTATCGTCCACGTTTTGCACCTATATAACGCCACGCTCCATAGGAAATTTTTTTCCTAATATTCACACTTATGTTACCCGTAAGTAAATTCCTCTTAAAATTGAACGAGAACTTTCCAAAACTGTCAGATTCACTCTGCACCAGTTGCGCCTGTGGTGGGTCACACACGCACCAATCACAAAGGGGAACTTCTAAGCATGAAAAAATGTCCCGCACGTCACTCACTACAGTTACAGTCCTCATCCTCTATATGAGAAGAAAAGTAAGTAGGTAAACTATATGGAGCTGGAAATAGTTCATATATTTCAAAAGGGTAATTGAAGACAATTTCTATGAAGGAAATTTGGTTCGCCTTCAGCATTGGGCTTATGGTAGCCCCCGGGCTATGGTTTAATGATCCTACCCAGTGTTTCACCTAAGAGATGCAGGGAAAACCCTAGAAAACCTGCATCAAGTAGGTCGGGCTTTGTATAGAATCAAAACTCATCATGGAGACGAATACCACCCAGTACTTTGTGCTATTTCATAGCCTCTACAGGTGATTTTCAGTAGGGCAAGAAAATATAACAGAAATCAATAAAGGAGTAAGAGAACGATGTCCATGCTCTTTAACTTATATATACAACATGCGATAAAAGAAATTAAGAATAATTATGGGAAGGCAATCGCAATGAAAGTAGGATAGGACAGTAAAGATAGACGCTCGCGAAAAGGCGGAATTTACATACGGATAGTATAAGTGTGAATATTAGTAAATCGTTGCTAAAAATGCTCGTATGGAGGGTGGCGTAATTTGGGTGTGAAACGTGGACGACAGGAGTTGGAAAATAATAGAAACCTTGGAAATGTCGAGCTATAGAAGAACGAGATGAGTGGATAGAATCGCTTACAAGGAGATTCTAAACAGGGGAAGAAGGAGACAATGTGAGAGACTTTGGCCAAGAGAAGGGATAGATTTTGAGACATGAGGGTCTTGTAAAATTAGTATTACAGGGGAAGTGAATAGAAGAGGAAGTGCAAGAACGGTATGCGCTAAGTAGATTAGGGAGGATGTGGGATGTGCTAGTTATGCGAAAATGAAAAGGTTGCGCAAGAGAAGGTTGCCATAGAATGTTGCATCAGGCCAGGCTTAGGAATAGATACCACAACAACAAAAATGATTTTTGAGTTTTTCCCTCGGGTTCCATTAATATGTTATTTTTGTTTGTAGTTCCAAAGCAGTTTGTAAGTAAGGTTGGTTGCTGAGTGAAGCATGTAATACCACGAATGAGTGGGATTCCGCAGCAGCTCGCTGACTATTGCGGCCCGTATACAAGTGGTGATGTTGGTAATAGTGGAGGAATAACCCACCCCCGAGCAGACAGTAATGTAAATGAGTAAGCTCCATCGCGTACGTCGTAAATTTATGTTTACGAGGCGAGTCTTCCTTATTCCTCGCAGCTGTTGACATGCACTTTCAGCTCCTGGCTTTAGCTCGGCTCTATTAATTTAGTTCCTCCCCGCGTCGATGGCCCACAAAGGAGGCATTGCTGAAGAGGGAGGGAGGAAGGAAGGATTACTCAGCAAACGGGGAGGTTGTGTATTGTAATGGGAGCAGCTGACTCCTCCCAATGTTATCTCAAGGAACAACCACGTCAACGCTTCCATTTAGAGAACCAACAAGTGTCAACTTCCTTTACGTCACGATTCACTCTACAAGTACTTGCTCGTTAATTCAGTTCAACGACCGAAATATGAGCTATTTATTTAACCTCAAAAATTTCTACAATACATTTTTCTTCATCTCGTATATACGAAATGTACGTAGCTGATGTTGAAATGTGGTGCTATAGGAGAATGAAATTGGTGAATTGAGAAACTAACCATCAAGTTCTGAACAGGATAATAGAAGAGAGACTTTGACCAAGAGAAGGGACACATTAATGGGCCACGGTTAGAGACGTGAGGCTCCTGCAAAAACAGCATTTGAGGGAAATGATGGAACACGAAGAGCAAATTACGGGGGATCTGTGACATGAAAAGTCGTGCACGGAATAGATTAGCATGGAGAGTTGCGTTGACCAGCCTCAACACTAAAACCCTTCAGATATCTTCCTAAGAAAGAGGAATTTTCTTACTATAAGGGTGAATATTAGGAAATCATTGCTAAAAATGAGTGCGAAACGTGGACGGTAGGAGTTGCAGAAAGAAAAAGAATAGAAGCCTTTGAAATGTGGTGCTATAGGAGAATGAGATGGGTGGATAAAATCACTAGCGAGGAAGTTATAAACGGAATAGGGGAAGAAATAACAATATGGAGAACGTTGACCAAGAAAAAGCCACGTTTTGAGATGAGAGTCTTGTAAAATTAGCATTAGAGGAAGGGAACATAAAGGGGTGACGAAGGATGGCATACACTAAACAGATTAGGGAGAATGTGGAAATGAAAGGGTTTGCGCAAGATAGGTTAGCACTGATGGTGCTAAGGACTCAATACCACAACAACCAGCATTAAATTGGATAAAACTCAGAGGGTCATGAATTTTTATTACTTGAAACGGTTAAACTAAACCGATGAAAACTGAATTTCGGAAATGGTTGTGTTGTCAGATTACATAATTACATTTACGTAGTCACAGTTCCTCTGGACTTCAGGTTCCCTTTCTCTGTTATTAAAATCATCCCTATACTTGGGGGTGGATGGAGAACCAACCAACAAGACTGTGTGTGTGTGTTTGTGTTAACTTTTCAACTTTCCTCATTTTGAATATTTAAATAAGTTTTATTTCCCTTTTGAAGGGAGCAGATGTAAAGGAGGAAACTGCTACAGCGCCTACGACGACCGGCGTCGCGGCGCCCGACGGCGAGGGGTTTCCTAACGACTCCAATAAATCCTAAGGGAAAGGGAACAGGGTCCCGGTTCCCTGCTACAACCGTGGCGTAGCTAAGAGATCCGTGAATGTATGTACCTGGAAAGATACTTTGGAGGAAGGGGGGTTGGTGGGGGTTGGTGGCGTTCCCTTGCCTTGACACGAAATGGAATAGGATAAAGTAAAACCACTAACAAGTAAAAAAGGAGGAAATCATTGTTTCTTAAGGATTGATGGAATTTTCTGTATGGGCTACCTTCCGCATCCCCCCTTTTCAATTCCCTTCCTATGCTATTAAAGGGAGTTGCCTGTTTCAGGATCACCCTCATGTAGCCTGTTAACCAAAAAAAAAATTATTTAATCGGTCCAGGACGAAACATTTTGCATTTTAATTCTCAGTATCCACGTTTAATTATAATTTTCAAAAATTTGAAATAAAAATGCATGTAGGCCTATTTGCAGCCGTGGAAGTAGCGCACTGCAGTAGTACGTAATCTATAATACCAATAAATAAAACTAAAGTGTTTGTCTCTCTGTCGGTCTGATATACGCCCATTAAAGTCTCCAAAGTGAATGCGGGTTGCTTATAAAATTGATCTTTTTTATGCTCCGAAGCACTCCATGTATTGTTGCAGTAGGATTCGCGCCGTTATTAACCGATTGTTGACTCCCTGCGAAATAATAAACTTCTTCGGATCGTCGATACGATGTATACGTAAATTAGTTTTATTTGTCGCGTCAGGTAAATTCGAATGTTTAGTAATTTCTAATTTACATTGGCTCTGAAACGTATGATGGTGGAACATGTTCAAAACCGACTGCGAGTTATAAGGTTTGCCCCGAAGCGATCATAAATAGATGAAACCGTACTTTTTATATATTCAGTGAGTTCAACTTTATGAAAATCCTGTACAAATTGTTCCGTTTTTAGGGGAAATTCAAAAGAACGAAGTCGCGGGGGTTAGTTAGTCCATTTTACTTGTCAGTTGGATAATAATATTTATCAAGTCCCTGTGTTGCTTCATCAACAACAATATATAGTATTACTGAGAAACTTCCCGTACATCATATTGAGGCTGAGTGCACGGAGAGTGAAACAGGGAACAGCAGCTAACAATCTTAAAGCTCACAAAGAATTTAAGAAGGGTCTGTAAAGGATACGTAATGAAAAGGGTCCCCGAATGGATCATAAAACAGGTACATCATGCGGCTAAAAAAAATTATTTTTTTTTTTGGGGGCGAAACTCCGAGGAAGAGTTAATATGCTAATGGAAGGAGCATCTGAGAGCCACGATGGGGGGAAAAAACAACATGCTAAAGGTTAAGGGAACAAAAACCGCAATTTATTAAGCATGGAGGTCGCGAGGAGACTCAACACCCCTCAAAATATTGGCAACGGCTGAATATTCTTCAAGGAAGTCGCCAACATAAAGGGATAATACGAGCTCAAATTGAATTCTTCTTCTAGAAATTGGTGAAATTAATTTTTTTATTAATATTACAAGTACTATAGTGACGATGTAGTTTAGAGATTTATTTCCGTCAGCTTGGTTTTCCCTCTATTAATCCTCATATTGAGCTGTTTCTCCAGGACCTCGTTCATGCCATTTATCATGGTTTCCAAGAATGGAATAAAAGAGGTACATTACTACTGGTTATTTGTGTAACGTGGCTAATTTCAACCTTCAGCCATGAAAGGAGATCAATTTATTGTTATTTAAAAAAGTGTTTTGAGGCTACTGAGTAACTAATTAAAAAAAGGAGGATTTATGAATGACGAGATCTCATTTTCTTCCACACACACACACACACATGCTGTAAAAATCTGAACTGTTTCAGCGAAAATAAAAAGAAGAAACTACTTTGGTAGTGAGTGCAAGGCTGGAAACAGCTGACTAGTTGCAACAAATGAGGTCATGGCTTTTGTAATTTTTATCTTGTTTTCTTTCCTCCAGTTTTTATTCAGCAGTTTCCTCCGCGAAAGTCTCTCATCCGTGGCAACAGGAAGTCCTCTTGTTTGATCGGGAAACACGCTTTCCAAGGCGCGGTTTCAGGGCTGACACAACCTAAGGCAAGTTTCTAACTAGAACTACTTAAATACCAAACATTTTCTTAAATTCTTACTTTTTCCCCACACTTTAAGAAGCCACGACAGATTTAAAACTACATTCGCGCAAGACAAAGTTTTAAAACCAAAGATAAGATTTTTTAATCATTATAATTTAATAGAATTTTTGACAATTGCATATGTGAGAATTTTAGATAAACTTGGTTGTGCGTGTATTTTAAATTTTATGGGTCTGTACTATTTTGTGGTCATAATGAAGTTTCAAAGTTGTTTAAAACACTATTTTGAGGTTAGAGGTTACCTTTTTTGGGGGGATGAGTGCGCATCATGTAAAGGGCTAGAGATTGTAGCGGAAGTGATTGGTGACGTCACAGAAATATATATCTGTAATTTGGAGTAGGGTTTGAAGGAAATATATATTACGGGTATTGGAACCATGATGAGTATCTACAAATGGCAAATAAGAAGAAATTCACATAGTTCCGTCCCTCTGCTAATAAGAGGGGATAGGGAGGTCTGACAACGCGTTCTATACCGCTTAAATCACATTAGTGTCGATTTATATACTGTACCGGGCTAATACAAATAAGTATTTGGTCAGTGGGAAAGATTTCCAATGAACATTTAAAGATTCTGAAACGCATGGCTGAAAAAATTAAAGGAATTATCTTAACCTAACGTTAAATATAGATAGAAAGAAGTAACTAAAAAATAAGAATTGCATTTTAATGTTTAATAACGTGGTTCTCTTTCCAGAAAAGTGGCGCTTTTGAAATCAAACCAGTAATTAATTTAATACGATGCTTAGGAATTGGGTTGTGTTTACATTTTGTCTAGCTTAAAATTAGATTTAATTGGTTTAGGTCTTGTATTAAAAAGTCCTTTTTCACTTGGCCGGTGTAACAAAAGCCACGACGAGTTCTGGAACCATGATGAGTATCTACAAATGGCAAATAAGAACAGAACGTACATAGTTCCATTACATATATCTCCCTCTAAATAGTAATGGTAATGAAAAACATACTGATAATTTCTTTCGGTTCTTTGACGAAACTAGAGGAAGAAGATTTAGAATTAAGAATTAATCCACCCTGTTAAGGAGATGTGTTAAAGTACCACGATATGTATTTTTTTTCCCCAAGCACTTTACAGCAGCCATGTTGTCAGCATCTAGTCTCTCATTGAGGAGATATTTACGGCCTCCGTGTTAGTGGAGGTGTTGTACGCATTCGTTTAGAGCTCAAGAAAGGAAAAAAAAATAGGTACATTTTAAGGAAAACAATGAGGGACGAAACGTTCTCTTTTACAACGAAACCGAATGGAGATCTCTCTCACTCGTCGTCGCTGACTGTTTTTTTTCTTCCCCTACTTCTGTTTCTTTGTTGGCAGCGCCACAATCTTGCAAAGTCTCAATCGTCTAAAATGGTACGTAGACGAGAGGGGAGGAGAAGGAGGAGGAGGAGAGGAATAAAAAGGAAGAGAACCGCGACTGACGCCTCCGCAAATTGGGCAGGTGCGGGAGGAAAAACACAGAGCGAGATAAAGCAGAAAATAAAAGAAGTAGGGCAGACAGGGAATTGCCTGCCCTCTGGAATACATTAGGGAAGCCTGATGGACGACGAGGGCTGAAAAGGGACGCCCTAACAATGGGGTAGAGAAAGGTTTCGGGGCCGACAAACAAAACAGAGGCACGCGACACAAACAAACTCCCAACAACAACCTGTGTGAGGGCCAACTAAACACCCAAAAACAGCGATAGGAAGGGTTCAATACCGCGTTGGCCTCTCAGAGACGTCAAACCTGATGGAGTTAAAAGGCTCTCGTATTTTTTCATTTAGAAAAATGAATAACAGCAGTATTTTGAAGCATTTAAAAAAAACGACAGTTCTAGCCATGTAACGGAAGACGAAACCAGAGAAAATCGGATGAAAGGTAGTTGATAATGGACGATTTTATCAATAATAAAAATTAAACGATCAGCATAAGAGGGGAAAATCCGAGAAAACCTGCATCAGGAAGCGTTAAAATATTATGGAGTAAAAAAATGACGACATAAGCACGACTAGATACTTAATTTGAAATATATAATCAGGTTTAATTAAAAATCAAATTTCCTGAAATTAATTAAAATAAGTATACAGCCAAATGTTTGCAGCAAGCAAATTTAATTAACATTAAGCGGTTATAAATATAACGTTTCGTCCATCTTTGTGAGGTTTCTCCAGTAAAATTAATAAATATGCGGCCAAATATGTGTCGGAAAACAAATTTTACGAACAAGTCTCGGACTTTATTTTTTAACAATGTCCAAATGGCAGCAGAAGAGTTCGTTGTTGGGTCGCAGCATTCCCGTCTCTACAACGTCATATAAATATATTACATGGTCCTGAGCCAGAAAATATGAGCTATTTTTTACAAAAAAAAATTACAAAGTTTCGTCGTCCTTCAACACATCTTAAGGTTTTTTATCTTTATATGACTAATTATACTAGATTAAATTTTATCGGGACAAGCAAAAACTGTAATCATTATTATTATCATCTGTCATCACCTTATTCCAAAATTTTTTAGGTAATAATTTTATTGATGAAAAGATTTTTTAAATAGATTTTTAATTATAGAGACCATATTCCTTATCCTGATTTTTTTTTCAATAAAAAATTTAACTATCTTATTTTTTTTAATAAAAAAATCCAGTTAAAGAAAAACGGTCTCCTTAATTATCAAATAATGTGGTATTTCGTTGAATAAACGAATCTAGATAAGAATAATAGGTCTCCTTAAATATCAAACAATTTGATTTTTTTGGTGTATAAACATACCCTGATAAGAATAACTAGTCTCCTTAAATATCAAATTATTGAAGTTTTTGTTTAATTGAACAATCCAAATACGGATCATTAGGCTCCTTAATTATCCAATAATTAGATTTTTATTGAACACAGATAAGGACAGTTACAGAAATTAAATAATTATCAATTTTTTTTTGATTTTATATTGAATAAAAAATCCAGTTAAAGATAAATGGTCTAGTTAATTATCAAATAATTTGATTTTTATTTTAAATAAGCAAAATCAGTTAAGGATAATTGACTTTCTTAAACATCAAACAATTAAGTGAATAAACAAATCCAGATAAGGATAAATAGTATCTTTAAATATCAAATTATTTAAGTAACAAATCCAGATAAGGATAAATAGTATCTTTAAATATCAAATTATTTAAGTAACAAATCCAGATAAGGATAAATAGTATCTTTAAATATCAAATTATTTAAGTAAAAAATTCAGACAGGGATCAATAATATCTTTAAATATCAAATTATTTAAGTAACAAATCCAGATAAGGATAAATAGTATCTTTAAATATCAAATTATTTAAGTAACAAATCCAGACAGGGATCATTGGTCTCCTTAATTATCTAATAATTTGATTTTTATCGAATACAGATAAGTACAATTACAAAAATTAATTAATAATCAAATTATTTGAATTAATATTGAATAAATATATCCAGACAAGGATTATCGGTATCTTGAACTATCAAATAATTTTATTTTTTGTCGAAGAAACAAATCCAAATAAGGATAATTAGTCTCCTTAATTATAGAACATAAAATTAAAACTCCAAATTGATTTCTATATTGTTTCCACGGAGTATTATTATAAAAAAATTTAAAAACAAATATTCTTCTTCGTTCTAACCTAACCTCCTTGCTTTAATATTTCACCCACGGGAAAGGTTTATTAAAACTGCTCTCATTGTGGAACAGAAAGTAAACGCTGGACCTCTATAAAAAAAGGGGTTGAGAATATTTACAGGGGCTTATTTGTTAGGTAAAAAAATCAGTTGAATGCTGGGTAAATGGAGGGAGGCTTGTCAGAGCTGCAGATACAGATACAGTCGATATGATTCGCAAAATAATTCCGCGGCTCGCTGGCGGAGGAAAAAAAAAGAAGAAATGAACCACCACCTACCCTCCCCTCCCCCCCCCCCACCGTTCGAGAGCATTATATATATCGCACCAGTTTGAAAAGGGCGAAGAGAGCTTTCGGGACTTGAATGCAGTCTTTTGACGCAGACACAGTCGTAAAAAAAGGAAAGAAAAAAAAGTTTGGCTCATTAGCTGATGAGCTGTCAGGTTCTGTTCGGCCACAGAGAAAAGGAAGGGGAGGGGGGGAAATAAACAGCAATGAGAAGGGAAAAAGAGACAGAGAGAGAGAGATCGGGGAGAAAAAAACTGTACATATATAGCGAGACATTGTAAGCGGCGGATAAATACGCCGAGTTTCTTGTGTGACATGGACAGAGGCAGGGGATAAACCGCTTTGATGTCTCGTTAATGGGGCGACAGCAGCTGAGAAATGTGTTTTGTGTTTCCCCCGCGGGAGGCGAGATATAAGTCTCTCGAAGAAAGACGTGGACCAAAAAGAGACACTAATACGAAGCAGTAACACAAGTAAAAACCCTTGAAGGGACTCGCTCAACAATAAATTACGAGCGGAAGCGTGAAAAGGGAATTAGCAACACTTTACGTATGATATATATAATTCTGATAGAGCACGTGAAATACGTGAATTCTAGATCGAGTTGCAAACCTTACTTTACCAAGCGTATATATTTATGAAATATTAAAGTTTGTAAAGCGAAACACTAATTTGTTTGAAACAAATGGCGAGTTTCATGAATACGCGCGCGACTAGAAATCGTTCAGCTCTAAGGTCGGACAAGCATCGCCCTTGTTCTCTCTACACCAGAAAAGTATTCACAATACCCCTGGTGATAATTTTATACAACAGCCTTCCTTCCTTCCGCCAGAGGTTAAAAATAGTAACTACAAAAGCTTCGTGAAGCAGAGTAAAACTATTCTTTTAAATGGCGCTGCTGTTTTACTCGGTACAGGATTTTCTTAATCGTCCTTCTAGTATTTAAATTCAAGGTTCCTGCAAAAAGTTTTGAATGAGATGCCTTATAAAATAGCACATCACATATCTTTAAAATTTCTATTCAGTTTTTTCTGCTCTTTTGTTTGTTTCATGTATTGCCTGGAGCTACGACAGAGGGAAGGACAGTTTCCTGGTCCAAGTAGTTAAAACTCCATTGCGTGTTCGTTAGAAATTTTCGCGTATTATTAAACTCACGGGCAACCTGAGATTCCGGGGCTAGGGGGGGTAACAATTGATTTTGCTACAATGGAGCAAACAATTGTACACATGTAAATTTTTAGTTTTAATATTAATTAATAATTGTAAATAGTATTTGATTAGTTTATTTCAAAATAAAATCATAAAAAGAAGTATCAATTTCAATATATATAATAATGGAACCCTCTTTAATAATAGGAATTAATAATTAATAATACCCATCCACTCATCACAGCACTCAAAATAAAAAATTTTGTTTCCCACTCAACGAAAATCTGGGTTTAATAACTGAATAAGAATTGTAAAATGGGACGAAGAGTCAACAGAGTCAAGGAAGTTGAATAGGATCAGGGGAGGAGGAATTGGGAGCTGGAAGAAGAATACAATAAAGTAACCTGAAATGACCTTAGAAAGGCCTGACTGACGTGACTTACTCAACGTGTTGAGTGAAGGAGCTATTACTTCTGAGCCAGCGTGCCGAAGAATTCCTCCGGCGTAAATAAGGGGGCCCTAGAAAAGTTTTTTTTATATATTTAATAAGAATCAAGGACGAGGGTCTGTTTTAAGAAGATGGAGGAAGTTAATCCCGCGGGGAGACAGACGCGGTGTTGTAAGGGAGAATGAGACGGGGGAAGAAGGCGTCGAATAAATTTATTCCGGGGCTCATACATTATGGAAGGGATTTCGCTTAATAACGAAATATCTGCTCGATACTGCGTATCCTTTTGTTCCTGGAGAGCTGCGTTTCCAGTCATCTTTACTTCCAATCTCTCTCACTTTTTTCCCTCCCCCTCTTCTCTCTTTCCCTCTTTATTCCAACTCACGTTAAAACTTTCTCTACTTAAGTTCGGTCTCCGCTTCATGAATATAATCCTTCCTACACAGTCCTCTCCTCCTTGGCTTTCGTCTTACGCGTCTTTACTCGACGTTACGAATCTCCACACAAACTAATTTATTATTCCCGCTCTTGGTTCCTTAATTGACTCGTTTCATGTAAACATCTGCACCTTGAATGCCTTCAACTGCAGCACTCAAAATTACGTTACTTTAGTCTCTTTATCACCTTGTCTTCCGTAAAAGTTCTCTCTTTAAACGCGTTTACCAAGAAAGGTGATCTTCTTAATAAATTTCTGTGACGTAATTATCATAATATCATAAACTTTCATTCCAGTCGTCGTCGTCGCGCCTATGTTATGAAATTTCTCTGACAAATGCCGGAATTTTAACTCCAAGGCCCCCTACGACGACTCTTCCACGCTTTAAAAGGTAAAGAGAGCAATAATGGAGTTATTGAAACATTTGCCTATTGAAACAGGACGTCAAAGTTACTTTTAGCGATTTTTTGCACTACGGTCGGTGGCACCCCTGTCGGTGGTGACGTTTCAAGGAAACTTGCCTGCGCCACGTTCAAAGGAAAGAAACAAGAAAGTCTGTCTTTCACGTACTGCATCATTTGTTACGTTACTTTTATTCATTAACAATGATATTTTTTATTTTTCTGCCTTTAATATAATTGGAAATACAGCAATACGTTTCATAAGTAATTAAATAATATACAAGGATCGACTTGAGTGTAGGACTTGATCAAACGTACAATCTATTTCGGTGTAATATAAATAACTTCCAAGTCAAATTCTAATAACAACAAAGTTATATTGATACTATATATATATATATATATATATATATATATATATATATAAAGAAACGTTGTGCATAATTTACAAAGCAACGCCTAACTTCTGATGAAGTTCCTAATTCAGTTGGAACGTCCTTATAGTTTCTGTGATCTTACGTTATTATATTTCGGGTTATTATATGCAAGCATATTCGTTTTATTATATATATATATATATATTAAGAAATTTGAAATTTTGACTTCTGTTTTCAGAGAAACGTTAATCTCTCTATTTACATCCGTGCTTAAAAAGCAATACCGTAAACTGGCTGGACAGAAATAAATATAATTTCGGCCGCAGGAGTCACGGAGTGAGGTTTCATGTACAGCTAAATTTTTTACCTGAAGAAGTCTCAAATGACACACGAAACGTTGTAACGTTTAATATTTTTAAATTTTTAAAAAAACCTGACAAAGGGGCTGATTTAACTCAGTCATTGTACATATAATTGTCAGATGAATTATTTCAATTTAGTTCGTTTATTTTATTATATATATAGTAATTATTAATTTCAATGCATTGCGTCATTTCAATATTTATATTAGTATTATTATGTGACATCGAATTTTGAAAAATTGAAGGAAGTGCTTACTCGGCTTTTAATTTATTTCAATAACTGATTACTATAAAATAATTCCTTCATGATTATTTGACTGTATAAAACATTTTTGTCTATAATTAATATCAAACGGTGTTTATTTTTGTTTTATATCTGTGTATTTGTCATTAGAATTTATGGAAGAAAAGTTGTAAAATAAATTACTATTTGACTTTGCTGTTGTTTATTTTGTGTGTGTCATATTAATTTGATTATTGGACATCTATATGTTTCAATGTTTCGAGTTTGACTTTAAGTTGGTTCTCCTTTCCATTCAGGATACTTCTTCTAAGGATTTGAATTTTAGACTTTTGTTTTTTACAGAAACTTCAAACTTTTTATTTACTCCTTTTAGCCCGGTACAGAGATTAATTCAATTAGTTTGTTTATTATACAGTAATTATTAATTTTCATTTCATTCTATTGTGTTATTTCAACAGTAATGGATTTTCAAAACTATTTGTATTATTATGCGACATAAATGGAAAATTACGGAATCCTTAGCCTAATTTTAATCGATTTAAGTTGCTCATAGAATTACACATTTCATCTTAAAAGAACTGTAATAGCATTCTATAATTTTTATTTAGGTTCGCGGTTAAAATGGAAGAAACACCCGAAAGCTCCTGAAGGAGTTTATTATTGTAGAATGATGAACTGTTTAGAACAACAGAAAATAGGATAAGGACTTCGGTCAAACTTTTTAACATAATTATTCTTTAATTCCTTTAAAGAGAACAATTAATATTTTATAAACGCTATGTTAATTTTTCATGTCCCCTTCCCCTTTCAAAAAATGGAAAATTCTTTCTTATAAACGTCAGGATAAACATAAGGTGAAATAAACGTTTCTCTTGTAACGACAGACAGCCTTATTTTCCATCAATTTACCATAATTTATAACAAAGTATACTAGAAGAAATTTAACACTCCAAAAATGAACCGTAAAGGTTGTAAATAATTAAATAAACTTCGAGAGCAATCTGTTTGAAGGTTAATCGATGAAGTTTCTCTTACCGAAACACAAACGGTAAGTGATTTTAAAAAATATATAGTTCTCAGAGAACTGTAAGTATTGAACTGTGAAAGACTGGTGTTGAAATAAATTACAACGTAAGTCCTATTTGGTTTCATTGCGGAGGAAGAAATTCCCTTTAGTCACAGGGGACAGATACCGTACCGGAGTACTCTTATCCTAATTCCCTACCCTTTTCCTACCTCCTCTTCTAAGTCTAAAGGACGTGACGGTGAGAGAGGAAACATCACAGTGATACTTGTCTAATACAGACCCGAGAAATGGGCAATCATTGGAATAGCTAAACACTAGTTTTTCCTTTGGATTGTGGGATATATATATATATATATATATATATATATATATATTGTAGCGGATTCCGCGTTCCTCCGTATTCGAGGCTTTCTAATTCCTTTAGGGCGCCAGGTATTTTTCATAAAAAATACCAAAATTGATTTTAAAAGTTTTTATTCCAATCAGAGCACGAGAAATAATTATATCTGCAGGGCGTGGTCATTCTCACGTCGTCCCGCCGACACAACCTGCTCATTCCACTACCCCATGACGACTCCTCAAAGTCTCGCCAGACCACATTGTTGGGCCAAGTTGCGTCAGTTCCTCAACAATTGCAACTCGCAAGCTGGCCTGCATTGTTAAGTGTAACTTTTCATGTTACAATATATATTTATTAAAATATTAAAATTAATATGTCACACACAAAATAAACAACAGCGAAGTCAAATAGTAATTTTAAATACAACTTTTCTCCCATAAGGACAAATACACAGATATTAAAAAAAACAAGTAACGTTTGATATTAATTATAGACAAAAAAATGTTTTATACAGTCAAATAATCATGAAGGAATTATTGTATAATAATGAGTTATTGAAATAAATTAAAAGCCGAGTAAGCACTTCCTTCATTTTTTCAAAAATTCGATGTCACATAATAATACTAATATAAATATTGAAATAACGCAATGCATTGAAATTAATAATTACTATATATATATAATAAAATAAACGAACTAAATTGAAATAATTAATCTGACAATTATACATGCAATGAATGAGTTAAATCAGCCCCTTTGTCAGGTTTTTTTAAAAATATTAAACGTTACAACGTTTCGTGTGTCATTTGAGACTTCTTCAGGTAAAAAAAATTTAGCTGTACATGAAACCTCACTCCGTGACTCCTGCGGCCCGAAATTAAATTTATTTCTGTCCAGCCAGTTTAAGGTAAAAAGTAAACGATGTAACTAGAGGGATTAACGTTTCTCTGAAAACAGAAGTCTAAATTTCAAATTCCCAGAAAAAAATATATATCCTCAAAAGGAAAGGGGAAAATCACAAACTAAAATTTTATACTGACAAAAATTTCATTAAAACCTGAGTTATTAAGTTCAAATTAATTAGGTAAGCTATATGAAAATAAATAATCAAGTTTCTTGGATGGATACATCACGAAATATTTAATAAAAATATAGTTTTTTGACTACTGATTAATTTCTTGAAGAAAAAAAAAAGAAATATTAGGTGTTGCTTGTCCAAAGCCGCTGACGACAGCGAATTAAAAGTTCAGTGATCAACCCAGACTCTCTCTCTCCCTCTCCCCCTCCCCCTCTCTCAGAGTGAAAGTTGTAATGATTTAAGCTCACAGAATATCAAACAAGATTCTGTTCGAAAAACAAAATTGTCGGCAAACTTAAATTCCCCTTGCTTTAAAAGAAGAAACTTTCCCCCACGTGGCTAGTAATATTTAAGGGTGACACTTCTTAACGCAAAATAATAAATTAGTGTTTTGAAGTAACTGAGTGCCCGGCGTTCCTGGGATATTTATTTGTAACACAATAAATTTAAACCCACACTAATATAATTTTTCGGTCAAAACGTGATTTAACTGTCACCCTGTACATCTCTGGTACCATTAATCCTTTTATGGACATGCGACGGCCTTCGTCCCTTCGACAAGTCGAGAATGCTCCTGGAAAATTAAATAAGTACACTATTATGAGGATTCAAAAAATTATTATTAACTCAAAAAAGTCTAAAATACCTGAAGAAAGTAAAAACAGGAAACCTATTTGTCAAAGGGGCCAAAAATAGTCTCCAAACCTTAAGGGAATCCAAAACTTATAGGGAAAAAAGTTCCTTGTTCATTAAGGAAGTGAAGCATATTCGGGGCACACTGAGGAAGAAATGGTTATTCCTAGTTAGTGCTATTACTGCTTTCCGATGATAAAGTATGGGATTTGAAGGAATTTTTCCAAGAAACTGGTAGCCACCTATCTTAAACTGATGGAGCTGATTAGTAAACCTTAGCGGCGGCTCACGTGCCATCAGTTCAATTTTTTTTTGCTGTTTCTAAATGTTTGAAAGATCGACATAAACCTTCTTTCCTGTGAGCACAAGAACTCAACAAAATTTCATACTAATCGGATGAATAATATAGGAACGGACAAGGAGAAACAAGGAAGCAATTAATTTATTCATGTTAAATCACATAACACAATCTTCCTAAACGGCAAAACGTGTTCTACCTTTCCTTCCCTGTTCCGTTCCCTTCCCTTCCCTCTAAAGCTAATTTTAAATGTCTCAAAACGTGACCTATTAATCTATCCCTTTCCTATAGTAAAAGTACTCCATATTGTTCTTTCTTCCACTGTTCTGCTTAGATATTCCTGGTTATTTACCCAATCAACCCATCTCATTCTTCTATAACACCACATTTCAAAGACCTTCATTTTTTCCCCCGGCCACGTTTCGCACCCTTAAGAATATTTTTTCTAATGTTTTCCTAAAATTCATCCTTATATTAGCCGTAAGTAAATTCCTTGCCCCTTGCCTGTGCTATCCTACTCTAGTTATTACGCTGCTGCCCGAGTAGGAGAATTTCTTAATTCGTTCCAAATATCCAATTTTCCCAATCTAACAGCGTTGTTGTTGTTCCGCTATTTCCCCATGTTACACTCCCATCTCCTTGATCTTCTCTCTATTAATCCTCATGTTGATTTCTTCGTCCAGGACCACGTTCATACCATTTATTATTGTTTTTACCCGAAATATCATCAGCGAACCTTAGGGTATTTATTTCTTTTCCTTGAAGTATGATTAATTTTCCATACTCCCTTTTAATTTTAGCTGCCATTTAGTCCAAATGATCGTAGGAACACAGGTTATCAGAAACAATTATAACCCTTAATTGTTTGGTGATATGAGGTTCTACCCCACCGTATCTTCGTCCTTAGTTTCAGTATAGAATGTTTCTTAATTTATATAAGACCGCGATTTATTTCACGTACAAATTTCCACTCCTTTTGCTGTCACCGTAATATTTTTTCTTCCCCCGTCCCTCTCTCTCTCTCTCTCTCTCCCCAAAAAAACCTGCACATTTGTTTCCCTTTTCTCGTTACGCCATGGTGAGAGTATTACCCGCCCCCTCCGTTGATGTTGCGGGGAAAAATAATAAATTGGACGCCGAGGGGTTGGGTGGGAAGTAAATACGCTATTTCCGAGATTACCTCTGAAAGCCAGGGACGAGAGGAGAAGAGGAGGAGAGGAGGAGGGGGAGAGGTGGAGGTAACTGTCAATTTTTAAAACGTTGATCGCGGTTGTTTTAGGCAGCGACGGTCGTCCTCTCTCCTACTTTATTTACGCCGCAGTGAACAAAGACAGAAGGTCTCTTTGAGGTCCTCGTGAGTAATTCGCAAGTCAACGGACGACCTTGGCACTCGTCCTGACGCGGAACCCAGGGTCCGCGCCTTCGAACCTTCAAACGCCAACAACAGTCTCTGGGATATTTTGACCACAAGAAAATATTGTTTCCGACACATGTTGCCAACATTATCCAGAAAAAAAACTGTTGCCAACTCCGGTGTAAACGTGGCTTTACTTTCATTTCTGTACGTTCTCTGAAGATGTTGAGGCAAGTGTAACACTTGAACTATATATTAGAAATCTGCATTACGACAACATGATGATGAAGTAACAGCATAAGCTTCGCAGACAATTTCCTACGCCAAAATTTTACCTGGAAATATCATGGAAGATGACAAGACAGAAGTTTCCTCGAAGACCAACTAAATTAATTAACTGTAGTGTGATGGGAAAATAACGAAGGTAAGCAGGAAAGAAAGAAGTAAAAAGAAAGAAAGAAAGAAAGAATGAATGAGAAAAAATAATAAAGAAAGAAAGAAAAGAGTAGAGGGTAAAAGACTGAAAAAGGTGAAATAATGAAAGGAATTGCGATAGAAAAAAAAGGGCGAAGAAAGGGTAAAAGAAAGGATAAAATTAAAAAACAGATTGAAATAAAATAATATTGTAATAAAAAATGAAAAGAAACAAATAAAATTTAATTAATGATGAAACGTTCTCTGATACAGTTAATCTGCTGCATGACACACTCAACTGTACAGTAAAAGAAGACATTTCTGTGTTACTTGACTTCCGTCTGTGTAGAAAGTTATTCCGAAGAAAGAAAACATTCTCGGATTACAAAAACTATAACTAAACGAGGAAGAAAAATTGGAAAAATGTTTTGTAAACTAGGGAGAAAAAGAGACCCTAAACAAATTTTGTCCCTCACACTTAATGGAACGACACAACATTTTCAAAGTAATCGGATAAATATGAGTAAAATTGGCAGGTTTTGAGTTATAGAAACATTGAACTCGATAGGAAAAGAGAAATAGATCTTATATAGAAGAATATAACACTGGCTTAAACAGAAGTATAAAAAAGACGTCAGTGGGTTAGAATTGGACAAAATTAAATGAAATTGAAAATTTGGAATATATAATTGAGAAAAAAAGTTTGTTACTTAAATGTCATTAAAATATTTAAATACGTTAAAAGGAATGAACGTAAGGATATATTTTCGTTTTACTTTAATATGTAGCTATTAATATTTTATTATTCTCTTATTAAAAATGTAAAAATTTTTTTTAGATTTTATTTTCCTGACATTCAGCTAAACAATTCACAAAACCTCAACATGTTTCAAATAATAATTAAATCGTTAAACATTCAGTACAGTTCCCTAACTGCATCACACTAATTTATTCGCTCCTCTTCTTCGTCATCCTATTAACCCCATCTAGAATACTTAAATTTAAAAATATAAATACGAAGAGCCATGCAGAATAATCACCCCCTCCCCATTTTATTTGTAAACGAATATACTTAACCTTTTTATTTATTTTCACCCTTGCCTGTTTAACTTTGTCTCGATTATCCTCGCGACACATCTCAGGGAACATTTTGCTCCTTCGATAAATTTCTATTGAGCTAACGGGCTCTAACGCTGAAAGAATGAATATTTATTAGTTGAAAATGAATCGGAGGCAGTTTCATCCCCAAATAAACTCTAGGGAAATTGAGAACTCTGACGAACCAGCCATGAAATTTGTAGCTGCAATATGGGCCAATCCTTTAAGTTACTGGAAAATTGAACAATTTCGGACATCTTCCACGAATAAAAGAAATTTTCAGTTTCTACATCACCATGGATAATAAATGATTGAAGTATTATTCTTGAAGATTACATCACTGATATCAATTATTTTCCATAGCTTTTTAATTTTAATTTAATTCCCCAATTAAGTTCGTCGCATTCCCTGATTCATACAATTTCTCTTCTAGGAGTCAGGACCCTAAGTTGAATTTAAAAGTTTCAATCCTTCCTACTCTCAAAAAGAGAATCGCAACATAGAATAGAATTAAAATAATTTGGAAATTTTATTTTAATAACAAAAAAAAACTCTAAAATGTCTAATTCGGTTCTGGGAGAAGTTAAGACGATTTCTTCTGCATTACATATCCTTCCTAATTAAATCCAATTTCTGACTTAATCCTTAATACCTTATGGTGATAATTAGGTGAGTTTTCTCAATTGTTTAATACTATATACTATAATAGTAATAATATACTATAATAATGCTGTTTTCAGTATTTCTTCACAGGATAAAAACCTGAAGAAGATACATTTTCTCCGAAACGTTGTTTCTTATTTTAAAATTTGCAACAACACCAATAAATAAAATTTAAGTGTCTGTCTGACTGTCTGTCCGTATGTTTTTTCACGAATAAGCTCCAATTATATTAATGTAAGTATTTTTAAAACTATTGACTTGCCCCGAGAAAGGTGGCGTGAAAACCAACTGCGAGTTATGAACCTCATTAGGTGTTCCTATACCATTCATCCCGCTTACTGTGTTATTTTAAGCTTATTTTTCGCAGCATGAGGGTGACTTGGGGAAGGTGTCTGTCCGTATGTTTGTCAGGAATAAGCTCCGAAACGACTCAACGGATATCAATGAAAATTTGAGGGGTTTAAAAATATGAAATTTAATTTAAATATTAGCGCATATTAATTTCGACAATGATATTAATATAATATAGATACTAATTCTGCCAGAAAAGGTTCTCAGCAAACTGTGCCTATACCCTGGGTCTCATTATTCTCCGAAACGGTTCAACGGAATTCTATAAAATTGAAGGGATTGAAACAGGACTTTTTAAATTAAATTTTAGTGTATTTTTCGATACTTTGTATAGCTCCAATGATATTAATGTGAGCATTTTTAAAACCATTGACTTGCCCCGAGGAAGGTGGCGTGAAAACCAACTGCGAGTTATGAATTTCATTCGGCGTTCCTATACCATTCATCCCACTTACTGTGATATTTTAAGCTTATTTTTCGCAGCATGTTGGGTGACTGGGGGAGGTGAAAAGAGTTATTTGGCCGCTAACGAAGGCGGGAAAAGCTAGTTAAGAATATAGTCTGCAATTGGTCACAAATTTATTTATTTTTGTTTATGTTATTTAGTTTTTTTTAATGTTTTCTTTTTCACGCAGAGGGCAGCTACTTTAATTTCACGATTTATCACCGTGTTAGTAATAGGTTCTTTAATAAATTTAAAAATATTATTATAGTTACACTTTTCTTCCGCAAGAGTCCCCCTTGTCTCGTCACGCACAGTCATCACAGACAATTCCACCTCTAATGAAACAATACGAAAACCGTATTTTATTATCTTCGATTCAATCGTCGCTGTTATTACTACAATTACGAACGTTACTCTATTATTCCGCGTCACTGTTCTCCTCCTCTCTTCTCCCCTCACTCATCTCCCTCCCGAATAAATCGTTTTAATTACGAAAAACGCGTGCTCGTGTTTGCATGTGTATGTGTGTCTGTGGGCAGTGTCGGCAAACACAGTTTTGTTGATTATTTGCTTGCCCCCCGCCCCGTCCCCCCGCGCCCCCACTATCCTCTTCACCCCCAAAACACACACACACACACACTCGCACACAAACACTCGTTGCAAATTTTCGTGTGTAAAATCGGCGTGATTATAGAATCGATTGTGGCTCCCTGTATGTGCGTGTGTGTGTCTATCTCTACACGTGAAATGCATTAACTGCTCCCTTTCCTCCTCCTCTCGAAAACTGAAAAAGTAAAAATAAAATAACCCCTCTTTTTTCCCCATCCCCTAACACTAACTTTATTTCCTTTATCAGCGCACCGATGCAAAAAAAAATGAATAAAGGATTCACAACGAACCGATCAAAATGCTTTTCTACCCCGGTAATTATTGCCGCTGTATTAAATTTCCTATAGACTTGTTCGTAACAAAGGCAAGGGGAAAACAATGGCGACCATCGGCGCAGTAAATAAATAAGGAAAAATAAAACAGTGAATAGTTTTACTTTGTCAGCAAGAACTCGTTAGGTCATGGAGAGATTTTTTTTTTCATTTTTCCATTCTTTTGGTAATTATTAACTTTCCGGTATTCTGGGAAATATTTCCTATCAATAATAAAGACTTAGGATTTTATATTAAATTTTTTCCGGTGGTAGTAATGTGCAGATTTACAATTTACAGTATGAAAGTAGGACTTTGCAAATTGTCTAAAAGAGCTTTAAAATTTTCTTTAGTAGAAGATTCACATTGTTTAATTCGGATGTAGGATGGAAAACTATTCCTATTTATTTATTTTCCCATTAGTCCTTGAAGTAATAAACAGGAAACGTCGTTGTATACAAGACCCGTTTTTTTCAATGATAAAAGTAACATGTTCTAAGTTTGGTTTAATATTTTCAGATGAGTATGCCTATGAATAGGTGAAAGCTCCTGTTAACACTCTTTTTTCACATATTTCATACGTTCTTGCAATAAAATTTGTATGGATTAAAGAAAAAAGTTGGTTATTTATTTATTATTATAAATTTTTAATGTGGTTAAATTTTGTGAATGTCAGTTACACGTGTTAATTTCATGTACTTATTGAATCTCTGATAATTGCATACGTCTTGCAGTAAAATTTGTATGGATTAAGAAAAAGCTGTTATTTTTTTATAAATTTTTTGGAATGGTCAGTTACACTGGTCGCTAATTTTCATGTTACTTAATTGAATCTCTAATAATAATTGCATACGTTCTTGCAATAAAATTTGTTTGGATTAAAGAAAAAAGCTGTTATTGTTTTATTATTAAAATTTTATTGGTTAAAATTTTTTTGTAATTGTCAGTTACACGGGTCGTTAATTTTCATGTTACTTAATTGAATCTCTGAATAAATTGCATACGTTCTTGCAATAAAATTTGTATGGATTAAAGAAAAAAGCTGGTTATTTTTTTATTATTATAAATTTTTATTGTGGTTAAAATTTTTTGTTTGAATGGTCAGTTACACGGGTCGTTAATTTTCATGTTACTTAATTGAATCTCTGAATAAATTGCATACGTTCTTGCAATAAAATTTGTATGGATTAAAGAAAAAAGGCTGGTTATTTTTTTATTATAAATTTTTTTGGAATGGTCAGTTACACTGGTCGCTAATTTTTCATGTTACTTAATTGAATCTCTAAATAAATAAATTGCATACGTTCTTGCAATAAAATTTGTATGGATTAA
Organism: Eucriotettix oculatus; assembly: GCA_034510155.1. NCBI lineage: Eukaryota > Metazoa > Arthropoda > Insecta > Orthoptera > Tetrigidae > Eucriotettix > Eucriotettix oculatus. The sequence goes on from CM067379.1 coordinate 12,717,129, forward strand.
AGAAAAAAGCTGGTTATTTTTTTTATTATTATAAATTTTTATAGTGGTTAAAATTTTTTTGTAATTGTCAGTTACACGGGTCGTTAATTTTCATGTTACTTATTGAATCTCTGAATAAATTGCATACGTTCTTGATTAAAATTTGTATGGATTAAATAAAGAAGCTGGTTATGGTTTTTATTATTATAAATTTTTATTGTGGTTAAATTTTTTGTTTGAATGGTCAGTTACACGGGTCGTTAATTTTCATGTTACTTAATTGAATCTCTGAATAAATTGCATACGTTCTTGCAATAAAATTTGTATGGATTAAAGAAAAAAGCTGGTTATTTTTTTATTATTATAAATTTTTATTGTGGTTAAATTTTTTGTTTGAATGGTCAGTTACACGGGTCGTTAATTTTCATGTTACTTGGTTGAATCTCTGAATAAATTGCATACGTTATTGCAATAAAATTTGTATGGATTAAAGAAAAAAGCTGGTTATTGTTTTTTATTATTATAAATTTTTATTGTGGTTAAAAAGTTTCGTGAATGGTCAGTTACACGGGTCGTTAATTTTCATGTTACTTAATTGAATCTCTGAATAAATTGCATACGTTCTTGCAATAAAATTTGTATGGATTAAAGAAAAAAGCTGGTTATTGTTTTTATTATTATAAATTTTTATTGTGGTTAAATTTTTTTTTGGAATGGTCAGTTACACGGGTCGTTAATTTTCATGTTACTTAATTGAATCTCTGAATAAATTGCATACGTTCTTGCAATAAAATTTGTATGGATTAAAGAAAAAAGCTGGTTATTTTTTTTATTATTATAAATTTTTATTGTGGTTAAAATTTTTTTTGGAATGGTCAGTTACACGGGTCGTTAATTTTTCATGTTACTTAATTGAATCTCTGAATAAATTGCATACGTTCTTGCAATAAAATTTGTATGGATTAAAGAAAAAAGCTGGTTATTGTTTTTATTATTATAAATTTTTATTGTGCTTAAAATTTTTTTTTAGAATGGTCAGTTACACGGGTCGCTAATTTTTCATGTTACTTAGTTGAACCTCTGAATAAATTGAGCGGTATTTATTTATTTACTTCTGCTTTAGTATCCTTGTGACGACCGTGCAGTGGACGAATCCCCCTGGCGAGTGTTAGCCGAGGCATTGGCTATGGCTAATGGAGGGTCCGTGTCCACGCAGGGAGCAAGGCTGGTGTCAGCTTGCGTTACACGATCGCCCTGCCATGTCCATCATCAGGGAATTAAGTCCTCCATTGCTCAAAGAGAACAAAACAGTCCATCGACCAAATTCAGGGAAATAGTAGACGGCAGGTAGGTGTGTGTCCTGCAAAAGTCCGCACTCATCACACAGAGACACGAACACTCCACGGCGATTAATTTCTGGGAATCCTTCCTCTACGGCAAGTAACTGTGTAATCCGTGTTTGTTAATCAATGAATGGTTATTGAAATTAAACATACAGAAATAAAAACTCAACAAAGATGCTCACAATTTGATCACGTACCCTCCAATTGGGGAAAATTTTTCTCTGAACTATGGAAGCGTGAAGAATATATTATCTACATTTTTTTAAAATCAAAGCCCAACAAACAGCTCATTTAAATTGTTCCCAAGGCACTGTATCAGTTATTTCGTAAATGAACATCTTGTTGTTGTTGTATTCAGTCCTAAGATTGGTCTGGTTGCAAACCCTTCCACGCTAACCCATATTGCGCAAGCCTCTGATTATTCGCGAATGGTAATCAAGTCGAGAGTTGCAGCAAACAGTACTGGACCTTCCAGTTTGTACGTTTTAATAAAAATTGTGACGGACATTACGTAAAAAACATCCCCGCCCGAAATACGTTGTTAACTCCTTGCAAAAACGGTTCACGTGAAGCGTGTTGTTAGCAGCTCAAAGCACAGGTTACCATAATGGGATACAGCAAGGCTTAAAGTGTCTAATCAACGGAGAGAGGGCGGCGAGAGACACACGCACGGACACGCACACGCACGCAACTCCGCCATTTACCTGGACTAGTTAGTTATCTTAATGCAACTGCCCCAGTTACAACAACCAAGCTGACGATGATTGTAAAACGAGAAAGAAGAGGAGAGAGGATGGCAAGTCCGATTACAGCAGGGGGATGGAGAGGGAGAGAGAGGGAGAGACCATCATTGCGATGTTTGCGGACGCCTTGTGTCCATTTCCACGGCCAGCCGCCATATTTGGAGTCCGTGATCCGACTGCCGAGTGAGTGCGTGACCTTTTATCCGTTACGACCACGTGGAGAGAAGCCATGGAAGGTGGGGGAGGGGGCAAAAAAGAGCCATACTGGATGGCTACTGCGGGCCATGTAACGAGATCGTAATAACCACTTCTCCTCTTCTTCCCCAAATAACTATCAAAGGCCTTGACTAGCCACGTGTGACGAATCTGATGGTGCCTATATTTAAAATGTGACACGGGGAAGGAACGAAAATATTTAAAGCGATAAAATTTGTCAAAATAACTTAGTAACTTAGAGAGGGGGTGAACCTATAACACACACGGAAGTCACAGGGGAAATGATTGTCGGCGCAACGTTTCCAACTGATGACTTACAGATGATACAACTGCCAGATTTCCCCACTTAAGAATGGATTTTCATCCTCACCGAAAATGAAAAATTAACCTTTCTTCATAAAAAAAATATATTTAATTACTGAAATTTACATGACACTTGGTTTACAAAAACTTCAGTGAACAAATTATTTGCCTTTGTAGCAGATGATGTTAAATAAGCATAAATAATTAGGGATGGAATAGAAATACAGTAGCACACGAAAGGAAGGCTTTCGCGAAAAATAGGAATTTAATAAGGTGTGTGTGAATATTGGGAAATCGTTGCTAAAAATGTTCGAAAAGGAGCGTGGCGTTATATGGGTGCGAAACGTGGACGATAGGAGTTGCGGACAGGAAAAGAATAGAAGCCTTTCGAATGTGGTGCTATAGGGGAATGCTGAAAATCAGATGGGTTGATAGAATCACTAACGAGGAAGTTCTAAACAGAATAGGGGATGAGCGAACAATATGGAGGACGTTCACCAAGAGAAGGGATAATAGATTAATAGGCCACGATTTAAGACATGAGGGACTTGTAAAATTTAGCATTAGAGGGAAGTGTTTGGCGTAAGAACAGAAGACGGGGGAACAAGGATGGAATATGGGATGTGCTTGTTGTGTGGAAATGAAAAAGCTTGCGCAATATAGGTTAGCGTGGAGGGTTGCATGAGACCAGTCTTAGGACTGAAGACCACAACAACAGGAGGTGAGTCTGTAAATACAGAAATAAGATAGATGAACCTTATTTAGCGGACTAACCCTTTACAGATGAAGAAGAAGTAGGGAGAAGCCAAAATGGCTACGAAACGACCCCATCACAATATAATGCGAGAAAGCGTTGCCGGGGTGGACTTAGAGAAAGGGGTTGTGCTTTAGTCACATTAACCACTTCTCCCAGTTTTCCAAGATGGATTCTACAGTTTCTCTTGTATATTAAAAAAAAAGAAAATTAGACAACTGTGCAGCACATCTATCGCGTAATTTATATACAGAAATTTTTGACCGTAAACTAACTTTTTTGGGTTGTCATTTTCTCGGCAAATACTCGCTTTAGATCTTCATCCATTATCTTCACACATCATCCACCTTTCTCCTGTAGCCTTAAAGGCTCCTTCCATATTACTACACGGCCTTTTTTTTCTCAGAGGCGTGACAATTATTAGACTTACAGCGAATCATTTCTTTTCTTTTTAGTTTCCCTTGGACCAGAGTCCTACATCAATATTTGAAGTCCTTGCTTTATGTTTATCCTTCTTTATAATTTTTCATGGACGACTTGAGGGGCTTACGTTTTCTCACTTTCTCAACGAGCAATTCCATTACATGATTATCGTGCTCATTTGTTTTTTTTTTCAAAATAAGATATGATACTGATGCCAAAAAAAATTCACTGCCTGCAGGTTTATTTTTAATTTTTTGAAATCATTTTCAAGATTTTTCTTGATTTATAACTGTTTGCACCTACGATTTAGCAAGGTGCGAAAAGCAATTTGTTAATTATTTGCGCCATCAAGTGCCTGCCTGCTTGGTGGTCGTCACTGTCACGAGAGTAATTAGAATAACGACCCTTGGATGAATCCCTAATACATGGCCCCGGGTGATTCCCCGCCTAGACCTTCTACTGGACTGGACCGTCGCTTCTAATATTCATGGCATTCATAACGACGAGAGCAACTTGTAGCCTATATATTAATATTGTAGGACGTGTTCGTGCTGTGCGTCCCTTACGCATCGCCTGCTGAATACAAGAACATTGCAGATGGTGCAGGGAAACCGCAAGGGGGGGAAAAGGAAACCAAACATAATTGACGAGCAGTCGGACCGAAAGGTTTCACGTCTCCCACACCACCCCATGTTGTGATTATGATCGATCAGTCGACTTGTAGGCCAGATAAAGACAGGGTAAACCCAAATTATATTTGCTGTGCTGACGCCATCCGTTCAAACAGTCAGAGAAGACAGTCATTTCACGTAACGAAACGTCTTTTTTGTTTTCCTAACTCACATCAGGAACTAAATTAATACTTATAAATATATACATATATGTGTGTAGGTAACTGTTGATTAATTCTAATAAATTTTAGGTAAGCGAACCCTACAAAATATAAAATTTTTCCACTGTTTCATTAAATACGTCAGTTATTTAACGGAACTTTTTTTTCCTATTACTTATCCATAATTATCTGACACAACCGTCCCTTTGAAATATAAATTTATTTTGCCAACTGATTCGTTCAGAATTATGATGAAGATATAAACGCACCAAATGCGAAAATAAATTTGTAGTTTAAAGGAGTGACAGCGCAGATTATCACGGACAATTACTAGGATGAAATCTCCCGTTAAATAACATAATATTAAGATTCTTGATAAAAAGTATATTTTGTTGGGATTTTCTTACGTAAAATTAAAAATTATATAAATATATAACAGTAAAAAGACACTAGTGGAAACTCAAAGAATATCACTAAAACCAATAACCCTGAGTAGCGCTCAGTGAAACGTTCGTTTAAGCACGGAAACTCTCGGCTTTAGCTTCGTCAGAGAAACCACGTTGCAATTCACACCAGTTTTCCCATAAAAATTACTACGTTATAACACTTAATGTTTATTATTATGTTTTTTGTTGTTGTTGTGGTATTCAGTCTTAAGAATGGTCTGATTCCTCTTTTCATTTCCCCACAACTACGACTCCCACATCCACTCTAATATTATTACAGTATTCCATCCCTTGCCTCCCTCTTCCGTTGAATTTACAATTTTTAACGTAAGCTATTTTAGTTAAATGAAGTGCAATAAAGCGTGTTATTTTCCTCCCCAGGGGCATTGTTGTTGGCTGGTTACTGCATCTAACAACCAAGATTGAGTGAGACTGTATATTTATTGTAGCGGATCCGTCGTTCCTCCGTATTCGAGGATTTCTAATTCTTTTAGGGCGCCACAGGTATTTTTCACAAAAAAAATACCAAAAGATGATTTTAGTAGTTTTTATTCCAATCAGAGCACGAGAAATAGTTATATCTGCAGGGCGTGGTCATTCTCTCGTCGTCCCGCCGACACAACCTGCTCCTTCCACTACCCCATGACGACTCCCTAAAGTCTCGCCAGACTACATTGTTGGCCCGAGTTGCGACAGTTCCTCAACAATTGCAACTCGCAAGCTGGCCTGCATTGTTAAGTGTAACTTTTCATGTTACAGTATTTATGCTATGGTGTACATACGCAGTCCTTTTCATTTCTAGATAGCTACCATATCTACCCTAATCTCCTCAGCGCATTCCATCTTTGGCCTCCCTCTTCTGTTTTTACTACACAAATCTACCTATAATGCTAATTTTACAAGATCGTCATGCATCAAAACGTGGCCTATTAATCTATTTCTCCTTCGGTCCAACGGTCCTCCATATTGTTCGCTCTTCCCCTATTTCGCTTAGAACTTCCTCTTCAGTACCTGTCCACCCACCTCATTCTACTATAGCACCACATTTCAAGGGGCTTCTATTCTTTTCATTTCAGCAACTCTATATTTATTAAAGTACGAGGTCTTTCCCGGTGAATGGCATGTATAAATTCCTCTCGAGTTTCCAACCGGGTCAAAGATTTAAACACGGGACCCCAGATGCAGCGGAGACGGCAGCCACGGGAGACTAGAGCATGACTAAGCAAGTGGACCAATGGGAGACGCCTTCGCTCCCGCGTCCACATCTAGCCAATCACAGGCGCTTTGTGCTTGCACAGACTCGCCTCAGACTATATAAACGCTTACACTCACCGAATTTGACACTTCAGTCTGAAGATGATGGCAGAGCAAGCCATCGAAACGTCACTGTTTAAATCTTTGACCCGGTTGGAAACTCGAGAGGAATTTATATATACAACTCTATATTTAGTTTAAGGCGATTTAAATAGTTACTTTTGCGTATGGTAAGTCCGTAACTTATAAAAACATACACAAATAAACGTGAAAGACACTGTGTAAATAAAAAAACAAAACATATTCTTTGTATTTAATTAATCACCTTTTTAAAATTTCGACGTTATACGATTGCAGTAATTATCTCACCGTGAAATAATATCATTTGTGCAAAATTATTCATTAAACAATTTGTCAATGACGAAATTTGCAAAGCCTTTACAATTTTCCAAAATTAAAACATAGTTTAATTTAACATTGTCAATTCATCAAGTGATTCCCATGGTAACAGGCTACATGAGGGTGAGCCAATAAATGGGAACTCGCCCTTAATAAATAGTATAGGAAGGAAATTTGGAAGGGTGGATGGGCAAGGGAGAGGAAGAAAGACAACGTTTGACTATAGACCCCTGGGTATCCTACATACACCTTCTAAAAGAGGCCCAAGGACACTAATATGAGATAATCTTTAAAAAAAACAGAGTGTGAACGAAGGTATTAAGGGGAGATATTTTAAATTAAAAGACTCTTCAGTATTATTTATACGGGATAATTTTTTTACTGAGAACTTAGATGACGGTAATTCCACACATTAGTGGCTTCCTCTGTTGTGCTTCAGTAATATAAATAACACACCGGGGAGGAGGGGGGAGAGACAGACAGACAGAGAGAGAGAGAGAATTATTTGTTTATTTACTAATTCACACGCGGAGGAACGAACTGATGAAAATTACACCTCAAAATAATTCAATGACCGCTGAAATATACTACCGTAAATACGACTCCCATTACACAAAGCTAACACTCCCCGTCCCCCTCCCTCTCCCCCACCTCTTCGTCAATCACATAATTTAGTTCCCCTCCCCCTCCTCAGTCCTCATTTTGCGGAAAGAATATATTTGATTATTTCCATTAATTAAATTCTAGTAAATTTGAATAATTGGTTGCGTAATCAAACATTCCCGTGAAGCATTGGTTTCTCCCTCTCCCCCTCATCCCTTTTCCCCCAGTTATTTATTTAATATAATTATTTTCCTGATAATTTTATTTAGCCATCCAAATTAAATAACTCACTCAGCGCGCGAGTCGCGTGACAAACAAAAATAAAAATAATAATAATAAACTGATACCAAAATTTTTGGTATGGAAAATAATTTAAACCTCATCATAATACGATATGCAAATATTTGAGGGAGAGGCGAGGACTGTGGGAGGAGGGAAGAGGGAGGGGGTTGGATTTGAAATGTGATGACTGTTTGTGAGATTAGTTGAGTGTTGAAGTTTGTCCAGGGCTTTATTTTACGAAAATGAGAGTAAAAAAAACCGTCCAATCAATAAGTATAAAAAAATTTATAAAATATATCGTTAAAAGACGGAGCTTGAAAAATTATTACTTGTAAACCACCCTGAAATTTTATTCCATAATGATTAATTTCTATGTCCTATTTCCAAAGACGGACTATTTATAAAAAACAAAGAATGGCCAAGAGTCAGGAATGGAATAATTTAATTTGAATATGTTTCTACTCCCAACTTGAGGAACCTCAAATATAGACGAAACGCCGTAATTGCAGTAAAATAAATAGTTATTAACTTATTGACTGGTTTTTTATTCATAGCTAATTGTCAAAGTCATCTGGCTAGAAGTTTTATTTTATTATTTACAACTTAAGGAGAGAATTTTTTTTGATTATATTAGTCGAGGGTAACACCTGCTTAGTAGAATGGAAAAAAATATATAGAAACAGACGTTCTAGTGAGTGAAACACGTTTGTGGTACTTGTAAAGTTAAATAATTATCCAGTAGAGGGAATCAAGTGAGGCTGGTAACTAAACCATGAAACTTACCGGGTGAGGACGACGGTGGGCATACGATTCTACAGTTTATAGGTCGGACCTGTAATGGGAAAAACAGAAAAAAAAACAAATTAATTAAAATATTACTTAAAAAACTGAAATCAAACATGTATAATATACAAATACTCTGGTTTCATAATCCACGGTGCCGGGGCAACAGAGCCTCTGCAATTCATCGATGACGTGAGGTCTACTTGCAAAATCTAACCTTCACAGAAGCTGTGACAAAAACAGAGAAAATCTCAATTACGTTAACTTACGTTGCATATTGTAATATACTTTTTTGGGTATAAAACATTTATTAATTAACAGAACAAATATGGTCAATTTTAAAATTTTTCATTTATTAATTTAAGTGAATACACGGGCTTAATCTCAGGGGATTTTGGGTCTCTCAAGAGATGGAGTATGCAGTAGCTGAAAATAGAAAGAAAAATCATTAAATATTGACCATATTTGTTCTGTTAATTAATAAATGTTTTATACCCAATAAAAGTATATTACATTTTGGCGCCCAACGTGGGGCCTTACGATCTCTCTCAAGGGTAAGCTATAAAAAAATTCAGAAACTTGCTCATTGCTCTGGATAAATAGTATTTAATGATTTTTCTTTCTATTTTTCAGCTACTGCATACTCCATCTCTTGAGAGACCCAAAATCCCCTGAGATTAATCCCGTGTATTCACTTTAAATTAATAAATGAAAACTTTTAAAATTGATCATATTGGTTCTGTTAATTAATAAATGTTTTATACCCAAAAAAGTATATTACAATATATATTTTTTTTTCCAGCGGAGGTTTTACAGTTTGTGCCGTTTCCCGCTTCCAATACGCCATTTATTTCTTATCATGGTCGTCATCTTGTTATAGTTCACTAGTTTCCATTGCCTCTTCAACTCTGTCTTGACCTTCCCCTCTTTCTGCGTCTTTCAAATCTTAATTGGCCATCTATTTTATGGAATTCTTTTCATATACGCATTCCAACGTAGCCTTTTCTTTTCAATTCCATCCATCATATCATTCCCTCCAATGTTTACTTTATCTGTTATGTTTGTTTTATAAATATTTTATAATCTCGATACCTCTTTACATCATCCATTTAGACTTCTTGTAATCTACATTCATTTTCCTTATTTATTTTCCCCATGTTTCTGAGTTAGGCCTGCTATGATAGATCTGTATATTCTTTTCTTTTTCGTCTCACACTGAATTCCCTTCCTCCACCATTTCATTTTTGGTCCTTGATTTATTCTACTGTTTATAACTTTTGGAACTCTTCTAAATTCTTTTCTCTGAATTCGTTTCTTTTACTGAAAAGTTATTATGAATCCCTAACTCACTGCAGTTTTCTTTACAATTCTTCCATTAATATCTATTTTTTCCCTGCTGTGCCAACAAAAAGTTATTATGTCTTGCCAAAAAATTTATTTCTAATCCCACACTTATGTGATTCTTTTTCTAGGTTACGCGTCATGTAGCTTGCGTTTTATTTATCCTTGATTTATTCTACTGTTTATAACTTTTGGAACCTCTTCTAAATTCCTTTCTCTGAATTCGTTTCTTTTACTGAAAAGTTATTATGAATCCCTAACTCACTGCAGTTTTCTTTACAATTCTTCCATTAATATCTATTTTTTCCCTGCTGTGCCAACAAAAAGTTATTATGTCTCGCTAAAAATTTATTTCTAATCCCACACTTGTTATTATTTTTCTAGGTTACGCGTCATGTAGCTTGCGTTTTATTGCTGTTATTTGAGGCGGCGGTTGAATACGAAATAAATATTCCTACATTTTCCCCTCCCTGTTATTCAGTTTTCACGTGGAATTTCGTGCTAGCGAATAATTTACTGAAACGGCAAAACGGGAGTCAAAAGGTTTCGCCAACGACTACAGTCGTAAAATTATTCCTTGTGTCGTGACTTATATATATTTCGCACTTAGGAATGTGTTTGCGGTTAGAATTGGTAATGGGGTTTCTCCTGATTCGCATCCCGCGCACACTGTCGCGAAAGTGAAGCGCCTCTCACGTAACGGAGAAATCTCGTCCAGCCAGAGCGTTATGGGGATCGCACGCACGCACGCACACACGCACACACACGCACTCACGCCTCGGGGAAGCCAAAGTCTACATGACGACGAGCCAACGCACAGCGTATCTCAGTTGACAACCTTTAGAAAAATTATAGAGCACTTGTTGACGACATAATTACTCTACATTCCTCCGCAATATATATTTTTTTAATGAATTGGGTGGTTTAACCGTGTAACGCGTATAAAATTTCAGATAAATTAAGTTAACATTTTGTGTAAAATTCTGTAGAGTACAGTCCTGAGGTATTCGCAAGGCAGGCAGGCACCATTCCGTGGAAAAACCAGACAAGACAATAACTTGTAGCCTGACGGGTGCAGTCTTTGTCTCAAAGGTATTTGCGTCTCACCGAAAAAAAAACCCAGTTCCCCCAGGATTGCTAGGGGTGGTGGCCCCTCCTCCCAAAATTTGAATTTTTGGAGAGGAAGGAGGAGGGTAGGAACGAACGCCAGCCAAACCCCATTGGAGGACCTGGGGAAAAAAATAGAAAGAGCAGGGAGACGAACCACGTTGTTTGAGGAGAGGTTAGTTTTTGAGGTAGAAAGGACCTCGTAGAAGGATTGAAAAAAGTAGAGTCGGAGGTGAGAGGACGGCCAGGGCTAAGAGGAGAAGCGGCCTGGCTGCAAGGACAACAAGGACGAGGCTTGCTGACTGTCTCTATGATGCCTTTGTGTAAAACCCAGGACTGACGGTCAACAAAGAAACTTGTACAGTAAGGAACCAAGGCAATAATCTCGCTCTGCTATGTGTATAAACACGTGATACAACCCTGAGGGAAAGTAGATTCTATTTACTAAGTCTCTTGCAATATAATTTCTAATTAATGCTGAGCTAGGAAAATCAAATTCATTAAATTTAAATATTGTAATCTTCTTTTTTTAGTTTTGTTAAGAATAAAAACTGTTAAAATTTTAAAGTAGATATTTATTGGCGCCCACCCATCTAAATATAACTAATATTTATAAATAAATAAGAAACCACGTCACAACCGATTAATGCTGATGATAATAAAACCCTTTGACGCTCACATCATTTTTAATTTAATTTATTTCAACGGTAGCTTTCGGCAACTTTAAATTTCCCTATCTACAAAAAAAAAATTAAATTGATAAAAATTTATAATTTAGGAAAAAAAATAATATATATATAATTTTTGAAACATTAACACCTTTTATATACATTAATAGTAATTTATTTTGTAATTAAAATATATGGATGATAAGGAGGTATTGATGAACCCTTTGACGGCCACAGTTGTTTAATTTTTAAAAAACAATTATTTATTTCGACGGTAACTTTCAGCAGTGAATGTTATTAAAGTAAAATAGGTTGAATATGCTAGTTTAAAGTTCCGACCTCTCCATAGAAAAAAAAAGGAGGGAGCGGAACGTTGAACCTTGGTACTTCTTGAATAAATTCTTGATAAATTACAGGAAGAATTTAAGACCCCTATAAACAGACAAGTATAAAAAATATTTTGAATTAAGATTTCTCGATTAAATTAATATAAGATATCAGAAGTAACGTAAAAAAAAAATTTTTTTTTCAATTGCTTGAAGAAATATTGTTGGTATTTTTGGTGAACAACGAGGGGGCGTGGGGAGGAAAAAATGTTAAAATATCAGCTTCTTGAATGCGTGTGTGTGGGAAAGTAAGCCTGAAAGTTGAATTAATGTAAACAAAAACCGACGGTTAACCGCCTTCATTGAGGATTAGCAGAAGACTAAGTCATGGAATTCCATAGGGTTCGATTGTCGACCCTCTTTTTCGTATACTTGAGGAAATGCTCTTTAAAATTAATACCACAGAAAAAAAATGGCGAGAATCGGCTGAATATATTTTTCAAGATCTAAGATGTCACGTTCCATGTTGCTGCTCTTTAAACATTTATTATGTGCCAAAGTGAAGTTGTTATCAATGGCTTATTTTATCTACTTGATCTGAAGAAGCAGAATTACTTTCATGTACGTTTATGTAAGTCATTTGTATGTATTGCAAGTTTACACACACACACTGGGTAATGGCATGGTGTTTATTTCTGCACTAAACGCCGCGGCGGACAAATTGAGACGCCTCCATTACGGGCCCCGCGATTGCGGAGGCTTTTAGCAGGTAACAATGGCGCCTTCAATAATATCTCTGGGCTTTCGGGGGAGGGGAGGGGAGGAGAGAAGTCCCGATCGTCGTCGTCGTCGTCATCTGCGTCGCCGTGATTAACGAGCCCAATGCGACGCCGACGACGCTGCTGACGCTTTCGCTTTTCTTCTCTTCGGTTGCTTCTTTTTTTTTTCACTCTCTCTCTCTTATTTTTCCCTCCTGATATGAAACCCCGGGTGATATTTTTCTACCATACCTAATACCTCGACTGCCTTGTGGAAGGAAGAAGAAAAAAAAAAGAAAGGGAGACATCGACGAGATTGGTCATCCGCAGTCTGCTGCTTCCTGTCGCCATGACGACATTCCAGGGGGAAAAAAAACAAAGACCTCCGGATTTTAACTCCCCAAAATATTATATTCTCTTTTAAAGAATAATTTAATAAACGGCTTGAGATCTAGACATCACTTTAAAGTTCTTGTTGTACTGTACACAAACATATACAACTTGGAGGAAAATTGAATTTGGAAACTATTAGTATTATGGTAATGTGTGATTTACAAATACTGTTTATTATCTTTGGCATTTCAGGTGGAGTCTCCAGTGGCTGATTCAAAGAGTAGTATTATCTTTGCCTGGAGTTTTCATCACATGTAAATAGAGGTTGAAGAAGAAATTAATTAAGTATTGATGTCTCCCTCTTCAATACATTGTGTGAAATATGTGCAAATAAATTAAGCAAATTTAATGGATTACTAATACGCCACAGTCTGTTGATAATAGCGGGAGTTTCCAGAAGATGGCCCTCCAAGATCCCAGGGAAAGGGGGGGAGAGAGAGAGAAAGAGAGAGACAGGGAGACAGGAAAAGAAAGACTGAAACAGATAGAGGGAGAGTGGGGTGGGAGAAAGAAGAGAGAGAGACGGGGGAGAGAGAAAGAAAGACTGAAACAGATAGAGGGGGAGAGGGGTGGGAGAGAGAAGAGAGAGACAGTGGGAGAGAGAAAGAAAGACTGAAACAGATAGTGGGAGAGAGGGGTGGGAGAAAGAAGAGAGAAAGGGGGGGAGAGAAAGAAAGACTGAAACAGATAGAGGGCAGAGAGGTGGGAGAAAGAAGAGAGACAGGGGGAGAGAGAAAGAAAGACTGAAACAGATAGAGGGGGAGAGGGGTGGGAGAAAGAAGAGAGAGACAAGGAGAGAGAAAGAGGCTGAGACAGAAGGAGACAAGGGGGTGGGAGAATGAGGGAGTGAGAGATAGAGAGGGAGGGAGAGGAAAGAGAGGGAAGGAAGGGGAAAAAGAAACCCGAAAAACACTTTTCCCCACAAACTAGCATCAATATAATGATTCTAAGACTCCCACAGATATAATTTACTTGAGGGTTATTCGTAATTAACAATATATATGAAATTAAATTATGACATGCACATAATTCAAATAGAAAATATTTACCTTCTTATAACATATTTTTCATATTTAATTGTTCAAGTATACTTTATTTCTCATAGGAAGAACGGACTTATACAAATAACAAAAGTTTTCTTCAAGGAATTTATTAAATCTTTTTAAAAGACTAATTTTTAATTTATTGATAATAATTTATCTTTATTTTAATCGAAATTACATAAGCACAATAATTTTAAACATTAAGTCATTGGGAAAAACCAAATTGATTTATGTCATAATTTTAAACAAAATCCATAAAAATATTTGTAATGTTTCAAAAAAATTTGTATTTCATTTTTTAGATGAGTATGGCAATGCCGAAAGATTATTCTAAATAAACTTTAAAAAATCAAAATTAAAACATAGTTTTGGTTTATTTAAGTGACTGATTAAAATAAGGGAAAAATTATTATCATAGCAACAGATATTTTCCTGGAGACATTATGACGTCACTGGCGACGTGAACATGGCGACCCCCATGTTTTTCTATATATGTATTGATTATTGATAATGACGGTTTCCCGTATTGAAATTATCAAAAAACAAAAAATAATGAAACACTGACTTCTTTAATTCGTCCTGTAGTTAATACCTCGTAAACCTCAAATCGGTCATAAATGATACCAACTTAACCATGGAAAGTGTAATGATTATTGTGATATTTTTAAAAGATTACTGGGTTAATATATTGTGATAAAAAAAGGCGGATTTTGTGATGTTGTGGCGTTATGAGGCGCAGTTCGGCCAACAACAATGGCTAGTCGGCTGAAAGATGGTGATTCCCCGCGGGAAAACCCCGCCGAACGAGTGTAAAAAATGAGGGCGGGGAACCCCGAAATTTTGTGAGATAGGGGAATTCCCGTCGGAAGATTTAAAAGGGAAGCCGATGGGTGGCTCGAACCCAGAAGGCAGGCGAGTGGAGGAGAGGACAGACTTGGTCCGAGCAGATATCCAGAAGGCAGGCGAGTGGAGGAAAGGACAGACTTGGTCCGAGCAGCCAGAAGCCAGATGAGAGGACGGACGTGATCAAATCCTGCAAGACGCCAGAGAGACGCACAAACATTCGAGAGGTGGATGTTTGTTGGCCCAGTAATTGTGGGTAAGCTATAAAAAAATTGTGAAACTTGCTCATTGCTCTGGATAAATAATATTTAATGATTTTTCTTTCTATTTTCAGCTACTGCATACTCCATCTCTTGAGAGACCCAAAATCCCCTGAGATTAAGCCCGTGTATTCACTTTAAATTAATAAATGAAAAATTTTAAAATTGATCATAATTTGTTCTGTCAGTTAATAAATGTTTTATACCCAAAAAAGTATATTACAATATTTATGGTGTGAGTGTTTCTTCCCCTTCATCTGGCAGAGACCGGTGTTGGGTGAGGTTGACTCTGCTGTATCCTTGCCAGCGCAGGATGAGGATGAGGATGAGGAGGAGTTGCCAAGTCGTCGCCAGCCGTGTTTCGCGTAATTAAAAATGACTTTAATTATCCGCGAGTGCCAAGTGTGCCAACTCCAATTGAAGCTGATTAGCTTTGTACCAGAGTCGCTTATTAGCTTCGGCACTGCTCTGCGTGGGTTGGAGGAGTCGAGACGACAATGTCCACCCCCTCGTGTACCATTATCTCAGCTTTTATGATATCGGACGACTGTCATTTCGATGACGTCAAGTCATAATAGAAAAATTTAAAATATATATATATTAACATTAAAACCTTTCTTCTTGTTCCCATAAATTTTTTTTAAGTGGCCATCAATTATAAAAAAAGGTGAGCTTTCAACCTTTTCCGACATTATCATCCCTACACGCTCCACGACTGCCTAGCTGCCATCTCGGGGTTTGCTACTTCAGCCACCAGGAGCGCTGTCATATTTACATACACGATTATATACATTTTTACACACATTAAAATATTCCCTTATTTGTTCTCTTTTTTACGCACATTTATAACTACTATTATACATTTCACGTACGGTTTTATTTTTTTATATTATTTACATCTCCTATTTACTTTATTTGCCGTCCTCCTGTCTGTGGTGTAGTGGCTAGCGTCGCTGCCTCACAACCCATCTCGGGGTTTGCGACTTCAGCCACCAGGCGCGCTGTCATATTTACATACACGATTATATACATTTTTACACACATTAAAATATTCCCTTATTTGTTTTCTTTTTAAGCACATTTATAACCACTATTATACATTTCACGTACGGTTTTATATTTATTATATTATTTACATCTCCTATTTACTTTATTTGCCGACTTCCTGCCTGTGGTGTAGTGGCTAGCGTCGCTGCCTCGCAACCCAGAGGGTCCCGGGTTCGAACCCTGGCATGGGCTTGGATGTTTGTGTAGTCTTGGTCACGGGTTAAGGCTGTGGGAGAATCGATACGCTGACCACGTGTCACTCCATATTTTGAATGTGTCATGCAAAGGTGACAGTCCGCAGTCGACCCGGAAGGCCCAGGCCCTCAATGGGCTGAAGAAAAATTACTTTATTTTAAAAACTGTTCAGTACATTGGCATAGGTTATTCCTACAGTGCCACTTTTCTTTTTATACAATTTAATACCTTATTCTCATTTATATATATACTTTCAAGGACCTTTTTCTTAAACAAGAGAAAATAAGGAAAATAATATTAGGTAAGTAAGTAGACGATTTATTTATTTTATCTGAGTGTACAGGAAACGAATAATTTTATTTTGAAAGGAAACGTCAACCCAGTGCTGTACAGTTTTAAATATATATTATTAGATACCTGCAAACGCGAAAAATGCCACATGCGGGCTACAACAAAAAAATATGGCGGTCTTTTAAGACCAGAAACAATGTAAAAAAAACTTAAGAGAATGCAATAACAGAAAATATTAGGTATCTTTGGTGTATATTTCAGAAAGCAATTTCCTTTTCTACCGGACCCGTATTCTTTGATTTGTCCTATTTCTTCAGTGATGCTCAAGTGGTATCTATAAATAAATCATTCTTTAATCCCTGTTCCTTCCTCCCGCAGCTGGTTGTATCTGTTATTTATTTCCGTCCAATACGATAGTTGTTGTGTCCACTATCCATTACAGGAAGCCTTCCCTTCCCTTCCCTTTCCATCCTGTCCCGTTGGAGTCCGGGTTTAATCCAATCAATAGCGCGGACTGGATTACACGCCCCAATAACACCACCCTGAACCCCTCCACACGTGTGTTTAGGGGGTGAACCCGCGGGGGCTTTATTTCTGACAACATCCCCCTGCCTGCACGTACACATCCTTAAACCTTAAACGATTAATTAGCGGCGAATTTAGTGTCACCTGGGGGGTGGGAGACAAACTTTATTCGTCCTTACTCCTTTTACTACTCCGGATAAAATCAAAGAACCTACATTGATAGAATAATATTTACAATTACATGCTAAACGCCCTAAATTATCATCTTACGTATTTTCATGATAATTACCATATTTTTTTTATAAATTTATTTATTTTTAAATAGAAAATTAAAACAAAATAATGGCGGCAAATGATATACTTACTATTTCAAGTGATTCCCTCTGCCGAAAAATTTTTCAGATTATTATTGGATAACTAATTTTCCACTTCGCATTTTCAATAAAGTTATTATAATTTCATCATTTTACAGAAAAAAAATTTCCAAGCCCGTTAAAATATTTCTCACCGTTATACATATATTAATTATATGCTGCATTTGTTGTGAGCGTTGCATAAAATATAAAAAAGTGGAGAATCGCCGAAATTCTCCTACATGACGGTTTCCATTCCTTTTTTTCCTCATTTCCAAAAATTTTTAAAGTCACTACATTTCTTCAGGTATTTTCTATAAATGCTACTAGAACAATTGTAGAAAAAAATTCTCATTAGAATTATTAAACTTTTAGAATAATAAATATTTTAAAAAAACATCCTTTGTTACTCCACTATTTCCCATACAACATTGGTTTTCCCTCTATTAATCCTCGTATTGAACTCTTTCTCCAGGACTCCGTTCATATACTTTCTCAGTCTTCTTCTGACTCCCCTAATACTACAATTTCGTCGGAAAAGCGTAAGGTTTTTATTTCTTCACCTTTCAGTATGATTCCTTTTCCATATTCCCTTTTTAACATTCTTCATCGCCTTCTATATATATAAGTTAAACAGCATGTGCGACAATCTGCATCATTGCCTTACACCTTTCTTGAAAACTAATAATTTCTTTTCATGCCCTTCAATTCTAATTACCGCGGACTGCCATCTGTAGTAGAGGTTATGGATAACCAGTCTTTCTCGATATTTTATTCCTGTCCTCTTCAAAATCATTAATCGTGTGTTACAGTTCACGTTACCAAACGCTTTTTTTTTAAAAATCTTGAAATGTCATTAATTTAGGCCTGTTTCTTCTTATCCTGTTTTCTAAAATTAGAAGCAGAGTCAATATTGCTTCTGTTGTCCCTGCAGTCTTCGTAAAACCAAACTGATCTTCTTATAATTCGCATTCTATTTGTCGTTCCATCCTCCTATATATTATTTTTGTTTGTATCTATCACCCCGCAGTCCTCTTCGGTATAGCGATAATTATGTTGTTCATTAAATCTACATATTTATCGTTTTGAGTAGTTTCCTACTGATTCGCTGAGGAATTAATGGTCCAGTTTCGGCTACATTAAAGTCGCCTTTTCGATCGGCCCTTTCCTTCAGCGCGGCTCCTCTTAAATTATAATTGTAAGCTAAATGAGGGAGAATCGGTGTAGCTTGAAGACCGTGATCGGGAGAGTGAGTGTCTTTGTGAAAGGAGCGAGCGGAAGCCATTTACGACGGTTGTTCCGCGTCTTTGTGTCCAAAGTTGAAGTGCTTCGCTGCATCGCCGTGCCCATTAACAGATGCAGGAAGCAGGGTCCTTCCCACCACGTCGCGAAATATGTCTCAAAGAAACCGCAGACCCGCCTCCTCGCGTAAATCCTCCGTTTGCGAAATTCCCCCTCAAGGTCATGTCTTTCTTTATCAATTAGATGAGAGCATTGGACAGAAAACTCGAATAATTTTCGTGTTATAGATTATGTTTCAGCTGGTCATAGGAGATTTTGTCAGATGGTATCAGATGTTGAATGAGCCAACAGTTGACAGAAATATTTCTATAGAAGCACAGAAAGCTAGAATAGATCTAGTGTACTACGTTGCTACTCAGTTAACTCCATTACGTGTCTACAGTGACTAATTTTGGTGGTTTTGATTTCCACTGACAGAAATACGCATTTACAGATCTAGAATCAGTATAGTGCGTTCTTTTGACTCAGTTGAAAAAAAGTACGTTCCTAGAGCACAACACTAACTTTGCTTAGAAACCTAGAATATTTCTGTGGGATAACATTTTAAGTCGTTTGACAGAAATTAGTTTCTAGGGGGCATAAAAATCGTCGTCAGAAACCTTGAATATTTCTGTGTTTGACAGAAATAAGTTTCTAGGGGTCATAAAAATCGTCGTCAGAAACCTTGAATATTTCTGTGTTTGACAGAAATAAGTTTCTAGGGGGCATAAAAATCGTCGTCAGAAACCTTGAATACTTCTGTGTTTGACAGAAATAAGTTTCTAGGGGGCATAAAAATCGTCGTCAGAAACCTTGAATAGTTTCTCTGTTGACACGTATATACAAACGTATATGGATCTGTTGGAAACGTTAAATAATTCAGCAGCAGAAAAAAGAAACACGTTTCTAGAGCAAAATAGAAACCACTGTAAAAAACTTTTGATAATTCTGCTGCATAAGATTGAAGTCAGTTGGCTGAAATATTTTTCTACAGATTATAGAAATCGTCGTCAGAAACCTTGAATATTTCTGTGTTTGACAGAAATAAGTTTCTAGGGGTCATAAAAATCGTCGTCAGAAACCTTGAATATTTCTGTGTTTGACAGAAATAAGTTTCTAGGGGTCATAAAAATAGTCGTCAGAAACCTTCAATATTTCTGTTTGACAGAAATAAGTTTCTAGGGGGAATAAAAATCGTCGTCAGAAACCTTGAATATTTCAGTGTTTGACAGAAATAAGTTTCTAGGGGGCATAAAAATCGTCGTCAGAAAGCTTGCCAGGTGTCAGAAACACGTTTCTAGAGCAGGGCAGTAGACTTATTCAGAAACCTAGAATATTTTTGCTCCATTACCGTTTAACTCAGTTGACAGAGATGAGAATCTAGGAAACCTTGGAATAATAATTCTGCAGTTTATACAAATTGGTTTCTAGAGCAAAATAGAAACCTCTTTTAGAAACCATGAATAATTCTGGTTGTTTAGATGTGATTCAGTTAACAGAAATACGTTTCTGGAACTCTAAAATAAAAAATGGATAGGAATCAAGAATATTTCTGTAGTATTTATATTTTTACTCAAATGTAAAATCCCCAAAGTAATTAACAATAAGGCGTCCAATTTTTTAAGGTACTTTAAACAGGATTTTTTAATATTATTTGACAGTTAGGGTACGGATACTGCCTTGAAGCATTAAGTTACCCACTATGACGGTAGGAAACAACTTATTGATTGAGCTCTGATGTGTTCCCTCAAGCTATTAGATTTAACGTTTATGTTGGACGAAGCAGACGTGTTATTAGTATTTTTCGAGCGGGTTTCGAATCTGTTGTTGATGGACTGCGCAGGTGAGAGCTTGGCAGGAGTTTGTCGCCCCGGGGTAAGACATGCGTCTCGTTTATGAGACAGGCTAAGTACAGTAGTAGGCACGGCGGGGGTGGGGAGGGGGAGGAAACTGTTATTTAGAGGGAGGGGGGGTGAGTGTTTTATCACCAGATAAATCAGAGGAGCGGGGGAGGCGTGAGGAAAGTTTGATCACCTTGTAATAGCCGTCGAGGAGGAAGAAGGACTCTATTCCCGTCCGCGGGTGATTAAGGATCTCTCTCTCTCTCTATCCTCAAGGCAAACGTTTCCTCGCCTGTAATTGCTTCCACATGAACCACGGGGGTACTGAGAAAATATTAACGACGACGGCGCCGCCCGGTTTCGTTACCGAGAGAGTGATACACACGCAGACGACGAGAGCGAAATAGGAGAACTAATGTGAATTAATTCAAGCAAGGCGCGATCTGTCTCATTAAAACACACTCAGGATAGAACGTCTCGTTTATTGATCAGAAATACAGACAAATGTAAGGCACAGTACGGAAACCACTAAAATGGAACCTTCGACACATTCCATAATCAAATTAATTTGAAACACTGAAACCATTCATTAAGAATTATACATTAAAAAGTGACAATTTCTATCATGATTTTTATTATTTATTTATTTTGTTTTGTAATTGTTTCATATTTTTAAGTACCTGATTATTATATTTGATATGATTTTTTATATCATTAATGGGAAGAAAGGGTAAGAAAAGAAAGCAGAAATCAAGGAAGGAGCAAGCCAAGTCGATCATACCCTTTAACTTATAACAAATAACAGGCGATGAAGGACGTTAAAAGAGAATATGGAAAGGGAATCAAACTGCAAGGAGAAGAAATAACAACCCTAAGGTTTGCTGATGATATTATTTAAGAAAGGCGATGAAGAAAGCTTAAAAAATATATATGGAAAGGGAATCAAATTGAAAAGAGAAGAAATAAATACCCTAAGGTTTTAATGATAATATTGTACTGTTAGGGGAGTCAGAGGAGACTAGGAAATCATAATTAGTGTGGTATGAACATGATACTGAAGGAAGAGTACAACACGAGGATTGATAGAGGGAAAGCCAAGGTGATGGAATGTAGGATGTGAAAGAGTGTAATAAGAAAGGCTATCAGGTTGTGAAGGGATATTTTGAAAGAAGTTAAGGAATTGTGCTACTTGCACAAGAGGAAGAAAAGGATGAAATACACTAAGCAGGTAGCTATGTAGAAATTGAAACGGTCTGCGCACGTTAGGTTAGCATAGCTAACAGATTAGTCTTACGACTGAATACCACTACAATAAACTACATATTTAATGGGGGTTCAACTTGGAGAAAATAATTTAAAACGAAAAATAAATAAGCATAGTCTATATATTTTACTATACATATATATCCATACGATTTCAACCAACTCACTGAACAGTGACTACTTTAGGGTGACGATTGACTTCAATTCGGTCCGGAACAAGTAAGGTCACTGAACTTCATTACGTCATTATTAGAATGCGACACTATTTCATGTATATCCCTTTTTTTTCTGCTGCTCTTCTTTGCAAGTTGGACCTTCAACTAAATTAACAAGCTCGTAATTTACCTGGAATTAGTTTTTTTGTGCTCTAATATTGAAGTTTTCAACGTTTCAAAATAACGGGTCTGTTTGGGAAACAATAATCCTCCCCAATTTTCGAGTTCAACAGGTCGTGTATCTTCATCTCACACACACAAAAAAAAAAGAATAATTTTTTCAGTTAAAATTTGTTCATTAGTAGAATTTCCTTTTTCTACGAAGGTCCAATTTATGTTCATTGTATTCGTATTTTAAATATCGATGGGTAACTAACGATTGGAGGATGTCTATGACCACAACTGCAGCGCTGCAGTGATGTAACGCTGTAAATGTACATCGCTGATTATTGAAAGCTTTCCAACTAATTTTTCTTTGCATGAATTGGCCAGGAATGTTTGAGGATATGAAAAGCCAGAGCAGAGCAAGTCTGGGAAATGAGATCGTCCCACTCCTGCATGCGCAATAGTAATAATAATAATAATCATATTCCGTAGATCCTGTAAAGAAGCTAAGCTTCAAGGATGTGGAATGGGTCAGGGCTGTGTACATTTATTACATTATTTTATTGTATAAAAGATAAATATACTTATAACAAATTTTTGTATTATAAACTAATTAATTAATTACTCTTCTCCGATTCTTCTATAAATTCCTTTATTGAATAGAAGGAGTGGCTAAGCAAAAATGAGCGTAATTCAGTCTTAAATTTACCTTGATTATCATTGGACAACTGTTTAATTCTGTGCTGACTGCAGTCACGTGTTGAAGATGGATAATGCTGCACACCTTCCTTCCTTTCTGTGCAATTGACAATGTTTTACATTTTTTATACAGATTATTTTTGTTCCTTGTATTGAAGGGATGAATATCAGTATTATTCAAAAAATAAGTGCCTCCTATTTGTGATTACAAATAACATCAATGAATAAATGTATTGGCACGTTAAAGTGAAAATGCCTAACTTTTTGAACAGAGTTCTGCAAGAAGTAACCTGCCTCACATATTGCTCTAATAACACGTTTTTGACTAATAAAAATCTTATCTATGCCTACTGAGTTGCCCCCAAAATATAATACCATATGATAAAACAGAATGAAAATATGCAAAGTATACTAATTTTCTTGTTTTTAGATGACTGAAGGTGGAAGGACATTGCATCACATGTAGCTGTAGCTGAGTTTCTTAAGTAATTGATTAATCTGATCATCAGTCCAATTTAATTTATTATTTACTAAGAGACCTAAGAATTTAACAGAGGAAGTTTCATTTACATTTTTGCTGTCGTATTTAAGTGTTATTATAGATTGTAAAGTTGTGTTGAGTGTGTGTGTGAAATTGCATGAAATGTGTTTTGTCACAGTTATTTGTTAGTCCGTCGTTCGCATTAAACCATGTTAGCAGGTTAGTTAAATTATTGTTACTTGCCTAAGCTTCTAGTGTGTCTTTGTTACTTTTTACTATTACACTACAAGATAACTTTAAAGAAGCAGACGTGGATCGCAACCCCGATAACTCACCCACCCATAGAATTCCTCCCCCCTCCCTCCCCACTCATATTTACTTATGAAAGAGATTTGCGCCGATGACGAGACGCGCGGGTCCAGCAGTGTTGCCACCTTGACAGCTGACGGCGTGTAATATTCAGGTCGCTGTCTGCCTTTGTCGCCCTGACCTCGTGTAATTGCATATCCGTGTGACGGCTCCGGGAAATTCCTTCGCAGTAATATTTCAGAGCCGGCGCAATTATTCGCTCCACCCGCATTAGCAAAGCGCGCTGCAGCGGCCATGTTTATTTGCCTTGTCGTTGGTCCTCCTTCCTCAGAGGAGGAATCACCCGCCAGTTGTTGTAACTAACTCATCGGAAAACTCTTTTTAACTTGAAAAAGCGCGACCTCAACACATAACTCCCGCCCCCCAACAGTTTCTGTACTCTAGTATTTTGTTTGCAAGCGACGCCAAAATTCGTGCACAAATTAATAAGATATTGAACAAAACGAAACCTGACTTCGAGCGGAAAATATTTCCCAGACATCCCTTCTGTGGTGGTTCAGTTATAAAAATGCTATATTAATTACTAATCTTAAAATAAATTAAAATAGCAGTTCCAAGTTTACTTAAAAATGAATTATCACATTTTCTTTAATGAATGAAAGAGCAAACCGCGGGTGTGCGACTCACAACAATAACTCTGTCATAAAAACGGATTTCGGCCCGTTACATGTTACAATGCTTACGTGGCAAGGGCTCGGTATTAACCAACCGTTTGGAAGAAGCCCGAGCTCCGGTCATGTGATGCTTACAGATCCCTGATGCGCGTTTCCCATATAAATGAGCAAGAAAAAGCGGTTTGGAAGACCAGATCAAAAAAAAAAACTATGTCTCCCAGAAGTTTCCATTACGATAACTTATAACCGTTTTTGATTTACCTTCATTACTGGAAATGTTGTATAATTAAATTTGATTTTACTTTTCTTCGATCACACGCTGTCATTGTCAGTTGGGGTCCATTAAATAAGAAAAGACCTTCAGAAGGAGAATTTTAAAAATAAGGAAATAAAAAAAATTAAAGAAGAAAAATATTTTACAACAAAAAGAAACGAAGCGATACACAATTAACAAAGAGGTTAAGAAAGAAAAATAAAGCCGAAAGAAATCATGAATTAAAGAAAAGAAAGATGGTAAAGAAGGCAAAGAATTTAAATGGAGAAATTCTACGAAATATAACTTTTAAAGGAAATAAACAACACGAGTATAAAAAGAAAGAAGTAGAAATAACTTAAAATAGAAATAAATAAAACAGAATCCAATATTGGAATAAAGAATTTAAAAATGAAAGGTAGAATAAAATTTTTTTAAAAAGGGAAGAATGAGATAAATGTCATAGAGAGAAAGAAAGTAACGAGGAAAGAGAGAAAGAAGAACTGAAACAGAAAGAATAAGAAAACGACAACGTGAAGAAAAAAGAAAGAGAGAAACAATGAAAAGAAATGTAAGAAAAAAGTAAAAAATAAGCAGGTAAAAATAAGGAACGAAAAATTTTTAAAAACAAGTAAAGACAAAGAGGTGAAGAACTATTAACAATTAAAGAACGAAAGTTGAAAAATGATAAGACAAAGTAAAAGAAAAAATTAATTGTAAAGTAAGACAAATTAAAATAATAAATCAACAAAAAAGGAAAGAACGAACAATTTGAAAAAGAAGATTGTAAAGGGAGAGAGACAGAAATAAAAAGTTTATAATTTTTAGGGAGAGTAAAATTCAAACAATTACATAAGAAGGAATAGAGAGAGAAAAAGTAAAAAATAGAATAAGCCTCAAAATAAGTAAATAATAAATAAAGTAGTAGTAAAACTACGAAAAGAAATAAAGGCAGAAAAAATAAGAGATACGTGACCTAGACCGCAAAAGAATAAGCATGAATTTTATAGAGGAGGAAATATTGAATATTCACTTCTTTTGTTTAAGTAGTTATATACTGCATTTTCCTAATCTCTTTCGCCTGTTCTGATGATAAAATAGTTTTAGTGTTTAGTATTACGTCTTTTAGTTCCTAATTTCACTGTGAATAATTTTTGCGTATTATTATTTGCCTGTTCCCTTACGTAATTTATTTCGCTATTGGACCAGGTCTGAAGCTTGCAGTGTGCGATATCCTGTGCATCTTGTTGGCTCTTTTTTTGCCTTTCAGGCACGTGGAGAAGGATGCACCTGGGGGTCAAGCTAATATTGGCTTTGTCGTTTGACTGAAGGGAGAAACCCTTCCGTTCCCGTCCCTCGCAGGTCACAAAGGGCTTCCCTGGGCAACACGCAGACACCTGCCTGCATTCACGGCTGCAGGAAATTGCTCCTTGCTGGATGGAGAGAGGCTTCATTAGTTTACGTTACGTCATCGAGGAAATGAAAAGCTGCTTCTGCCTGCTGGACCTCAGCTTCAATTCCAGGATTATTGGTTTCCAGTGGGATGCCCCTGTGTGTCTCTCTGTCTCCCTCCCTTTGAGGTTTACACGTCCAGAACAATGTCGGACAAGGTAAACAACTTACCACGGATCTGCTACCACGAGTTTGCCAACAGATACACACATATGACGTCCTTTACTGCACATGGGACGAATACTAAACCATGTTTCTATCTCTCTCTCTCTCTCTCTCTCTCTCTATATATATATATATATATATATATATATATTTAATAGTTCTGAGTAACCCCGTTTGTGAAACGCTCGGGTCACATCGGCTACGCTCAGCTTTA
Source organism: Eucriotettix oculatus (assembly GCA_034510155.1). Lineage (NCBI taxonomy): Eukaryota > Metazoa > Arthropoda > Insecta > Orthoptera > Tetrigidae > Eucriotettix > Eucriotettix oculatus. The sequence goes on from CM067379.1 coordinate 12,743,591, forward strand.
GCTTCGTCTAAGAAACCACGGTACAGAGAGCACAAAGTACTTTGTTAGGGATTCCTTCTACTTACATAAATCGTAAACGTCAATTAGTAAGCCTATTTTTTGAGCTGCAACTTGATATCAACATCGAAATAAATATCAAGTATAAACTTTTGCTTCCATTAAAACTTGCACCGTTAATTCAATACATTCTTAACCTATTTTATGAACCGAAACATAATATTTCAAACCAAATTATGAACGTGTGGAAGGATGATGATAATAAATAGCAAAGATTACCTTAAATCCTCAAAATTTTCACCGCGTTTCAGCAGATTTCACACTACAACTAAGACATGGTTATAAAATCAAAGCTAAGATTTTTTAAAATGATTATAATTTAATAGAAATTTTGTCATTTGCTTAATAGAGTATTTTCCAGAAACTTGGTTGTGTGTGTGTGTTTTAAATTTTATATTTTTTTAGTAGAATCCTTTATAGATTACTGTCAAACTGCAAGGTTGCTTAAAACAAATATGGGAGTTAGAGGTTACGTTTTTGGGGTTGACTGCGCATGATGTAAACGGCTAGAGATTGTGACGTCACGGCGGTGAGATATCTCCGTAATTACGAGTGGGAATTGAAAGAACTTTTTTTTTACAGGAACCAAGATGAGTATCTACAAATACCAAATTAAAAGGGATTGTTCGATTACATATATCTCCCTCTGTTAGGGAGGTTGACACCGCGTTCTACACCGCTTTAATCAGATTAGTGTTGAATTTCATACTGTATCGGGCGAATGCAAAAAAAGAACCCCGGGACCAAAGTAGTTAAAGAATATTTGTGTGAGGGATCTGTGTAGGGATGCGGAAGTATCGGAGGGGAATTTCGAGGATTTACAAATATTTAGGCAATTTCTGGGACAGAGTTGTGATATTTGTTAAACAAGAAGATTAGTTAGAATCTGTGAACTTGTAGCTACACTGGAATTGTTTTCATTAATCACTCGTCGTCGTGTCATACTTCGAAATAAGGGCCCTAATTTTCTAGGTCAATAACTGAAGTAAAATCGTTCCTCCCTCTCTTCAGCCCCTATTTTAAAGTGACGTTTATTCAGCCCCGGGTTCTCTGAGGGCTAAATAACAAGTCTGCGCGCGCGCCGTGTCTTGACTCTGGGAAACACCTAAAACACCAGCAGGGACGAGAGAAGGAAGGAGAGAGAGAGATCTCGTTGTTTGCGTTGCAACTTTGAGCCCTCGAGGCAGGTTTTATCGTTTGAGAGACTGGCCCTTCAACCCCAACACACCCCTCCCTCGCCCCAAAACCAACACTGTTTGCTGTTTAATTAAACAGTTGGAACCGAGTTAAAAGGAAAATGTATTCTGAGATTGCGCCGCTTTATACAAACAAGTCTTGCGGTTCGGAATTTCTTGTTAAGTGAAAAGAGAGGGAAAAGTGGGACGACCGTAGTTGAAAGGAGGAGGGAGAGAGAGAGAAAGAGTGTGTGTGTGTGTGTTGGCGCTAATATCGACCCTTACGGAACACACGCACAAGGGGGAGGGGGAAACTTCTCTAAGCAGCATCGTCTAATATTTACCCCATGGTAGGAAAACAACTACCAACTTCATCGCAACGGTACTTTCACCTTATTACCCTGTTACTAAGTAAGTTTGAAATGTCACCGAGGAACTACGTTATTCATACACTTATTTGCATTGTCCAAACATTAACAATTACTACTTAACGTACCTTGAAATATTTCAAGAATGATACTAACGTAAATTGCGTAGAAAATACAAACGAAAATTTAACAAACATATTATTTACCAGATCTAAGGTCGGACAAGCATCGCCTTGCTCTACACCAGAAAAGTATTCACAATACCGGGATAATTTTATACAACAGCCTTCCTTCCTTCCGCCAGAGGTTAAGAATAGTACTTACAAAAGCTTCTTGAAGCAGAGTAAAACTATTCTTTTAAATGGCGCGTTTTACACGGTACAGGATTTTCTTAATCGTCCTTCTAGTATTTAAATCAAGGTTCCTGCTGCAAGTGTTGAATGAGCTGCCTTATAAAATAGCACATCACATATCTTTCAAATTTCTATTCAGTTTTTTCTGCTCTTTTGTTTGTTTGTTTCATGTATATAGCTGCTGCTGCTGGAGCAAGGACAGTTTCCTGGTCCAAGTAGTTAAAACTCCATTGCGTGTTCCTCAGTGTGTGCTTGTTTGTGTTTCCCAGTGTGTGTCCGTGTTGTGTTTATATTGACTTTTGTCTATATACACTTTCTTTTACTAATTTATTTTAACTTTATTTGTCTTTAATGATGTACTTTCTTTTGTTCATTTTTAATTTTTAATGTATGACATATCCTATTTCCTCAATCGAGGATTAATGGAAACAACAATAAATCTAAATCTAAATGGAAGAAAAAACTCACAAACCAGCGACATACAACATACAACAATAAATCTAAATTTAAATGTTTCATTAATAATTATTATTGTTACTGGTTAAGAGACTACATAATTATTTCTTTGAGGTAATTTATAAACAGCGTGAACCTCATATACCTCTCCATTATACAACCCACCTGGTCCTATGCCTCCTCCAACAGCCAAAACCCATTCAACCAAAATTCAAACCAAACAAAACACAATACTACGCACCATCACAAACTCTCCCTGGCTGGTACCTAAGAAATTCCGTCATCCATAAAAACATCAAAATTCCCAATGTAAACTCAGTAATCTCCAAATCCATAACAAACCTAATCAAAAGCGCACTCAACCACCCAAATCCATGACAATCCTCCTCCACATACCTCCACACGGTCCCCTAGCCTCAAAAGAAAACTTCCGATTGACCTCATCCTTCCTTCCCCCTGATCATCACCCTAACCCACTCTACCATCATGCCACATCCTCATTAATCCTCCATAAATCAGTTCTCTACCTGTCAATCCTCACCCACCTAAGTAGTATGCCCCCCCTCAGGTACTCGCAAAAATAAATAAACATAAACAATTCTCATAAAGTGGGTTAATTAAAAGAATTAACCTATCTTCAAGTTATCTTGTTAATTATATACCTTTTTAATATTGTATATACTGTATCGTTATCGTCCTAACTGATAATCTGTACGATAAAAGTTTTTAAAATAATAAAAAAAACAGCGTGAATAGAGGAAGTTTATGAAGAGATACATGTTGATATTATTTTTCGTTGGTTGTTTCGCGGCTGAGGAAGTAGTTTGGTGGCACTTATTACTCTTGAGAGCGTCCACCGACTGATCCCTAGATCGCAGCTCCTCCGCCTGGTGGGAAGCGCATCATCTGTCGTGCCGAATGGGAAAAGTTTTGACTAATTCCTTCCTCACTGCACGTCGATGAAACTTCGCCCCTAAGCGTATTTAAAGGACTTGGAAACGGCGACATTTCCCCCCCCTCTCCCCTTCTTTGGCATCATCCAGAGAGCGTGAACCAAGCCTGTGGCAATCGTCAGCCAGGTCGACCAGTGACGTCATCGTCATCGACGCCGAATTTAGGACTCGCACTAGTAAGTGGGTTGGAGGACGAGAGGGAGGAGGACGGTGGGTGAGGTTTTTTTCTTCCTTTGTTATCGAACACGACAACGCCCTTCTCGAGGGTAAAAATGGAAGGCTTCACCCTTAGGCTAATAGCGGCGTCGCGTGTTGTTGAGGTCACGAAGGCGGCGGCGGCGCCGTATCAGATGGCAACGTCGCTTTTACGCTCCCGCCGTCTTACATATGTGATTAGAGCAGTGACAACGGCGAATAAACTTTGCTCTTGACCAGGACAAATCAATCTTCAGCATGTCGATTTTCCATAATTACAATTAGTAAATATAACAATATATTTAAGACAATAACAATTATCTTAAGAGAAGAAATGTAAGTGGCAGCTACATTAAAAATTATCAACTTTGTGATGCTGTTGTAGTATTCAGAACCTATTCCGTGCAAGCCTTTTCATTTCCTTATAACTACCACACCCCACATTCTCCCTAATCTCAGCTAATTCCATCCTTGGCCTCCCTCTTCTGTTCACTTCCCCTCTACTGCTAAGATCCTTATGTCTCAAGACGTGGCCAATTAATCTATCCATCCATTCTCTTAGTCAACGTCCTCCATATTGTCCGCTTTTCCCCCTATTCTGTTTAGAACTGCCTCGTTTGTGAATCCTACTCTTTATGACTACTATACTTCTACCATCCCCAGTTATTTTTTCATTCATTAACTTCATTTTCTCCATTAACACCCTTCGCTGTACTACAATCCATTACCTTGATTTTCCCTCTAATAATCCTCCTGTTAAATTGTTTCTCCATGTTGATGCCATTTTTTACGATTATTAAGTCTTCTTCGGCCTCCCCTAATACTTCAATATTATCCGATAATCTTAGAGGATTTTTTTTATTTCTCCTCCTTGCAGTATGATTTATTTAATTCCATTACCTTTATAAGCCCTGTTAATTTTGGTTTAGCTACGGTAATACAGGCGACTGGCTATGGCGGTAAAATTTACGCGCGACAAAAAAGCATCCGACTTGGAGTGGGTGAAAAAAAAATTTCGGAAACGAATTAACGGACAACAATTGCTCTAATATCAATGCTTCATATAACTGTGCGATTAAATAGACAAAGAAAAAAATAAGGTCTGATTGATGTCCTTTATTTTCATTAAAACTGTGTGAAATTTGAGAACTGCTTTATGAATTTGGTTACCAAGGAAACAATCTATCCTATTTAATAGTAATCTATGGTGATTTAAGAACCGTGTCTATATAATAACATCTTAATTTGTCAGCCATGTTGGCTACTGGGCATTAATTTAATAATAGATTAGATCAGAAAGAAGCGGTTATGTAGGAAATTTAATTCGGGAAAGATCTTTTAACGTTTCGATCACATCGTCGCTCTTTGTCAGCTTCTTCATATCCTTAATTGAATTAAGTTACTATTAAAGCCAGGCACGTGGTTTCGGGATTCTTCGCCTCACTGTCGTCTACCGCGTTAGAAAATGGCGTTTTCCCTTGTTTAACGTAAAGGAGACAAAAAAGTTATCTTTAGAGTCGTACAGACACTGATATAAAAAAAAATTATTTTAGTTATAAAAGTCTGTAATCTTTACAGGGACAACCGCAATTTTTTTTTAAATATTCCCATAAAACAAAGAACACAAGCTACAGATAAAATTTAAACTGGTAGCGAACGTTGTTTGTAGAGGCTACGGTTGCCTGCAAGAAGTTTCCCTCTCTCCTAACGAGAGTATCGGTAATGATATTTAGCCGTACAGATGAAGGCGCAGGGGGGTGGAAGTTGGTAAGAAATTGATTACTACAGACTTTTCCGTGCTCGTGGATTCCAGCTGAAAATAAAAAAAAATGGGGGAGAAACTTTCTTCCCCTTCCCCCTGTCCCTATTAAGAGCTTCCGAATGAAGGGTAGGACTTGCCATCAACTGTGGGAACCGAACCCATCAATCTTCGAGGGCGTGGTCACAGAACTAGGGGAGGGTTTCTCCTCTTTGTCTACAAATATTATAGAATATTCATCTACACAAGTGGTACAGTGCAAATAATAAGGGTAAACATTTAAAAAAAACATGAATTTCTGAATAAACTGATTTTTCATTGTTTAAATATTAAATTTAGCTCACCGGGGTGACTATATAGATTTTTATTAATATACATTTATTAATCCATAAATATAAATTTTACTACACCTGGCTAGGAAAATTTTAATAGGATGTCGTTGGGTTTTAAAAAGTTGTTCAATAAATTATTTTTATTACTTTAATTAATTTCCCATAATTATCTTTCGACCAAACGATGCTATGCTATTTTACATATAGCGAAAATACTGGATTATGTATCATTTATGGGCACGGGGTAAACGAGGTCTGTAGAAACGTTTTTCTTCCTTTGGTAACTTTGTCAGAGTCGCGTAGCCGTTTTTGTGTAATTTGATAAAAATAAAACTGAGAAATATAATTTCAAAGCAATCAAAAAATGGTCTTTATCAAATGCATTGCAATACAAATTCCATATGAGTTTAAATATTGGTTATGATTTGCAAAAAGTGAAAAAAAGTTAAGACGACTAAAAATTAAATAATTGAAAAAAAATCACACGTAAAGAAATATATTTCCTAGCGATTACCTCCAGTAGGAGGTTAATAATAATTTTAAAAATATAGCCAATTTTTCAGAAAAAAAATTATATTAATACAAAATAATCTCTTAAATTTTAACGAGGCAGGCTGAATAGTTGTGGAAATTCCAGAAATAGAAAACCCGCTAGCCGGTCCAGTATATTCGTGTCTGACAACTATTTCCAGGGGATTACGGATGTTTGGCCAACCAAGGGACGATTACCCATGAAATTTTCCCTTCTTTCCAAATTTTCGGTACCCGCAGTCGTAGGAAACTAATGACGATTTATGAGTTCTGATGTTTAGCGTAAATATTGAAAAACGGTAGATCGTAAGCCACAGTGTGACGTATTGATGAAAGATAGTACAGATATTATTTTTGTTTGTAATAACGTAGGAGAGGCAGGCTGAATAGTTGTGGAAATTCCAGAAATAGAGTAGGTCTTTTGAGTGCTGTTGGCCAATCCTCAGCACACTTGAATGAAACTCAAAACTGTATAAAAGAATGGCGATCTCTGGGCCAACAACCACGACACCACAAGGTATGATAAATAGGACGAGATTAGAAAAGAAATATAGAAAAATAATCTGTTCTCTTTTGTCATAACTAATTGTTAGATAATTGATCTATATGCACTTAATAGTTGCTATTGACGCGTAATTCAGAGAAGATACAGGAACAAAGGTTAAAATGAGGCTACATGAAATCAGGTGGACGACTGAGACACTATTTAAATAAATATAATTCTGTAGAAACGTCTGTTTCTGGGAAACTATATATACTTTATCATCTTTGTGGTGATGTTTTCTTGAGCTTGTGCCGAGTTATCAACAGTTGAGCCTCTCTAGTTTACGTACTCCGGGATACAAGTTATGTTGGCGGTGCTCCGTTTTATCAAAGATATTGCCAAGCAGGCAGGCAGCAGCAGGAAGCCAGAGAAGATAACAAGGCGGAAATCCCACGGGATGAGGTCAGAGGGTCCAGCAGCAGGAAGAGCAGCGAGGGGTTATCATCGTACACCGATCAGGGAGAGCTTTTCTCTTGCTCTCCCCCCCCCTAGACGATTCCAAACACCAGAGCAATATTCCTGCAACAGCCCTCGACAGCGTCAACCCTTATAACAGGCTTCATATCTTACGAAAAGTTAGGGTAAGTTGGAAGAATTACAAGAGCTGCAGATACCCAGTGGCCATCGGCGTTGTCCGCAGCGGAGGAGGAGGAGGAGGAGCAATCCAGAAAATACACCTTCGTCCAGAAATGAATATTCACAGGATAATGTGGGAAATTAACATCAGGAAAAGAAAAAAAAATGAAACCAAAGGAAAGAAAAGTAAAAGAATGAAAGCCATTAATTAACGCCAATAGAAGCATATTAAAGGTGCTGGAATACAAAACGATGAGAGAATATCCAAATACAATGAAGACTAGAGAAACGAAAGTCAGAAATCGTCGCAAATAAAAACGTTTATCAAGGCAACATTTATTTAGATTTTATTTTGACTGATTCATAACTGTTAAATAACAAAAACCTTCCCTCTTCTCCATTTTCGCACGCAATCAATTTATTTATTTGATTTTACCCTCAAAATTGTAGCTTAAAACGTAGGAAGAATTGATATTTCTCTAATTATACCCCCAATGTAATTAATGTGACAAGAAATTTACTAAAAAATATTAAATTTTGTAAATATGGAGCCTTTGGCGATGTTACATATACAGAATTATTTTTGGGAAACTATTACATTTCTTAGTTTATCTGATATTTAAATAAACACGTAAGTTGTTATTTTATTTAAATAATGAAGTAAACTACGGTTTGTCTCTCATTAGAGACTTCGTGAGGTAAAAAATTAAACTGTTGATGGAACTCGCTCCATGATTCCTTCGGCCGAAAATGAGAACTGACAACGAGGCTGGTATAAATTTTTATTAAAATGGCTACTGAGGGCGGAAATTCCAGGAATATTAATGCTCTAGCCGGTTGCAAAGATCCGTGCCTGCAAGCTAGGTCAAGGGAATTAAGGATGTTTGGCCACCAAGGTGCGATAACCTATGAAATTTTCCCCCCAAGGTCTACCCCGTATCTCCAAATTTGCGGATCCCGCAGTCGTCGAAAATTAAAGACGAGTGGTGAATATACGTCATGTTGGGTGACAGAATAAAGAACACAATATAGAAAAACATCAATAACGTACATATAAATATGGTAATATTGTTTCAAAGCTTCAGTTAGAAATGGTTATAAACAACTTTTAATTTTAAAGTCAGTATAAAATAATAAATTAAAAATTATTAACAGATGAAGAGACCAAATTAGAAAAAGTGTTACATACTGTTAATTTTTAAATATTAAATGTGGTTCACTGAATTGAGGAAAATGCTATATAACTATATAATCAAACGTGCTCTAGGAACAAGATTAAAATAACCATAAAAATTTTATTGAAAATGTTGCCTCTATCCATAAATTACATGAAATCCATTAATTAGATTGGGATAATATCAACATCAGCAAATTAAATATCAAGTATTAATTAAGATGGCATTAAACCTAGAGTGCTAATTAAATAGACTCTTAACCTACTTTATGAATTGAAATTTAATATTTAAAATCAAAATACGAACACATGGAAGGATTATGACAATAAATACCAAAGATTTACTGAAATTCTTAATTTTTTCCCACATTTTAAGTAACCACGGCAGGTTTCAAACTAAATGTACCTGAGGAAAAGTTAAAAATTAAAGATGGCATTCTTTAAAAATTACAATTTAATAGAATTTTTGTTAATTGCACAATTGAGGATTTTAGATAAACTTTATTATGTGTGTATTTTTAATTGTATGCTTTTGCCATGTTAATAAAATTTCAAAGTTGTTTAAAACACAATTTTGAGAATAGAGGCTATCTTTTGGGGGTGAGTGCGCATCATGTAAACGGCTAGACAATGTAGGGGAGGTATTGGTGACGTCACAGTGACATATCTCCCTAATTACGAGCAGGAATTGAAGAAAAATTTACGGGTATCGGAATCATGATGAGTATCTACAAATGGCAAATAAGAAATGATTCACATATTTCCATTACGTGTTAATAAGTGGGGATAGGGAGGCGTGACAATGAGCTTAAACCACATTAGTGTCTAATTAAATACTGTAACGGTGTGATACAAATACGTAACGGGGCATGGCAGGTCATCCAGGTAAATCTAAACAGTAATATTAACTCTTTAGCATGAAATCCCTTATAAATATTGATTCAGAGATGGAAAATTCGTTTCATAAGAAAAAAAGAGGTCCCCATTTCCACAACATTAAGCAATTTTCGCAGGAACAATCCATATCAATTTGTCTCTTTCCTCCACACGTAATCGATCAATCATGAAGACGTTTGTGAATCCCTTCCTTCCTTTCTCCTCCTCCTCCCCTGCCCATATGCTAATGGCAGTGTTGGCTTTCCTTCCCATATACAGGGTCTATTGAATACGATGAAAAATAAAATTGAAAAGCCTTTCATAAATAAAAGAAAGAGAAACCGTTAAATATTTCCTGGACCGAGAATCGAGTGATTAACGAAAAAATTTTATGAAGAAAATTCGTATCGACGTAGACAGCTGGCTGTACCCTTAAGTAGATTAATAATTTAGGTGATTCAAAGACCTGAAGAAATTTCTACAGTAAATGTAGATGGAGGACGTTGACTAGGAGAAGGGATGGATTAATAGGCCACGTTTTGAGACACTAAGAAGGTCTTGTAAAATTTGGGGGAAGAACAGAAACTGAATACGATGAAAAATAAAATTGAAAAGCCTTTCATAAATAAAAGAAAGGAAACCGTTAAATATTATGGACCGAGAATCGAGCGATTAACGAAAAAATTTTATGAAGAAAATTCGTATTGACGTAGACAGCTGGCTGTACCCTTAAGTAAATTAATAGTTTAGGTGATTCAAAGACCTGAAGAAATTTCAACAGTAAATGTAGATGGAGGACGTTGACTAGGAGAAGGGATGGGTTTAATAGGCCACGTTTTGAGACATTAAGAAGGTCTTGTAAAATTTGGGGGAAGAACAGAAGAGGGAGGCGAAGGATGGAAGACGCTAAGGAGATTGGGGAGGATGTAGGATGTAGTAATTATGCGGAAATGAAAAGGCTTGCGAAATAGAGGTTTATATGGAGGGTTGCATCAGACCAGTCTTAGGACTGAATAGCACATTATCGAATGAGTGTGAACCTCAGTTCTCAGTGTTTTCAAAAACTCTTAAGTTTCTGAAATGTTGTGCATTTCGAGAGTTTTAAAGATAAAATATGTAATTGCCACTGAAAGAAGGTTTTTTCGCTGTATTTATTAAGGGGAGAAAATCCAAAACGAATAGTCTCCGTTCCGCCGCAAAAATTGAAATTCAAAAATTTATGTATTTCTTGTTGTAGTCACCGTGGGGGACGAATGTTCACTTTTGGCAAGTTTGCGACACTGACTGACCTCAAGCCAGAGTAGTGTGATAGCAAACAGTACAGCATTGAGGGAGGATTCGCCCCAGGGCGGTTTTAAGTGAGAGGGGGAAGCATATCCCCTTTAGCGAATGCAAATTGCTCCTTCGTCGACGGATAGACGGAGCGACGCTCGCTCGTCGCTTCTCCCTCTTGCGGGGAAAGCAGCAAAGAGCAGCGTCGACGACGACGACTACGGTTCTGGGTCTGTCTGTGTCTGGGTCTTGTAACAAGGCAGTAATGCATGCAGAGTAGAGCACTAACTTGCAACACCCCCGAGGCCTGCACAATCCGTCCTGGGGGAGATCTGCACAGATTGCATGGGGTTACATGGGAAGGGGGGAGACAGGAGAGAGGTGGAGAGAGGGGGGAGGAGAGACGACTCAGTCGCAAACAATGGCAATAAAGCTGCGCCACCAGCCGCTGCATGCCAAAGGACTTGTGGACTGAGTCATCCTAAGTCATGCCCCATACGTTACATGACGCCGCAATATCGCGGGGTTAGAAAATAATTTTAAAAACTAATAAATTTGACATTTAATTTATCTGACTCCTTTACAACAACAACAAAAAAATACATTAAAACAGCGTAATATTCACAAATAAAATTTTTAATTAAAAATCAAGAGCATATTGAAAAAAAAATACGATCGATGCCTCGTTCCTACTTCTGATCCTCTTCAGGTTCATATAAACATTCGATAATAATTCATCTCTAAATATAAAAAAAATTATACTAGTAACAATTTATCGAACTATGTTTTAGCTTATATTCACAACAAAATGGCAGCCGTAACGTGGAATCGAACGAGTGACATTCAATGTTGAAAAAAAAAGAGTTTTGTACGGTGTGTTTCGTACCTTTATAACTTTAACCTGCCATCTGGTTCCGATGACCTAACAACATGTGACGGATCAAATTGTTTTAGTTTATAATAACCTCAGAACTACATTTAAGGATGGCGCGTCCACTTAAAGTTTTCAAATTACTTGCAAAAGTTGAAGTGATTCCCCTTTTTCGCTTCCCAAAGTCTGAGAACCGATCAAAAAGTTTCCCCCCGTTGTTTTTCCGCCATAGCAAAACATCTATGAACCCTTTATGACTGAGTAGGTTAGTTCAACAACGGTCAAACGCCAATGAATGACTCGCAAAGTCCTGACCGGTCAGCTCAAGTGGCAACTCCGCACTTTGAAATGCCAAGTACGTCGTATTACTGATGCAGGTGTTGCAGTAAGTGTTGGCACAGCTGAAGTGCAGCAAAAGAAGTTCTGAAGACGTCCACCGTCCTCATCCTTCCTAGAATACAGGTTTTTTATTTTTTTTTTTTTTTTTTTTTTTTATTATTTTGTTTTTTTTTTATTTTTTTTTTTTTTTTTCTTTTTTATTTTTTTTTTATTTTTTTTTTTTTTTTTTTTTTTTTTTGGGTTCCCTCGGGTTTTCCCCTCAAAGACTTGTCATAATTCTAAGAGCAAAGGTTGCTGCCGAGCCTAGTTTTCACAGGAGAATATTAATATGATGATCCTTCCAGTTTAATTTATTGTCCATGGATGATATACCTAAAAATTTTGTACATTCAACTTCAGTTATTTCACAATTATTTGTTGCTAGTTTTATTGAGTTCAAATTGGCATTCTTTGTCTGAAACTGCATGAAGTGAGTTTTATCACAATTGACTGACAAGCCATTGGCTGAAAACCAGTGAAGCATCTGGCTTAATCTAACATTTTCCAGACTATTTTGTTTATTTGTAACCAAAATACTAGTATCATCAGCAAAAAGTATAGTTTTAGAAGAAGAATTTATGGATCTAGGTAAGTCATTTACATATATATTAAGAAGAGCAATGGACCTAGAATGGAACCCTGTGGAACCCCAGTCTTTATTTGTCCCCAGTCTGAGTTAATAATTTGTCCAGAGTTAGATTCTTTTAATGTAACCCTCTGTTTCCTATTTGTTAGGTAAGAGGAGAGCCAATTATGGGAAATTCCTGTTATTCCGTAAAACTTCATTTTGTTTAGAAGGATATTATGGTATTTAGGTATTTTTGTTTCCTAACGTAGCTTCCCTTCGATACACGAGTCAGCTGATAATTGATGGCGGAAGTCCGCCGCCACCTTTCACCGTAATTAACGATGGCGAATGTGCAGATGAGTCGCGTAAGCAAAGTGTATTTCGTGCTTGAGGAATGCCTCATATTAGGGCTAAATGCGGGGAACCCGGTCGGGCGCTGCGTTTCAAGAGCGGCCATAAATCCAGGTCCACCCCCGCCTCAACTCATCCGTGCAGCCCCCTTCCCTTCCTCCCTGTCTGCCCGTGAAATATGACCGTGAGGGGGCGCAGCTCTCGGTTACAGTACTACGTACCTACGGCAGGCTGACAATCACACGCCGTAATCACCTGATCCTCATAAACACGTCCTTCTAGCCAACATGCGCAGACAAATTATTAAAATGGCGTAGGTACCGCTGCAATGCTCCTCGAATGGGAGCCGATTTCACCTTGAAGCTTTCCCTTGTTCCTTGCAAAGTTGTCACATTATCCACGCAGTTGATGAAGGGGAAGTGAGACGATATGGCAACGTTTCTCTTCTCTCATTTCCAGAACGGCTCCCAGTTGAAAAACACCAAACCTTGCCATATTCCTAATCTAAATATGTAAAAATCTTTCTCGGCGGGCTTAGAAGTTGTAGCGGTCAAACACATCTGCTCGGACTTTTGGCGGTGCGGAGTCAAAATAAATGAGACAGCATTTGAGCCAGGGGTAATAAAACCCAAACATCACGGCGCGTCGTCGGTGTTGTGTTCCCCAATTACGGTGAGATTTGGCGGTGTTTTCCTTAAATGTCTTGAAGGAAAGGGGACAAACTGTGTGGCTAGAGTAACCATAAATGTTATTCGTTAATATTCATCCCTGCCCCCTTGGTGATATTAACTAAAGAAGTGGGGAGTAGGTATTAAAAAAAGACTTGCAGAGAGATTTTCGAGAGAGAGTGTTGGACAGATGATTGGAATTTAGGCAATACAATTAATTATATAGATATATATTAAATTAAAATTAAATAAAACCCAACCACGCATTCACTTCCATTTTTTCTCTGTTGAATAAAAATGTTACTTAAATAATTCTAAAATAATTTATGCTTATTTGTTAAGTAAATTGGTAGGAGATTTTAATCTATAGCTATAATTACTGTAAAACCATAATATGCAATTATTTAATAACTTTAATTTAAAGCTACATTAAAAGTCCTAGCAATAGGGCTATAAGTAGGAGATTTTAATTTATAGCTATAATGATGATCGGAGTTTAGGCAAGGGAGATTGTTGAGACGAGCAGATGATCGGCCGACATTGTTGGACAGGTAAACCAAGGAGAAGAGAATGAACGAAAATTGTTTATGAACCGGGAAGAATCCCGGCGGCAGCGGCTCTGATTTCGATCGAACACGACCCAAAATTAGGTGGAAACTGCAACGAGGAAGACGCTTGAAGTTCCATTATGACGACACGCTAATTACTACAGTAATTTTTCCTTGATTTCCTATAATGCCAGGTCCGAGTAGATATTGTTTGAAATATTCTGATGTATGAGAAGGCCCATAACATACGACCCTGAGTTTAGAGACAGACAATTGTCAGTTTTAAGGAATTTATTTTATAATTTTTTATATAAATATATATGTAGTATTAATTAAGAATTCATAAAAGAAAGAAAGTACTGGGAGATGAATTATTAAAAGGTTCTATTAAAGTGGATAACAGAAGTGTTAAGAGAGGAATTGCTGGTGGGTTTTTTCTCTCGCAGGTATTTCCGGGGCTCTCCTTTGGGGATGCCTCGTACACTCTCTACCGTTTTTATTTCAAGGTTCTCACATGTCCAGGCACAGTCAACTGATTTTTAGGAAGTGTATGTACCGGGGGTGGAAGATCTTAGGAATACGGTAAATGTTGTCCGCTGCTCCCATTAGGTCATTCTAAAACTGTTGGAGACTCGGAGAAGGGAATGCTGCGACCTCTCAGAAAACTCATCTCCCGTCGTTTGTAAGAGCGTGAGAGTAGTATACTATAGCCTGAACCACCTGATGCAGGTTTTCTAAGGAATCATCTAGCTGTAAAATCCACACTTTCCTTCCTATGCTATTAAATGGACGTTACCTTTTTTCGGCATCATTTTCATGTAGCCTGTTACGTAAAAAATCAAAAATAAATTCAGGGGATATTACTGTTACCTATTATTTCACGTAAAATACTTAATTTATTAAAATCCTCGAATTTATCAATATAATATTGAGTCAGTGTAAGATAATTTGTATCATTCTAGTTATTTTGCCTTTTCCAGGTTGGCAACGTTTCACTGGTGCGACGAAATTTCGGTAAATTATACAAAAAAAATTAACAGATAATACTTTTAAAGTAAAAACTGATTCGTAACGAGTCAGCGGTGTTGCTGTGAGACAATTTTACGGTTGCCTTCACAGTTCTATGATAATGTAAGATATTCCCCTTGCTTGCCATGTTTGTTATTCCTGGCTAATTGAGGTTGCACCTGAGATTTCCTCGGGTGGAAAGTCACCACTTTAATATTCCTGACAGCATCATTTAAAATGAGTTTGAATTGCTGCCAGATTGCTGTGTACCGTTCACCTTTCCCACCTCATATCACCTGTCGCATACATTTACTTTATTTTCATTTATTCTACGCACAAGCAGACACACACACACACACACGCACCTGACTCGTATTGCGGCACACACGCTACCTACATCCTGTTTGCGTAAAGGGGGAACAACTTGATTTGATTTTCTATCTACAGGTGTACATGTGAAAAGAACGAAAGGGAACAGAAAAAAATAAAATAAAATGACGGAGACTATGTGCGATGGGTATAAAATTTTATTTTCCATGGTTGTCAGTTCTGGTGTCGCGGTGTTAAATAAAATAACCATAAATGTTATGTTGAAAAATAATTTTGATGACGAACGATAAGACTAATTAATTCTTCGCAGAGCCTTTACAGAGTTAACAAGTGCAACATTCACGACAAAATTTCTTCTGTTTAAATTACTTGTGTCCTTAAGACACCAGACTAAGGAGACAAAACGTCTTTTAATGAACTGATGACAGTAAATTAAATACTACTTGTGAGCTACAGGACTTTTTACACGTCTATTAGATTTATGAATATTATTTTTCGTTACATACAAACAAAAACTAAAATAAAACCCACATTCACTATGTTGTTGTGGTATTCAGCCCTAAGACTGGTCTGTTGCAACCCTCCATACTAACTGATCCTGCGAAAGCCTTTTCATTTCCGCATAACTGCCACATCCTACATCCTCCCTAATCTACTTAGCAAATTCCATCCTTTCCCACCCTCTTCTGTTCTAACCGCACACACTTCCCTCTAATGCTAATTTTACTAGACCCTCGTGTCTAAAAACGTGGTCTATTAATCTATCCCTTCAAAGTCCTCCATATTGTTCTCTCTTCCCCTATCCTGCTTAGAACGTATTCCTTAATGATTCCACATAAGGTAGGAGGTTTAATTGGTGTGGACATTTGAGACGATGGACAGAGGAACGGTGGTCATTAAGAATATTCCACTGGCCACCCCCTAAACGAAATAAAAAAAGAAAGACATAAACTCACATGGAATGAAGGAGAGATGAAGATTGGCAAGATAAAAGGAGGCGGACGATTGGATGCGAAAAACGCCCTATGGCGTAATTACCACTCATATTCATAAATGGACGCTAATAAAACTAATTAAATCTGGAGGGCTTTAATCACACTTCTCCTTAATTAATGTGTATTACATTACATTATTAGTTTTTGGACGCATTTATAATGAGAAAAACAATTACCCATATATATTAAATAAGTAGAGTATGTATGGACGTTTACGACTTTCTCTAGCAGCTTTTTATAATAGAAGGGAAGATAAACCAAAGAACTAAAACTAGGACTTGAGCACAGTCAAACCAAAGACGCTATAATTAAAGATCACACAACTTTTAAAGGTTTTCAGTGTAAAATTTAATATTGGATGTTTTTTTCTTCAGTGTCATTTTGCAACCAAATTTAATTATGTCTCCCAAGTACTATGGCACCCTAATTTATTATGAATTAAAACAACAGTGTTTGACTTAGAAACCATTTTATTAATTGGGAGACTAGTAACTGTTTCCATTAAAATTTACTGCCAAATTAAAGACTAAGTTCATATTTTGAAGTTTCGTCTCCACGTTTGGAACTTCCTCAGGTTGTTTATTATTAATAATGTTACTGAGATTCTGAAATTTTAATGTTCCATATTTTTTTAACTTTGATGTACAATTATTTTTAGTGACATTTGAAACTGTTACCTGTGGATGTAGATCTCGCAAACGTGGTGACGAAACGTCGGTAGAAAAACTTTGCCATTTGGTCGTAAATTTATTCCTTTTAATTATTGTGATAAACATTCGTTGATTGATTTGGAATTACTACTGTTTTAATTATTGTGATAAACATTCGTTGATTGATTTGGAATTACTACTGTTTTAATTATTGTGATAAACATTCGTTGATTGATTTGGAATTACTACTGTTTTAATTATTGTGATAAACATTCGTTGATTGATTTGGAATTACTACTGTTTTAATTATTGTGATAAACATTCGTTGATTGATTTGTAATTACTACTGTTTTAATTATTGTGATAAACATTCGTTGATTGATTTGTAATTACTACTGTTTTAATTGTCGTGATAAACATTCGTTGATTGATTTGGACTTGCTACTGTTTTAATTATTGTGATAAACATTCGTTGATTGATTTGGAATTACTACTGTTTTAATTATTGTGATAAACATTCGTTGGTTGATTTGGAATTACTACTGTTTTAATTATTGTGATAAATCATCGTTGGTTGATTTACAATTACTACTGTTTTTCGTCTTTCGAAAGGCTGAAAAGTTGAGCTCTGGAGAGATTTGAGGGATGAATTCCTCAGCCTGTTCATAGTGGTGAAAGTCTCCATATACCATAGATATTATTATTCAACATGTAAAGAAAATTAACTTGAAAGTGTATGAGAAAGGAATGCACTCACCTGGTCACTTTCCTAAGGAAACCAAACACTCGTAATCCTGTCCTTGCCTGAAACAATAAACAAACCATTATCAGAAATTTATTAACTCAGTTGCCTGAAACGTATCTTAGGTACTAATTTAATCACCAAAATTGTTTAATTCCCAGCGCTTTTATTAACGAATTACAGAGGGGGGAGGAGAGTAGGATCCGCTAATACTTTAATTACTGGCCCTATTCATTCGCCCGCCCCCTCCTCCCCCTCTCCCCACTCACCAACCTTTTGTTAAAAATTAATTACTTCACACTTGAAAAATACATGAACGTAATATTATAATTATCTGCGTCGCCGTGGAAAATTTTCATTTAGTCCATGGGATTTTATATTATGACCCGTGCAAAATTAAACGTTATTATTAATTTAATCTGGTTCTGTTTCAGCGAAAGTCACCCGTGACGTTGCAGCTTCATCATTTTCGGACATTTTGTTAACCGTTATCATGATACCTGCTTGGGTATGTTTTATTGTAAAGTAATTAGCTTGATAGCTATATTTATCTCACTTCTGTTGCACCATAATCCAAAAAAAAACAACCACGCACTTTTGGAAATCATTTAATGATGTCACAAGAAATATTTCCTCCATAATCAGTGTTACTTGCATATTATACGTTATCGTTTTCACTAAATGTCTTTTCGTTTGCTTTGTTTCATGATATTTCTGCACATTCGTTGACGAGATCTATTGTCGTCTAAATGTGTACGAAGGTTTTTGTGTATTTTGAATTGTTCTTTGTCATATAACATCTTTATTTCAAATTATAACAATTATGTGGTATTGCATTAAATTACTTATTCTCGATTATGTACTTTGATCGTATCATTTTTTTTCTTTGACAAACTCTACGTATTATACTGTTTCTCGGTTGTCTTTGTACTTTCTTAATTCCTTTTATCCTGTATTTTTGATTCTTTCGTAATCGTGTATTAATGTTGTGTTATGCTATGTAGTTTTTTCACGTGCTGTTTAGCATTGATTATGTTTTGACTTGCCCTACTTCCTCAGTAGAGGACCAATGGGGTCAATAATTCCAATTAAATGAAAAATTAATGTTTTAATTTATCCCCCAAAAACATTCACATAAATAAAATAAATAAAAAGACAGCCAATAAATGGGTAAATAATTTAATTAGTACAAATATAACGTTTCATCCAACATTATTCAAATAAATTACTAAACGGATGAGTTATTTACCCGTTTCCTTCTTCTGGTCGCGTTTGACCATTGAGTGAAAAGTAAACCAGCGAGTCATTCCATGAGGTCAGGGTGAAAGACATAATACCTATGGGAGATTTCTCTCTCGCAGGTATTTTTCCACGGCGTGATGACGCGGGGCTTAACTTCGGTAATGCCTCCTTTTGTCTATAATTTCAAGCACTTTCATCTCCCTCAAGAGGTGTATGTACTGGGGGTCGAAGACTTTGGGAATATGGTAAGAGATGTCCCGTGATACCATTGGAACAGTCAGCCAGTTGCCTCCTAAAACTTGCGGAGAGACAGAGAAGGGGATTGTTGGGATCCCACAGTAAATTCCGTCATTCAGAAAGGCGTGATAAATAGAACCCAATAAGTGGACCTACCTGATGCAAGTTTTCCCTGCAGCTCTTTTACGTGAATCACTGGGTTGGATCATTGAGCTATAGCTCGGGGGCCCTAGTCAACGCTTGACTGTCTTTCTCTACCTCCCTTTTCCATTCCCTTCCTATAGTATTAAACGAGTTTTGCCTGTTTCAGGATAACACTCGTGTAGCAAGTTATCCCCCAAAATCATGACTTGAGAGAGAGAGTGCCAAATTGATTATTAATTTAATTATGTAGTGGTTTTCTTTTGTTTACCGCAGAATATTGGTAACCCTGTGAGTTTTGAAGAGTCATTTAAATTTGACAAAATTTTCTCGTGAAGGCTGATGAAGAAGTTGAATCGCTAGACAGACCACGTGACCCTCCTGATCCAGATTGATCGACACTATCGGTGGTAAAGGGTAAGCATCCAGAACCACTGCCACTGCGAATATTTGACAAAGGCGCTCGCTCGTCGGGGATTTCAAAGTTATTCCCCACAGCTGAGGATAACCCTTCCATGATCCTTTCTCTCTTCGAACCTCGGTCTACATGAAGAGCGGGGAGACATTGGCAGGCGGCACACGGATTTAAAGTGATAAATCTGATCTGAGGGCGCCGCTGCCGACGCCCGCCATCTAGGAGATTCGAATAAATATGCAAATGCTGCATGGAGGGGAGGGGGAGGGGGAGGGGAGGTTGGAAAGCAATTCCCCAAGTCTAAGTGGAGACATCCACCCGGCACCGAGATGAAAAATAAAATCGCTCCATGAAAGGAGGGTGAAGAAAGAACATTACTTGCGAGTCGACCTGCAGAAAGAAGAACACCGGAGGGGGGAAAATTGGAATAATTTCTCTGTTTTCCGGACGCTGTCTTCTCAATCAGGCTTGTTGATCTAGCTTTGGAATCTCCATTCGGATGGTAAATTTTCCAGATGTTGAAGAGTGTTGTTGTCCACTCGCTGACTGTGGTTGAACTTGGACGTACTGGAGTGTTTTCTGTCTTGGTGCAGTCACCCCTTTTGCGTT
The DNA here is from genome assembly GCA_034510155.1 of Eucriotettix oculatus. Classification (NCBI taxonomy): domain Eukaryota; kingdom Metazoa; phylum Arthropoda; class Insecta; order Orthoptera; family Tetrigidae; genus Eucriotettix; species Eucriotettix oculatus. The sequence goes on from CM067379.1 coordinate 12,763,965, forward strand.
GAAGGGTTGGAGAGTCTGTCTCACGTGTGTGTGTGTGGGGGGTTGAACTAGGCGTGTGTTTGCGAGCTCGGCCGCCGTGTGAATGGCTCGTTATCATGTCATAAATATCAAAGCCCCTCAGCCAGCCAGCCAGCCAGCCACATCGCCATGTCAATATTACGTGAAGCTTCTCCCCGCCGACAAAGAGGACTTTCCCACCAGCAAATAGCTAACAGTTTAGTTTCCAAAAAAAAAGTCCCTCTACGCTCTAATGAACAAACAGTCGACCTCGTTTCGGCGGAGAGGGTTCATGAAAACTCCACGCCCAGTGTCCAACAGAACAATTTGGATTTCTCAACGAATACCCCTGTTATTTATCCTCAGATCATAACTCAATACTGTAGAGAGCGTAACAATATATAGAAAAAGGATTGTGACTAAAATGGAACCTTGTGGCAATCCAGAATTGAACAAGAAAAAATCCAGTTACACTTCAAATTTCTCGTTGAATACCGTATCACTGGTCCTAATACCTCAATATGGTCAGTATAAAAATCCATTCCTGCCTCTTCAGGAGCTTTGAACTGTTAATTTCATATTCACCTGACATATGAATCGTTTCATCATTAACTGTAAAGGATAATATTATTTCAGCTCACCTGTGCCGCTTCATGGATTTATGTTAGCATATTATATCTGGATAAACAGTTCTTGAGAATGATTGCAGAGTACGCCGTAGAAACGTCGTGGCATCATTTGATCCAGGTGGAAACCCAAGAACTGCTTATCCAGAATATACACCGGGGAAAAGCTTCGATCTTTGATAATATTTTTTTCCATTTGTGTACGGGATTGATGAAAAGTTTCTTTTTTTCCTCTCTAAAATAAATAAAGAACACGATTTTGAAAGAAAATTCTGTAGATGGGTTGAAACGCCCTCGTTTTACTAAACTTTTTTTTTCTGAACCGTCGGTAGTTTTACTAATTTATATCTACAAATTAAATAAAATTTCATTTACGTTTGGAATTGCTAGAAATATTATTTTATTTCCTACACTAATATGTAATTTCAGTTAGTAACAAGATTTTGGAAAAAAATTCTACAGAAGGGTGTTCATTTTTCTCAATTGTTGCTCGTTTTATTTATTTATAATTTATTTTAAATGATTTTAATATGACGAAAAACAGACATAAATCAAACAGACGCGACCTCTTCATTTGTTAAACCATAACATTAGGAGACTCTTTGTGTTAATTTTTAATTGAAAAATGAAGTGATCCAGAAATTTGTGGGACGAAAGGTCATACTTTAAATTTAAATTATTCTATTTATGACTATTGGTCTTTTATTTTATTTATGGTATTAAATCAGTTTAATAAAATTATTTTATTTATCATCATAAAGTTTTGAAATATGTTAAATGCGTTACACATTCGTGACCTTGTTAACACAATTAACCGGAATCTTGAGTTATTATGATGCACTCTTTCGTGATTTTGTGAGCGACCGGACGTTCCATTGCGGTCACGCGAAGACCATGGCGGTCGAATCCACATCAACCTCCTTTCATCGCACTTGTATTTCACTTGCAAATTCTCCTCCCCCCCTCCTTCCCCATATTCTGCAGGTTCTCTGCGGATAGATGGGCCTAGGTTATAAACCAGAATAACTCAAACACGTCCTACGCAAAACAATTTTGACTCCTCTTCTTTCGCTGATGGGGTTAAGTTTATTGCGCAGCAAAATTCCGAATTTTAGTTATGGACGCTTAACCTCATAATTATTATTAATCGGAGCTTATAATAATTAAAATTTTGTCTGAATATCTGCGAGATTACAAGCGCTGCGGGAGTTTTCTCGCAGTCGCTTCAGCCCAGAGTGACTGCGGGGCTCACCTGATCATGTCGGGAATGCCTCGTATCTCTCTCTGTGGGTATTTTTTTTATCAAAGTTCTCATATGCCGAGACACCTTCACCTATTTTAGGAGGTATATGTACCGGGGTCAAAGAACTTGGGAATATATGGCAAGAGCTGTCCGCTGATCCCATTAGATCAGTCGGCCAACTGCCTCCTGAAATTGGTGGAGACACGGAATAGGGAATCCTGCGTCCCCACAGCAGGCTCGTCTCCCGTCATTCGGAAGGGCGTGAGAATAGTTCCCAATGCCCGACCTACCTGATGCAGGTTTTCTAGGGTTTTCCCTGCATCTCTTTAGGTGAAACACCGGGTAGGATCCTTAAACCATAGCCCGGGGGCCCTAGTTAACCCTTGCTAAGCTACCTTGCTCTACCTTCCGCATCCCCCCTTTTCAATTCCCTTCCTATGCTATTAAAGGGGAGTTGCCTGTTTCAGGATCACCCTCATGTAGCCTGTTAACCAAAAAAAAAACTGAATGTCTGATGGAATAAATAAAATCAAAGTCCTTATGGTCCTAAGAAATGTATCTGTCACGTATACCAGTGAAGACGTTCAAAGACTATGGAGTTTGCTGTTGGTGATGTTTACAACTGTAAATAATTTATATCTGTTGCTTTTCCGTATTTTGTGTGCATTGGTAAATTTGTGAGGAGCAGGCACCCTTTATCTTCTAAAATTAAAATAACATGATTTTTTTCGTAAATAATAAAGAAGGAAGGTTCGCTTTAAATGTGTTTATGGTGATGAGAGTTAAACGCGCGCTTTACCTTCGCCCCAGACAATTAAAGGGCGGCCGAAGGGATGGCGACGAGAAAAGCTCTAAGTTATTTAGAAGCAGCGACTGAGGTGATGGGGGAAGAGAATGAACCATTTCGCTGAGTGAGTGAGTGCTCTGTAGTTTCCCCAATTCCAGCGTAGTACGACTCTACGTCGCCACCGTCGTCGTCGTCGTCGTCGCTCAGACTCGACGAAAGTTGCGTTAAGAGGTTTGTGCTTTGTGGGGAAAATCGCATTATACCGGCTTCCACGAAAGTGAGGGAAAGGGGGGGGATGTTGGGGAGAGTTAGAGAAGGAGAATAGGGGAGAGGGGTGGGAGGTGGGGGTGGGGGTCAATGTTCCTAAATTATTTCACAATGGCGACCCCGGGCCGTAACTCAGGGGGGCTACCGTGATAAACTCCATGCACCCGACACCTGTTCCAATGGGAGAGAGACAGAGATAACCTTGCAGCGGTAAACTGGAGCTGCTATATCACCTTTAGTACATCCTGAAACGTTGCGAAACTAGTAGCAGCTCTCGTCACCCCACAACTTACTTACTGAAATAAATCGAAACAGTCGTTTCATTTCATAGAAAAGCTAATAGGGTTTTAATAGTCTGATTCTTATACTCCTATAAAATTTTTAACGTTTCCTCTTATTTTGCTATGTATTTAAAATGTGACGACAAACTAATATTTCACACTAGCTAAGACAATAAATAAAAGAATAGACGAAATAAAAACCCTACATTTTTCCAATAAGTAATAGGGGAGTCAGAACAGGACTCGGGAACAATAATAAATGGCGTGAACGTGGTCCTGGAAAAATAGTTCAATATTAGGATAAATAGAGGGGAAAACAAGGTGATGGAGTGTAGCACGGGAAACAGTGGAATAACAAAGACTGTTAAATTAGGAAGGGATATTTTGACGGAATTCTGCTACTTGGGAAGCGTAATGACTAGAGTAGGATAGCACAGGCAAGGAAGGCTTTCGCGAAAAAGAGAATTTTGACTTATGGGTAATATAAGTGTGAATATTAGGAAATCGTTGCTAAAAATATTCGTATGGAGCGTGGCGTTACATGGGTGTGCGAAACGTGGACGATAGGAGTTGCGGAAAGGAAACGAAGTCTTAGAAATGCGGGGTTGTAGGAAAATCAGATAGGTGGATAGAATCGCTAACGAAGAAGTTGTAAACGAAAAAAGCGGAACAGCGAACAATATGGAGGACGTTGACTAAGATAAGGGATAGATCAACATGCCACGTTTCGAGGCATGAGAGTCTTAGCATTAGAGAGGGCTGTGCGTTGGGTAACAACACAAGAGGGAGGCCGAGAATGGAATGCGGTAAGCAGATTAGGGAGGATGTGGGATGTGGTAATTATGCAGGAATGAAAAGTCTTACGCAAGATTGATTAGCATGGAAGTTTGAATCAGACAAGTCTTGGCAATGAATACCACAACAACAACAACAAGGAAATAAAATACATTTCCCATTTTTTTTGTGACGACGTGTTTTGAAAAACAACAATTTGCGTCCGTTTTCAAATACATTTCCCCTGGTCCATTATTTAATTTCTATCTGTGTTGCGTAAAAAATTCTCTCTCCAATCGAAAGTATTTATCCATAGACTTTGGGAGGTCCCATTTCGTAGCAGTTTACGTAATTAAAACACGAGTAAACTGTTATTGTTCATGCTGAATGAACTTAAGTCATGGAAATACAATTTCATATATAAAATACGAATATTAATTCCCCTCGCCATTGCTGATAATAAGACATAATTAACGACTGGCAACTACTTCTTTTTATAATTATGTTTGCGTTCATGTTTGTGAAAAATACCAAGCTACGGAGCCTCAACTTTCCTAGAAATTCCGGACCGGCGCCAAACTGTCTACGTTTAATTACCCCGTTTCCAGCTTCCTTTAACTTCTCTGTACCGCCGATTTCACCGTTACAAGTTAATTCCCTTGAAAATGCAATGTACTATAAGAAGTCTGTGTTTGTTGATTTTTGGAAAGTTCTATTTATTAACTTTTCAGTGATGTTTAATTCTTTTTCTGTATTTCAATTAGGCAATTTTGTAATTACTTCTGTGTCACGTTTTTGATTTCAGTTATGTAAGTGTTATGTATAGTAAAAATCTGAATGTTTGTAGAACTGCTGAGCTTTTCATTTTTTCCTTTACAACAAACTTATTGACAATCTAAGATAGTGAGGTTAAGAACGTGAGTGATTTGTAGTGGAATGTCTGTACTGAAGAAAGGTGAAGTAGTTCATGCATTTTATTTTTAAAGGAAAAAAACCGCGATGTACTTTAATAAGTAATACACGAACATTCCTTGCGGCTTATAGTTCCCTGCAATTTTGTATTTGTATTTGCTAATAATCTACAATTGGGCGCAAGCCCCCTGGTGGCAGATACATAATTAAATCTACATAATTATAAACTGAAGGAAGATAAACATGTTCTGTGGATGCCCTGAAAGAGAAAAGAGAAACACTTCACTTCACTTTAGTTTCTTTTTTTATATTTTCGGAAACACATTTATATTAAAAAAATATCAGCCACTTCACTTCACACGTTTTTTTTCAGATTTGACCTAAATTTATTTTCTTGAAGAGGATTTCCTCCCCCCAAACACTCCTCCTGCCACAGGTAAATTATTCCACAGTCGTTGATAGTCCTATTTAGGAATGAGAATTTGCCAACATCTGTTTTTTTTGTTTTCTATATTTCACTTTGAATTGGTGATCCTCCCATCTACCTATATAACTGGAGCTTATTCCAATCCATGGTTTTTTCCCCATATAAGCTTATGCAGTCTTGCTTTCTCCCCCTCCTTTCTGACAATACCTCCTCCCAACCTAGCTGTTTTACTTTTTCCTTCCTATGACCCCCTGTGGCCCTACTTGCCACAAAATTAGCAGCAGCAGCCCTTCTTTTCTGAACTTTCTCTAATGATTCTATTTGATTAATTCTATAAGGATCCCAACAAGCCGCCTGTGCCCCATATTCCAAAATTGGTCTAACTAGAGATAAGTATGCCACCTCCTCCTTTGTTTTTGAACTTCCGCCTTTTTTTAAGTTCCTCATAATGAAATGTAAGGAATTCCACGCTTTTCGGGGGCCGTGAAAATTCACTTGTTCCTCCCACCCAAATTAAATAATGATGATAATAATAAGACTATTGTAATTGGTGTTGACGCAGGCAGAGAAAGTGCAGCCGTAGAAACTCGGAGATGAGGGGAAAAGAGAAGAAGTAGTAGTAGCAGGAATCTTACCGGAAGGCGAGGGGACAGCTGTCACCCTGTCAAGACTGTTCTCAAGGAAGCCATATTCCCCGTGCTGCTGAAGAATATAGAAGCTGACGTTTCCTAACAATCAGCCGTGTTTGGACCAGACGGTGAACCAACCAACGTCGACGGTCAGACTCTTTCACTGTCTGTCTTTACCACTGGAAGGTTTAACGGATGATAAGACGACGACGATGACTCACTCATGTCGATCCTTGAACAATACAGTGACTCACAAAGGGTGAATCAGAATGAAATCAACACTGGCTGTAGAATTACGCGTGATAATTTGTTTCGAAGATAAAGAAATCTATTTCTCTCACGCTATTTCGTAGAAGTTTACGTAATTAAAACATGACTAAACTAAATCTGTGTGACCGGAGAAGGGAATGCTGCGTCCCCACAGCAGACTCGTCTCCCGTCATTCATAAGGAAGGGCGTGAGAATATTACCCCAATGCCCGACCTACCTGATGCAGGTTTTCTAGGGTTTTCCCTGCATCTCTTTAGGTGAAACACCCCTAGGGTAGGATCCTTAAACCATAGCCCGGGGGCCCTGGTTAACCCTTGGCTACCTTGCTCTACCTTCCACATCCCCCCTTTTCAATTCCCTTCCTATGCTATTAAAGGGGAGTTGCCTGTTTCAGGATCACCCTCAAGTAGCCTGTTAACCAAAAAAAAAAAAATCTGTGTGACATCATCGTGTTGTGTCCCTGTGTTGTGTTTATATTGACTTTTGTCTATATACATTTTCTTTTATTAATTTATTTTAAGATTATTTGTCTTTAATTACGTACCTATAGTTTTGTTCATTTTTAATGTATGACGTATCCTATTTTCCTCAATCGAGGACTAATGGAAACAACAACAACAATAAACACGAAAACCTTATTGTTCATGCTGAATGAACTTAAGTCGTGGAAATACAATTTCATATAAAATACGAATATTAATTTTCCCTTCGCCATTGCTGATAATAAGACATAATTAACGACTGGCAACTTCTTTTTATAATTAAAAAAATAAACATTTCCTGAGAAGCGGGAGGTCCTGGATTCCAGTCCTGGGTCCGGAACGACATTTTTCCACTCCTGTATTTAAAATTTATCTTTACGCACTCTACCAGAGCTGTAATTTAAGCATTTATCCTCCGTTTGACTTCAATTGCATGGACGATTAAATATATATTGTAACATGAAAAGTTACACTTAACAATGCTTGCAAGTTGCAATTGTTGAGTAACTGACGCAGCCCGGGGTCAACAATGTGGTCTGGCGAGACTTTAGGGGGGAGTCGTCATGGGGTAGTGGAAGGAGTAGGTTGTGTCGGCGGGACGACGAGAGAATAACCACGCCCTGCAGATATAATTTTTTTCTCGTGCTCTGATTTGGAAATTAAAAACTATTAAAATCATCTTTTGGTATTTATTTGTGAAAAATACCTGGCGCCCTAAAGGAATTTGCGAAATCCTCGAATACGGAGGACGACGGATCGGCTACATTACATTCATATAATTATACTATGACAAAAATGTATTTGAAGATATCTAATAACAGCTGGGTTGAAGCGACGTTAAGCCTAAATAAAAGAAAATGTGATAATTGGAGAGATTATGATTGAATTAAAAAATACCTGACATTCTTTAATAAAGTTACCTACCTCTTTTCCAGAGATAGACGATTTTTTTACTAGTCACACATTTTTCCTACCACGTGGCTGCCTGGAATATTTTTTCCCCCGTCGCTTCCTTAGTTGTTACGCCATGCAACGATCGCTTTGAGTCGCAACCAAATTGGACGACGAGCTGCCACAGCGTGCTCTGTCGTCTTTTTTTGCTTCTAATTTTTTTTAGAAAAATATTTCGGTCGACCGAAAAAACAACGACGCATCTGCCGTGGGAGAGGGGGTGGGGTGGGGGGAAGGGGGGGTGAAACGAAAACAAACGTTGGAGTTTGAGGCGCAGTTAATCCACCAGCCACGCAATTACGCACGAAGGGATGCAGACATCGCAGGCGAATATCCTCTCACACACGCACGCAAGGCAGCCAACACAACAAACTTTTATACTATCCAGTGCGGACCCTGAGATAGTGTCTTTAGAAGATTTTCACCTGCCCTCGCAAAAGAAAAAACACACTTTTATAGAACTACGGCTAAGATCACATATGATCAAGTAATTTGGATTGCATACAAGAATGTTATGTCTCGTTTGTGATCTGAATTAAATTCAATATTTCAAGTAGACAGGGAGACAGTCAAAGCAGAACATTAATATATGTTATTTAATAAATTCATTAATATAGTGTCGTCTTAAATAGTGAAAAAAAAGTTGTATAACGGTTTGGTTTACATACAAGTAATAGTTTAAAAAATTTAATAAAAAATTCAAATATCAATTATATAGAGACAATATCAGAAAAATACATTGTGCAGAAAATTCATAAACTTAAGTTAAATTTAATTTTTATCCCAGAAGTTAGGAATGCATCAGCTAATAAATGATTGACATTTAAAGCTTTTTATTGTATAATATTGTTACGTGGATTTTATAATTTATAAAAACATTTTAAAAAATTGGAGTTTTATTTAAATTAGTACAAGCCAATGAATCTCAACTTTGAAATTTAAATCATATTATTGTAGAAACGTCTAGTTCAAGTTAAAAATTCTTCTAACGCTTTATATGGTTGATACGAATTTTTTTTTGGTCAAACCTAATTTACTAAATTTAAGTTTAAAATAAATAAAAGGTTGCCAAGTACGTCATAAAATACTTATTTTACGTTTTAATTAATACAAATAATGCAACACGTGTTTCCTTTTCTATAAATAGTTCATCCATTTAATAATTTACCTGAAAAGCCAACAAAGTTGGTTGAAACGTAGTGTTTGTATTAATTAAACAGTAATTAAATTATTTTCTGACTTATTTACCCTCCTTTTATTTATTTTATGAAATGTTTATGTTTTCGTCCGTTATTTATATAAATTTACCGTCGTTAACTTAATGAGAGCAGAATATTTGAGTGCAAATTTTACAACATATTCTTTTTTAAACAAAAATTTAAATTCCTTCCACATCATTGAAAGGGGTTTCACTCCATCAGACTTAAAAGAATTGGTCATCTGATTTAAATTCCTATAGAAGAGATCGTGCATGTTTTATCTTCTTATATATGTTGCTTGTAAGCCATTAGCATTGATGTTGTTGTGTTTGTGTTTCGTACACGATGTGGTGTGGCGGGAGAGGAATGAATGGCCCTTCCACAGCCCTTATTATCCTCATATAAATGCCTTTGTTTGCAAGAACGTGTGTTTTCCTCCCCCCCTTCTCCACCCTCCACACAGTCCTCTGGAAGGCAGATGTTCGGCCCGTTTGATAATTTCACCCAGGAATATAAAACACTTTTAGCATGTTGAAAAGTTTGTCCTTTTAATTTATTGTAGTACTAAGCTCCACGATTCCCCTAATTAAATTTCCGTCTTCGCAGCGGACACTTGGAAATTCATTATACAAGTTGGAAATTGCTGTGATATTTCCGCTCTGCAGTTGGCTAATCCTGAAAAGGTAAAAAAAAGGAGGAATAAGGGAAGGGAAGGGGGATCCCCCGGGGGGAAAAAGAATTGGAATACAAAGCTGGGTCTTTGACTTATTGTGTTATGTGCCACTCAAAGATACGGCGGGGGCGGAAAATGCAATTGACGAGTGAATCCCTGGTAAAATTAAAAACACTTTGGCCACGTGAATTTTCATTTCTTTTATGTTATGAAATTTTTAGGATTGGTTCGTTTCTGTTCTGTGGCCGAGTTCCCGCATTTACAGAAACAAATGTAATTAGCCGGCGTCCCACCGTAGTTACTATTGATAATAATTTAGTTCACCTGCTTTCAAGATTCAATAACAGGTCTTTTTAACAACATTTTCTTTTGTTGATAATTTTTTACATAGATATAAATATGTATGAATACAATAATAAAAATATATATGTATATTTAAAATTTGTTTTAGTATGTAAGATCATCTGTTTTATTATTATTATTGTTTTTTGGGTTAACAGGCTACATGAGGGTGATCCTGAAACAGGCAACTCCCCTTTAATAGCATAGGAAGGGAATTGAAAAGGGGGGGATGCGGAAGGTAGAGCAAGGTAGCCAAGGGTTAACTAGGGCCCCCGGGCTATGGTTTAAGGATCCTACCCTAGGGGTGTTTCACCTAAAGAGATGCAGGGAAAACCCTAGAAAACCTGCATCAGGTAGGTCGGGCATTGAGTGGTACTATTCTCACGCCCTTCCCTGTGAATGACGGGAGACGAGTCTGCTGTGGGGTCGCAGCAGCATTCCCTTCTCCGTGTCTCCACCAGTTTCATCAGGAGGCAGTTGGCCGACTGATCCAATGGGACCCAAGGTCTTTGACCCCGGTACATATACCTCCTAAAATAGGTGAAGGTGTCTCGGCATATGAGAACTTTGATAAAAAAAATACCCAGAGAGAGTGCGAGGCATTCCCGACATGATCAGGTGAGCCCCGCAGTCACTCTGGGCTGAAAACTCTATATTGACTTTTGTCTAAATACATTTTCTTGTATTAAATTAATTTTAAGATTATTTGTCTTTAATTATGTACCTTATTTTGTTCATTTTTAATGTATGACGTATCCTATTTCCTCAATCGAGGACTAATTGAAACAACAATAAATCTAAATCTATTATTGAAAAGTTGGTGGATTCGGTATTTCAGTCATTTATTTAGTACACTGATTCACGGTTCGTATTTGAAGGTCCAAAACGCGCAAGATTTTAAAATTCCAGTAACGAAAGGCGTTTTAAAAAAAATAGACGCGATTCCTTGTTTTGTGCTTTTAATAAACGGGATAATTTAAACAAGCACTTGTGAAACACAAGGTACGCGACTAATACATAATATAATTCCTCATAAGTTTCAGATCACTTAATATTGCAAAAAAAAGGTTCACACGTAAATGCAGAATCGAGTACTGATGATAATATTCTACAAGGGATTGACTTTAGATCATTCAGGGGGAACCGTGAAGGGTAAAGTGTTGTCGCTGATATTTAGAGGGTGAATCTGTAGTGGGGATTGAGAGTTGGAGAGCCACTGACCTCTCCTCTCCTCACCTGGCCCAATAGCCCAGCCGCACTCTCAAACTTCGCCAATTAAGGCTGTAACCCTTGGAATTACGATTCCGCTCCGCTTCCCGAAATTGCCACTCGAGACTTTGGCGACTCAATTCACCACCAAGCTTCGAGAAGGACTTCAAATGGCCTTCCAGAATACAGAAATCAGCAAGTGCGTCCGTCGGGAACTTCATAAACGTCCCACGAACATTGTCTGCATATCAAATAATAACTATTACGGGATGAAATGGTCGTTGGAAAAAATACATTCAGCGAAGGTGTGTAAAGAACAGAAAAAAAAAGTTTAACAAATCATTTTTAATAAAAGAATAAGGTGATGATTTTAGGTTGTGACGCGTATAAATTTTCGTCGTTTATTTCATTTATCTAAATTAGTTGACAATATAAAGCATTCTGTACGGAGTTTTCATAGAGAACAGATCCTGAGTCATTCGCAAGTCACCTTTCTGGGTATTCCCGGCAAACAAACACAGACATAATCTTGAATCCTGACAGGCGCCCTGTGTCTGGAAGAATTTTTGCGGCTCGACGAAAAACCCAGGTCAGCAAAGTTCAGCAAGGTAGGTGACCTAAAGGATGGTTAGGGAAGATAGAAACACATCAGGGGCCTGCGTTCTACATGCCTTGCGGTGAATTCAGGATTGCAGATCAACCAGGAGACTTTGCGGGGGATAAGTGCAAAGTAAAAAAATAAAAGGCAATAATTTATCCTTCTACTATGAGTATAAACACGTCATACAGCTCTCAATAAAGTAGATTAAATTAACTAAATTCCCTTGTTACGTTATTTATTTGGTTAGGGCTGAGCTTTGATACTAAAATTCATTCAATTTAATTAATTTCTGAATGCTGTAAATTAATTAATCTTTTACATTTGTTAAAAAGAAAATGTCAGAGTAGAGATGAATTGGCGCCCACCCACTTAAATATATGCTCTAATTAATTTAATGCATATTTATGAATTTAAAAAAAGTAAAAAAGCACGTCACGAAGGAATTAAGATGCTAATAGTAAATATTCTGGTCTATATAATAATCTACAATGTTGGAATGAAATGGTTAACTATTTTATTTCTATTAAATTTGTTTACTGAAAATAACAACCCACGTAATTTATTTTAATCATCCTATATAATTGTGTCAAAGTGCCATGAGCTAATAACGTTAATTCACCCATATTTTAATGGCGAAGCTTACATTTCATACACTTTTCAACCTCTATAACACTCTCCTTTTCTATGATTTCAATTTAATCAAAATGGCCGTTCTCTTCATCGCATGCAAATCTCTCATATCCTGGCTGTACACAAAAAAAGAATATTGTCTTGAAAAATGCCGTGCCCTCTAAGTTTTTTTATTAATATTTTCATGTCCATCGTCCATTCTCAATTCCTTATAAAATAAGTATTTTCTAGCGCAGCTTCTTTTAACCATTTGGACGGATTTTATTTAGCGAACACGAGGATAATTTTTCGATCCACAACTATGATCCTATTAAGCCCTGTAAGGTTGCAAGCCGTGGAAAAATGAAATATTACTCAATTATTTTTTTCGAGGGGTGAGGGAGGGAGGGAGGATGCTGTCAAAAATATTTACTATTACGATATTTCGAATAAAGTTGAACGCACTTCTTTATCATATATCACCGGTTGAGGTCCCAAGTATAATGAAGAAACTTTAGATTTTTAAAATTTAATTAAAGGCCAAAAAGAGAAACATTTAGTAAACAGAAAATAATTTAACATATAGCTACATGTTCCGGTCCTGATGATGTTGACCTTCTTCAGGTTCAACATTAGATAAATCTGAAGATGGTCCCGATCAGGTAGTTATTTTCTGTTTTATTATATTTTGCTCTTTTCGGCCTTAATTTAAAGTTACACACGTTAAATAATTATTATATCATTTGTTGATCTCTACTTTAATTTCCATTGTAAATTGCAATTTATTGTGAGTGGTGAATTTTAGTGACGAAATATGGCGTAAAGAGAGAACATTAATCTTATTTATAAATTAAAATTTAGTTTATAGTGTTATATAAAGTATATAATAGATTGAGTATTGAAATGTATATTATGAAATGACGTTGTAAATTTTATGATACTGAAATAAAGAGGTTTTTCAATCTTGTAGTAGTTTGTAGTTTAAAAATTTCAAATTTATTCTGTTTTCTTTTTTAAAAGTGCTAATTTTATAAAATATTGTACTGATGAATCAGGATAGTTTTCTCCTGTTACATTGTAATTTATTAACTGTTTAATGTATTGTCAGTAAAATTCAGTGATTCTTCTGACTGATTTTAAATTAATCTCATTCGGTTCCCTTCTTGTTTTTTTCAATTTCCCACCGTCGGTCATTGGACATCACATGTAGATTAAACACGTGACTCTTGAAGACGTGTCCTTGAGGAAATTATTTTGAAAAAAAAAAGAATGAACGATAACATCAAGCTTTTTGGGTCAATGTCTGTGCTGTAATTAAATTCAAACGGCCGCTTATTTAGTTTTATTTTTTTGCAGTGGTGCCTGTCCGTTTCATATGACGATAAAATGACGGGTACAAACACGGCTAATGGATTTCGCACTCGTCTGGACTTTGGAGTGGAGCCAGGACAACTGCTGGAAGAAGAAATCCTTGAAGCATGGGAGGATGTCACTCGGCAGGAGGTCCGTCAAGGAGATGGCGGGAATATTGGCGCTCCTGCTCTTTCAATTAGTTGATAACTGGGGCTAGAGGAGGAGGAGGAGAGATGAAGTTGAGCTGGAGTCTGGAGCAATGAGAGTCAAGATGACCCTGACGAGAGAGAGAAGAGCTTTAGTGTTGCGGTTCGCACCCAGGGTTATGTGGTACGAGTTTACTGCCGAGTCCAGGGTCAGCGAACGTAGGTTTAACGACCCAAACGTGGAGGCCTTGACTTTGCCCAATCCAGTTTCCTATTCCGGGGTTCGTAGACCAGACCAGACCACTCCAGTCATCCATCCCCCCTCCCATACACACACACTCGGTCACTAAACTTGGAAAAGTTCGCTAACACCTCTGGAATCTCTCAGACCAATCACCAGGGGAAGGGAAATTAGGTCCCGGGAATGACAGTCGTGGCAGTTCTCTGCAGATTATAATTATCTTCCCCTTGTATTCGTCAGAGAGCTGGAGACTAACTAATTAGGAAACTGAATACCCTAAGCAAACATACGGAAATTGAAATACTGTGCAATTAAATTTTCCCAACCATGAAAATTGATAAAGGATCGTCTCTTAAATACATTATACGCAACTTTCGATGTTCCAGTAAAATTTTAATTGTTAATAAACAAAAATAATAAATGGCCGACAGTCATAAATACACACTTTTAATTCAAATCAAGACGTTTCGTCCTACCCAACTTTCAAAAAGTTCTCAGTTATTATTATTAGTCTTAACACCAAAATTTCTCTCAAGGCTTTAATTAAATAACAGAAGAAGTCCCCTAAATCATTCAATAAATAAATTATATCCAGAAATTAATTTTTATTATTGTTTCCAAGACCAAAAATAATTGTTAGGTCGTTACGGTGTTTCGTGAATTTTTTTCTTGTCGTTTTGTTTTATTAAAATGTGTCTTTCTGACAAATTTGCCTCGCGTATTAATTTATTGTTCAATGGAGGGAGTTAAATGTAATTAAATAAAAAAACAGGAAACGTTCAATGGTGGTAAAGAGTAAGTTCTTTACTTAAAAAAAGCTTATCAGACATTCTGTGTTTCTTCAGCAATATCCAGAGTCACTAAGGCCCGATAATTGGGGACGAAACGTCTTATTATGATACAGCAATTAATGACCTTCAACAGACTTTGAAGTTGTTTTGAGTTAAGATTCTTCAATTCCTTCTTTTTTTTGATAAAACAACTAACGTCTTTTTACAGATTAGCTTTGAATTTAATTACCAACACCGTTTCACCATATTTTTATGCCTTCTTCAGGTTTCCTTCTTGTAAAGGAAATATTTACAGTAAATTAAATAAAGGAAGGTGAAGTTTTTATTTAGTTAAAATTATTCTATTCCTGACCATCGGTGACTTATTGTTGTTTACTTATAATATTATTTTAATTAATCTCATTATTTTATTTGCAATAACTTTAATTAATTTTACCGTGTTTATTTCCAACACGTAACAACTGAGGAGGACAAAAAATATTGGACAGAACCGTTGTATTTGACTTTAATTTTCATTGTTTTTTTTTCTATTCCATCTTCAACGCATTTTATCAGACAGCAATTAAATAATATTATAAATAAAGTAATTATATTATCTGACTGTTGTTGTTGTCCTAAGACTGGTCTGATGCAAACCTTCCACGGTAACTGATCTTGCGCAATAACTACCATTTCCCACATCCTCCCTAATCTGCTTAGCGTATTTCGTCCCTGTCCTCTCTCTTCTGTTCGCTTCCTTCTAATAGTTATTTTACTTTACAAGATCATCATGTCTTCAAATGTGGCCTATTAATCTATCCCTTCAAAGTCCTCCATATTGTTCGGTCTTCCCCTATTCTGTGTAGAAATTCCTCGTTAGTGATTCTATCCACCCATCTTCTCCTTTTCCTATAGCACCACACTTCAATTTTTTCCTTTCCGCAACTCCTATCGTCCACGTTATGCACTCATATAACGCAAGACTTCATAACAACATTTTTAGCAACGATTTCCTAATATCCACACTCTATTGCTTGCCTGTGCTGTCTTACTCTTAGTTATTACGCTTTCCAAGTAGCAGAATTCCTTAACGTCCTTCAAAATATCCCTTCCTAATCTAACAGCCTTTTTTATTCCACTGTTTCTCAACTACACTCCTCTACCTTGGTTTTCCCTGTATTAATCCTCATACTCAGCTCTTACTCCAAGACCACGGCCACGCCATTTATTATGGTTTCCAAGACTTCTTCTGACTCCCGTAATATTACAATGTCATCGGAAAAGAGTAGGGTTACAAATTATATAATTACTGTATTTATATTTTACGACTTTTGACAACCCTGAGGTTTATTGATAACTTATTTTAACATAATTTAAACGTGACATCATTCAGAATAATTTTAATAAAATATTTCACTCTGGAAATCAACTGGAAAGATTTACATTTTTGTAAGGACACGTTAATTTGGTGAATAAATCGGGAAAAAAATTGATTACTAATTGGTTACGACGTTTCGTCCGTATTAGTGGACTTCACATCGGGTGAAATTTTTAAATGGATAAAACTATTACACAAGTGTTACAGACGCAGTTGACGACTCAGAATTATCTACGTGTGTAATAGTTGATCCACTAAAAGATTTTAATTGATGATGTTCACTATTATGGACGAAACGTCGTTATTATATTAACTAAATATTAATTCAATTTTTTTTGGTAACAAATTGTCTGTCTTTTATTCATTATACTTAATGTCAGGTTATATGTTTTTAGAAATTCTCTGATAGATGTGAAATGTATTAAATGATAATAGACTCTTGACGTCACGTTTAAGCGTACGTCATTGAATAGTAACATTCCCTCGTCCTGAGCTTATACAAAGGCATGAAAGTATATCTGATACAGTCAGAGTCGCATGACGTGTAATTCCCTTTAATAATATGAAGCAAACCCGAGTAAATTTACAGATGTTAGCAGATTACAGGCGGCGCTGGTAATTTTATCGGGCAGTTTAATCAGCTGCTGTAAGGTTTATGTTGAGTTTCCCAGCCTGCTGCTGTTATTATTATTATTATTATTATTATACATGCAATGGTGATATTTCGGCGAGCATAAACTTGTAACTAACGCCGTACGAACACACACACACGCACACGTACGTGGAAAGGGGGTAAACACGCAGATCCGCCATTAAATTGCCGAAATATTCGTCGAGGGGTTGTTCACAGCTACAACAACTACAAATCAAACGAGGTTTTAATTAACTTTTTCCGCCCATCCTCCCTCCCCCCTAAATTGGTTCGTTCGCAGCCCGTGATGGCAGATCCGAAGGTAATCTGTGATGTACGATCTTGCTAAACTCAGGTGAACATCCATGTTGCGGCTGCTGATTTTACCTTCAACACGCCGCCCCTTCATTTTGTGTTTTGATTTATCAGTGCCCCAGCGGCGCAACTTGCTCACTACTATTCCTATCCGGGCGCCATTATTCTTTACTAATGTTCATATCAAATTTTAATTACGTCATTAATTAAACTGCTCAAGAGACGAAAAGTTTAGAATTCTTAACCCTCTGTTATGCCTAAGAAAATTCCGACAAAGCATTCAGTCACTTCAGTTCCATAAACAACTTTTGAAAAAATTTCATAAAATCCCAATTTAGTCCGTTACAATCCATTTTTTCGGACGATGATTCATCTAAGTACATTCGATACATCCGAAACACATGTACAGTCCCCAAAACTCTTCTTGGAAAACGGAAAATAATATTTACGATACATTCTTATAGTTCCATAAACAACTTTTGAAAAATTTCATAAAATCCCAATTTAGTCCGTTACAATCCATTTTTTCGGACGATGATTCATCTAAGTACATTCGATACATCCGAAACACATGTACAGTTCCCAAAACGCTTCTTGGAAAACGGAAAATAATATTTACGACACATTCTCATAATTTTATTTAATTTTATAATTGTTAATAATAAATAACTTAACAGCTTTACGTTTCCGCACACATGTTTATAAGATCAAGACCAACGTGGAAGTCAGACCACAAGCTGAAAAAGGTTACAACTGAGTGCCGAAAAATCTTCTAAATTAAATATTATAATTAATTAATTATTTTTAATATAAAAAAACAAGTTCAAATGGGGGTTTTAAGTAACTTTTACTATGATTTACATTAGTTGCTGCAGACCCAAGGAAGAAGAAGAAGAATAAGTTGAAAACAAATTAATAAATACTCTTGGTATGTTGAATTCACAATTAAATATTCATTTTCTGACTTTTGACCGCTCTTTTTGCGTGTTATATATTATATTAAAAAAGAGAATTTTGAATGTGATAAATTTACCTACCGCTCTTTAAATTTATTACATGAACGATAAACAATTAATTTTTAATAGTTACAGCAATATTAAATACGTAAACGATTTACAAGGAACGTATAAATATGAAGACATGGAAATTATAAAGGAAATAAATACAAAGAAAAATTAAATTATGAGTTTATAAGATCTGAAGCATCAAAATTCACGTCTAATTAGTGAAATAGTTTATATAAAAGCGAAAAGAAATTTCGTGGTTATTTACCAAAAACATGTCACCCATTTCGAACGTTGACGTGGAAACTGAAAGTCTTCTAACTAAATTTTTTCCGACACGAAATTGTAGTTCCCCCCTGTATGTTCCAAATTTATATACTGTTTTTCTAATGCAAATTTTGAAATAAATATAATTTTCGTGTGGTTTTTTCCTTCGTTATTTGCACTAAGTAACAGTGACTGACAGATTTTCGGATTTCTTTAATTATTTCTTAATCTTGTCCTTTTGTATCTTCTGGTTTCGAGGTTTTCGCCGTTCTTTTAAACAGTTTGTGCTGGTGATTGACCAAAGACGTACACAAACATCCACGCCCTTGCACAGGAATATAAGTCGTGACCTCTGTGGTTGGACGCAGTGACGCCAGCCACTACACCACAGTAGATCGGGAATTTTCGCATTAAATTATGAAAAGTGTTAATCCGTGTAGCTTACATTAGTGTAACGTAAAGATCGTCCCTGAACACATTGTGAAAACTGAAAGGAGATGACAAAAAAATGTTTTGCTGTTGGAATATTCGAACACATTGTGAGAACCGAAAGGAGATGACAAAAAGAAACTCGTTTTTCTGTTGGAATATTTGATAATAAATAAAAATCATAGAAAAATGTACGCAGAGTATTTACATTGACAGGAGGCAGAGAATATCAGCCATGTTTGCCAGGCCGTGACTTGTTCCGATATGTTTTTCTTTTTATTTTTGCTTTTCCACGCCCGAGTGGTTGCAATATGTCAAGGGCATTCACACCTCTTCGCGAATTTCCTGGCCTTGGGTGATGAGGCAACGTCACAAGAGTGACAGCTGTGCTAACGAGGAGTACCTTTCATTATTATTCGTGTCCCAAATACCGGCGAAGACTTGATGAGGTCGTGGGACGGATTAGCGGATAAAGAAATTCTCCGTTCAGCAACACTACTACGGCTCAAAACGACCCACGAAAAATTTTTATGTTCAAAATAAACTGAGAAAAATAGGAAGACGAATGGATAAATTAAAACCATTAACAATTCATTTTAGAAAATTAAAGAAGCTTCTTAATTACATGGTGTCATTATATAAAAAAAATCAGGTAAAACCAAAAGGCCAAGATAGACGCCGAACTAAAAGATTACAACACTTACTAATATTGGACAATAAAATGTTGTTAAAGACCAATAATATTTTTCTTAAAAAAAAACAAATTCAGTTTAATGGAACGACAACGTTTCTATTCCTAATTTTAATTAACTCAAATGTAACTTTTTTTTTCTCTAGTAGAGCAACGTGAAGAAGGTAAAAATTATGTACCGAAACGTAGTAGTCTTCATAAATTGAGTTTCCTTATGTAACTGTTACTTGTAATAAACATCCAATATATTTTATAAGGTTTGAAATCAAAAGCATTAACAGTTGGAAACGTTTAATAGTGGAATAACAAAGGATGTTCGAATGGAAAGTGATATTTTGAAGCAAGTTAATGAATTCTGCTACTTGGGCAGCTTAATAATTATAATATAACAGCACAGGCAAGGAAGAAAGACTTTCACAAAAAAATAAGAGGAATTGACTTACGGCTAATATAAGTATGAATATTACTATATTAGAAATTTTCGTGTGGAGTTATATTGGTGCGAAACGTGGACGGTAGGAGTTGCAGAAAGGGGGAAAAAAATAGAAGCTTTCGAAATTATGGTGGTATAGGAGAATGAGATGGGCGGATAGAATCACTAAGTAGGAAATTATAAGCATAGAACTGCAGAACAGCAGTAGAGAGAACAATTTGGAGTATTTTGAAGGAATATATTAATAGTCCACGTTTGGTTCTTGTAAAATTAGAATTAGAGGGAAGTGCGTCAGGGTAAGAACAGAAGAGCGACAGGAAGGATAGAATACGCTAAACAGATTAAGGGTGGATCTGAGATGTAGTAGCTATGTTTAAATGAAAAGGCCTGCGCAGGACCAGTCTTAGAACTGAATACCACATCATCATTTTACAATATGGTACTTACAAATTTTTTTTAAAAAAAATTGGGAACTCGTTGATTCTCCTGAAGATTCATGCTTACAAGGAAGTTCTTCTCTCTCATTTACCGTAGTTTCAAGAAATTATTTTAACTTACTAGGCAAAAAATGTAATTGAAGGTCGGTAATATCCCTTGGGTTGATGAGACATGAAGCCAAAATAAAAAAATTAATATCTTAAGGGTTATGGATGTTGGACCACTAGGAGATGATCTATGATTTTTTCCCGGAAGGCCATATCGTTCCTCAAAAAATGCGGATCCCGCGGTTTTTGAAAATTAAATACGAATGGTGAATACATGTCACATGTGGGCGCCGTTTTACCATGTTGAAGGGGAAAGGCTGGGAGGTTACAAGGAGGTGCAGGAGTCGGTAAGTGTTGTGTAAAAGAAACCGCTGAGCTGAGTAGTTACTCTTTTCGCCAAGAACTAACTTGGGGAATCCAAATCATTAATCAAAAACAAATTCGTGTGGCGTATCACTGCTTCTATTCCGGGTAGCTTGTTTGAGACTCAACACCTCTGCCTACGGTCGTAACATCTCGCAGATCCAATTCCAACCCTTATACCACCGTGTCCTGCCTTCTTAACAATACCTTCTTCCTCTGTCGGCTTCCTTCAAACAAGCCGCCAACAATCGAGCCTCGAGCAGGTTATCTGTTCTTTGGGACGGATCCGTAAGTTTATGTTATAGTATATAGATGTTTTTGTATGGAATCAACAAAAGAAGCTTTACATTATTTCCTTACATTTTTACACTACATAGATCATTTTTAAAGTATTACTATGATTTTTCTATTAAGTTAATTCTGTTCCTTAATAATATATGTTGCTCATTGAATAGAGAACCTTATTTAAAAATTCTGACTTGAGATTTTGTCAGAGAGAAATAAAGAATCATTCTCCAATACGATTGTTAGAAAGTGATTAACACCTAATGCCTTTACAACTAATAAATTAAGATGGCGTGCAATACTGTAATGTAAGAGGACCTGCGGCTTGAACAGAGACCAGGATTGTGAAAGATGAGTGATTCTTCCACGTGGAAGAAGCCCACGCCGACAATTAAGTGTATGTATAGGCTGTTTCGCAACTTTTGCAGCAAGCAGAAGCAGTCAGCCTCCCGATGTTGGTCACGGGTGCGTTTCTGTGTCAACGCCAGTTTATCCTCATCCCTTACGCAACTCTCGCTGACTCAGAGACGAGGAGCACGTTGCAAAATGAGGTCCCTCTACGCCCTGCATGCTAATAGACTTCTCCTCTTCTTCTAGCCTCGGCTTTTTAACGAAGAGACCTTCAAAACACTTAAGTGAGAACCTTCACACCCGCTCCACAGAAACTTCTAAAATTATGGCACGGGCCGTTTTCAACAGGAATACGTGCGCTGATGAAGATGAAGAGACTAAAGACTTCCTCTCTAATGTACCAACCATATTTTTGAGGAAATAAAATCATAACTTCTGAATAAAAACAAAATTTATGTAAATGATACAAATAAAAAGGATTTGGATTCGCTAGATCTAAATTATGTGTCAGAAAGAATAGTCGAGCTAAAGATACATAATATCCTAAAACAAAGAAAATTAACGGTAAGAGGGATAACTTTAAAAAATACATGTTAGAATATTACTTAATAGTTCAGTAGAGTTAATGAATAGTTGATGGTGAAACTCACCGGTCTGCTGAACAAACAAGACATTGTAAGTAGAAAAAAGTAAGATGAGCCCATTTAAAATTTTCTTTAGGTTAATAATTACGCAGTAAACTTTAATAATTCTGAATTAATGTTGTAAAAATTTTTTATACATGGGTCCGAAATTTTTGTGAATTTAAAAATGTCTTACAAAATTATTTTTAAACAAGCCAGAAGCTCCTCCATATTTTCAAAATTGATATGTTACTTCGCTAACACTTCAATTTATTTTTCAAATAACTTAAAAGATAAACACAGTCGAATAATGAGAAATAAAATATTAATTAAAATTAAGTAACATACTATAAAATATTTTCTTCCTCCTTTACTTAATCAATGAGATATATAAATGAATGTGTGCATCTGTTTGTTCTCCCAAATATGTAAAATACGCAATGTCACGTTGTTAGTAATTAATTTTAGAAAATCATTAATTGGTTTCAATAAATAAAATGGCGGCCAATAAGTCAGCGATTCAGTTTTTTACTATTTAATTAATACTAATACGACGTTTCGTCTCCCTTTAGTACGAATTCTAGATCGAGTTGCAAACCTTTCTTCAAAAGTTTTCAAATACTTACTTTACCAAGCGTATATATTTATGAAATATTAAAGTTTGTAAAGCGGAACAACAATTTGTTTCAAACAAATAACGAGTTTCATGAATACGCGCGTGACTATAAATCGTTCGGCTCTAAGGTCGGACAAGCATCGCCTTGCTCTACACCAGAAAAGTATTCACAATACCCCCGGGATAAATTTATACAACAGCCTTCCGCCAGAGGTTAAGAATAGTAACTACAAAAGCTTCGTGAAGCAGAGTAAAACTATTCTTTTAAATGGCGCGTTTTACTCGGTACAGGATTTTCTTAATCGTCCTTCTAGTATTTAAAATCAAGGTTCCTGCAAAATGTGTTGAATGAGCTGCCATATAAAATAGCACATTACATATCTTTAAAATTTATATTCAGTTTTTTTTTGCTCTTTTGTTTGTTTGTTTCATAAATTGCCTGGAGCTACTCCAGTGGGAAGGCAGTTTCCTGGTCCAAGTAGTTAAAACTCCATTGCGTGTTTCTCAGTGTGTGCTTGTTTGTGTTTCCCAGTGTGTGTGTGACATCGTGTGTCCGTGTTGTGTTTATATTGACTTTTGTCTATATACATTTTCTTTTATTAATTTATTTTAAGATTGTTTGTCTTTAATTATGTACCTCATTTTGTTCATTTTTTAATGTATGACGTATCCTATTTCCTCAATTGAGGACTAATGGAAACAACAATAAATCTAAATCTAAAATTACTCAGGCATAAAATTTATCAATTCATGATCTTCACTCCACGACTCCCTCGGCCGAGATGATTATTAAGTATATGAACTATTATCATGAGAGGAATTTGGTGTCGCGGACGATCTTCCGCGACTGTGGTCTATTAATTTATTTAAACTTTAATCCATAAAATTATGTTTGTATTAATTAGTTTCGTTATCAATATGGTGGCAGGGGATATAATAAAAAACTGTCTATAAATTCTAAAACGAAAGGTTTTTTATTTAAAATGTTTACCCGTCGCAGTGCAAGAAAAGTTGACAATTGCTTTGGATGGAACTGACTGGAGTATTTCAAAGTCGTGATCCTCAAAGGTGTGCGAGTAAATCCGGTAATAAAAATTTATGTGATCTGAGTTATTAATGCCGCGGATCAACTGTAAAACATTCGCAGCTGGGTACAAGTGAAGTTTTCTTATTCAGGGGAAATTATCGCCAGTTAAGTTTCCCGGTCGTCTTTCCTCGATACTCCACCGCATGAACTTTGCTTTGGTAGCTCTGCAATAGGTTTGGTTATTTTGCTGAAAATAAATTAAGACACACACAAACATTCACGTCGTACAACAGTAGGTCGGCGTCAGTTGGTTCGTTGTGAACAAAGGTGTGCGAGTCCAAGCTGTCATAAAATTAGCCGCGCGTAGAAATTACTCAGCTCAATAATCGTATTGAAACATTTATAATGGGGGTATAATGTGACGTATTTATCTTGAAATTACATAGGTCTGAAAAAGTATCTCATAAGCGTATGGGGGTTCGTTCAGTTCGAGTGGAAAAGAAACGTTGTGTTTTTTTAAGGACTTGATGAATTATTTCTTTCAACAAACGTAGAAATGAGTTTATTTTGCTCTACTGATGTTTGTTTATTTTTACATTGCGTTCTATTTTCTATAGTGTGTAACAAATAGGAGACAGTCCTGCTATTGTGGAGCAAACGAGTAAGTAAATAACCTGGGGTTGTTTATTGGAGGAATGCGACCCGGATCGATGAACGAAAAATAAAATATTGTGAAGCAACTCTCCGGGATTATAAGATTTCAATACAGCTTACACGGATTACAGTGAAAATTAATAAACATCCTCCTCCCGCCTTCGACAAAGAACGCCATGATGACAACAGCCAAGGGTGCAAGCCAATATAAATAATATGTGCATCGTCAGACGGAGGGAAAATTTCAATAAATTCAAAAGTGTTGTCTCAGAAATATCCTTTCAGATTAAGGGTGTTCACAATGGTTGTGTAAATATTTATTTTAAATGTCTCTTAGAAATTAATAAGTCGTGACTGTGAAGTTGTTGAGTCAAAGTTGTAAACACTTGAACAGGATAATTGAAGTCCAAAGAAGAAGTGATGGATTTTTCTTTTTTTCAAAACCTATATTGAAAAGACGATTACATCTCAGAACATCCCCGTCATCATCATCATCTGTTATTTATTACCTAAGTTACGAATTACTCTTGAATTTATACGCCGCATTACGTTGGAGGATTATTTTCTACCATTTTTTTTAGACCAAATACAATTGTAGCACGACTAATTTTATTATTAACGTGTATCCATCCCGAAATGAGATGTTAACGGCCGGAATAATAAATCCCGATTAAATTCAAGACTCGCGACCCTAACGTGACGGTGCTTAAAATCATCCCCCCGGGGAGTCCTAAATAAGACCCCCGCGGTATGCGCACTGTTTAAATGGGAGAGGCGTAAGAATAATAATGGCTCCTAATAGACGGCTTTACGACTGTGTCGACGTGAAAACAAAACAACAGCAAAAAAAAGAGGATGGAGCGCGAGGGAGGAAGAGAATAAAAAGTGAGCTGAAGGGACAGGGGGAGGGGAGGGGATGAGATACTCTCCTGTAACACGAGGGAGAAGGGATAAACATTATGGGTTCGACGTTGCTAAATGCGTCTGCAGAACTTGAAGGGAAGGGAAGGGAAGCTGAGGTTTTGCAACATTGAGATAACGGGCGCCTGGGGGAGACAGTGAAGATTACGGAATCACCGCCCTGAGGTTACTCACAGAACCAAGCAATCTCAACTAAGTCTCGCCAGGATTTCAATGTGATGACGTGTATAAACTACAGAATAAATCTGACAACACCTGTCCATAAATGATTTCATGCCTACAAAGCTACGGGGGACTATGTAACGTTTCTAATTTCTAATCACTGTGACTAGATTATACCAAATCTACATGTCACATATATCCATGAGCACAAGTGGTAAGCGGTAAAAATGAAAAAACAACTAGCCTAGTATTAATCACGCAGTGGCGTAGGACCTATCCCGCATATTTTCATGTATATTTCCAACAATTCAAACTCAGGGACAGGCAGACAAGAGGTGGAAACACCTATATTAAGGAGGCGCCAAGGTGTCGCGTAGAAAACGTGTCTGCCTTCACGTCCAAGGGATTACGCGTTGGTTTTTTAAGACAGGAAAATATTCCATGGGCACCCTTCCCTTCGTCAAAGAAACCTCCTGCGCTGGGCGAAGGCTGAAGGAAGGATTGGTTGAAAAATGGCACGTGGAGTGGCGCTTTCCCTTAGAGAAAGGGAAAAGAAGACTTTGGCTGGAAGGTGAGAAGGCAGAAAATTAGTCAGCGTGGACTTGGAAGTTGAAGGAAAGAAGAAGCACGGGGAGGCGAGAAGTGAGTCTTAGTCACCACTTGCTTCGAAATTGAAGGGAAAAGGAAGCACGAAAGAAGAAGAATATTAAAAATTAACAAAGCCAGTGTTAGTCGGAAGTTGAAGGGAGGAGGAAGTAAGAGGCGAGAGCTTGAACAATATGTGTTAAGATTCCAATAAAAAAAACTGGTATGAAAATTGAAGTATATTTATAATTTTAAAAAGAATTCATAACAGTGTAGGTACGTTCCAAACCCAAACATCTGTCACCTTCTACAATCGCGGAGGTCTATATTTCGTAAACTAAAAGCGATAAATGCATGGGGAATGGATGGTGAAACTGTCAAACTAAACCCGTACATGGAAAGTCCATATATCGTTGATGTCGATTGCCAGACGAAGGTAAATCATGATAACGCCGAAGAATTACTTCGTTTTTTTTGGTATGTGTTTCGAACCACATCTATTATTCATGTCAACTGTTTAAAAAAAAAGTGTATGTATACAGGCCGTTACAGGGCTTCTTTTCTTGGTTATTCATCATCGTTGACAAGTTGTTGTTTGGACTCTAGTCAACTGTGGTCGTCCCTCCTGTCACCTGAGTACTATGACAGAATTATATATTTTCTTTTATTGAATATCGTACCTAAACTATAAGAATTTTCCTTCATTTCATTTTCTCTTCATTTCGTTCACAAGAATAGTAATAATAATAATTCAATGTTGTGGCGCAGGAAGGGCGCCAGTGGCTTACCTTAACGACCAAACCACAAGTCGTTCATATCAGGGTCGTCTTGCAATTCTAATGAATGAATTTATGTGACTTTCGTGGGATGACGGTCAAGTGTTTTACTATTGTAGTTTTTTAATAATCTGTTTACTAGTTGCAATATAATAACGACCCTGTCGATATGCTTCGTACTGACTTTTGACACTGACAAAATGGCAAAATGACACACTCAGTTGAGGAAAATAATATATATTTCAAATAACAATATTAATTATTGTGGTGTTCGTTTACTTACACCAACAAAAATATTTTTGTAGTACAATCAAATTGTTAAATAATAATAAAAAATGTATTTAATTTGAATATTCCATTTAATTATAATATTACGTTATCAAATTTCCAGAAGAAATCTAACTCAAATTAAATTTTAGTGAAAATATAAATTTACGAGTAAAATTTAATCAAATTGGCTCAGTCGGTAAAGCAAAAAGAATAATCTACGCAGCTTCTAAATGGCTGCTGCTCCCAGGAACGCGGGTGACGAACGATATAATTGTATTAAAAATCGCGAATCAACGAGAATGGTTTAAGTGGAAAACCGGGTTAAAATGCCGTTACCAGATGTTAACAATGGCCTGGTGACGTCGTTCCTGGTTTGCCGTGCAGGATGTTCCTTCGCTGAAACACGTCTAGATCCTCTAGCGCCTCTTCTTCAGCTTAAATCTCTATCAAAATGTCCTCTTTTTGTTTTCCTTACTACAAAACAAAATCTTCTTTCTCGAACAATGGCGAAATTAACTTTTCTGCATATTGTTTCCTCCACTGCTCTCTCTCTCTCTCGCCCCGACCTTCTCAGGAGAGCTCCCCGAACCAACTGTTGAATCTACAATCCACTCCAGGCAATCAACAATGTTGCAGACGGTGACGTTTCCCGCCTACTCGGCCTCATCACCAAACCATTCTCGTTTTCCGTCCTGTGTACGCAAATAACAAAAACTAAATTATTTTTGCTTTACCCGATGAATGTAAGGGTCACGAATCACCACATTATATTAAAATTATATATTTACTTAAATTATCGGTCAGACAAAATATTTCCGATCCAAACATGTAATAGGGTTTATTACAACGGAATTTATTTCCGTCACATTCTTTAAACGCTGTCCTAATAAGATCTTATCACAAGAATTGTCTCACTAGTCAATCTATTTTCTTTCTGATTGATTTTTTTTTACGTTTCAGTTTCCTTCCCAGAATTTTTATGATCATCTTTACGATGCATCAACGATTCTAACATAGTTAAATAATATATTAATTGCCACACATCTACCATTACAGTCTCCTCCACATTAATTGACACACTTAAGTGCGTTGGGAACGGGAAGATCCTTAAGAAACTTTGGGAATAAAAATTAATTAAATTTTATATTTACATGAATGTCCAACATGGTTTGTCCCCGGATGATAATAACAATATTAATAAAGCACCTTTATTTATTTATTTATCAACAGCTAACTCATTAACAGTGTTCATAACTTTATTTAAATAAAATAAAATGAGATTAATCGGACTTTTTATCATAAATAAACTACAGTAAATGGCCCAAATAAATAATAAAACACCGTTCAAATATTTTCTAAATATATATTAACAGTATGTCCTTAAGCTATTGTTCGTGATAAATCTTATTAAGAACGTTTGAGTCATTTATTGAGTAAGTGTCTGACCTCAAAATTGAATACTTTCGTTTATGCGCAGGGTATTTTTTCTTTAGAAACGAAGCACCGTAGTCATGAATATTTATATTTTCCGTTTCTCCAGGACTGAGAGACCCGGGATCGCTCCTTTAATAAAAGTGTGTCGGGTCCTTGGATGACCTTGGTTCGTTCCTCTCCTCTGCGGCGAAAGTGGAAACGCAAGGTTGCGCTTGCGGTGGAAAATGTTAATTGCCCCACCCGGTTCACGTAACACCTCTTAAGCGTCGTTTACTGGATATAGCCGAACGAACGCCACTCAGCCATATCTCGCGAGCGTCGCACCTCGTAAAAACTCGCTCGGCACAGGCGCTAAAATTTTACGCCCTGCGTGTGTGCGCCAAATCCAGTTATTAATCCCGCAATGCATAAACGAAGAGCCATTTCTACCTTTACTCTTCTTTTTTTTTAAAAAAAAAAGTGCGCATACAAATGCTCTCTCCCAGTCACCCTCCCGGCTATCTCCCACTCAGCAAAAAAGAGAAAATATAAGAAAAAATATATACACACACTGGAGAAGGCATAAAACAAGCACTAAAGCGGAGCCGTAATTATAGTATTGGCTAAAAGTACCTGTTGTGCAGCTTCCCTTACACTCTCTTCCACATTAATTGTCACAGTTAAATGCGTTGGAACGGGAAGATCCTTAAGAAACTTTGGGAATAAAAATTAATTAAATTTTATATTTACATCAATGTCCAACATGGTTTGCCCCCGGATGATAATAACAATATTAATAAAGCACCTTTATTTATTTATTTATCAACAGCTAACTCATTAACAGTGTTTAAATATTTACATAATGCTCCTCATAACTTTATTTAAATAAAATAAAATGAGATTAATCGGACTTTTTATCATAAATAAACTACAGTAAAATGGCCCAAAAGAGGTTAAAATCGAATAATTTCAATTAAAAATAAGACGTATCGTCCCCAACTTTCAGGAAGCATAAAAATAATAATTATGAAAAGATTTTAATTACAGAACTATAGATGTCTCGAACGTTGTGTGGGGACGAAACGTCTTATTCTTAATTACAAATATTCTATTTCTAACTTTATTTATTTAATTATATTTAACTGATGGTGTTTGTAGATTTATAATAAGCGTTCGATAACGTGAACTGAAACACACTATTAATGATTTTGAAGAGCGCAGGAATGAAATAACGAGAACGAAGGCTTATACATAACTTTTACAGTGAGCAGTAATTACAATTGAAGATCAAGAAAAGAAACAAGGAGTAAGGTCAGGATGCAGTCTGTCGCCCATGCTCTTTTAACTTATATATAAAACAGGTGATGAAGAAAGTTAATACTGAATATGGAAAAGGAGAAGATAGAATTAATAGGGGAGTCAGAAGAAGACTTTGAAACATAAATGACATGAACGTGGTCCTGAGGAAAGAGTTGAATATATAAGGATTAATAGAGGGAAAAACAAAGGTAAAGGAGTGTAGTATGAGAAACAGTGGAATAACAAAACGCTGTTATATTGGGAAAAATTAATGCACCAGCCCAATGTATCAAAAAAGAAATTTTAATAAAATAAGAATCATGCCGAAGTTTCGTTCCCTGTTTTAGATATTTCGTTTATTGATTTACATTCAATTCCTTCTCACTGATGTCGTTATGAGTTTCAATCTTTTCACATTTTTAAAATGGGGGGCTTTTCTGTTATAATTTCTTTATTTATGTTTGTTAGTTGCATGTTTATATGTGTTTTTTCGTCTGTATTTATGTTTGTTAGTTTCATGTTTATATGTGTTTTTCGTATTTGAGTCAGTGTCTGATATATTTTTCCTCAAATTTTGAAGTTTCATTTTATATGTGTCCTTCATTGACAGTGTACTCGTTTTCCCCGTATCCTTTGATCTTATTTCCTCTATAGTGAACTTGTGGAACTAGTGCAAATGTCAAAACTAAATTACTAGTGCTTCTAAATTTCTATATACGTTGTGAAGGCTAGACTGAATAATATTAATTAAAGGCAATGGTCTCATGTTTAATAGTCTCATAAACACTTATTCATCATTTAGCCCGCCGCAGATGTTAGAGACTAGGAACGAATATATGATTTAATATTTCAGACACTGGTAAAAGGTTTCAAAATGAGGTTTGCGAACCATTGCCAGAAATCCTTGTATTAAGTGAATTTCTCTTTCCAGAAGA
This sequence comes from Eucriotettix oculatus, assembly GCA_034510155.1. Taxonomy (NCBI): domain Eukaryota; kingdom Metazoa; phylum Arthropoda; class Insecta; order Orthoptera; family Tetrigidae; genus Eucriotettix; species Eucriotettix oculatus. The sequence goes on from CM067379.1 coordinate 12,794,667, forward strand.
GTTTGTTTATTTCTTATCCTTCGCCATTACTGTGGGTCAAAGAGCTTCCCACCAGTGTTTGTTTTGATATTGAGTATAAATCTTGTTTCCTTCCGGTCTTTAAGCAAGGATTTGCTTACGGCCGACCTGTCAAAGCGCCCCCACATCGCCGCCCTCTTTCTAATTTTATCCACCGTAACCCACACACCAAAGCTAGTTGGAGATATCAGGGAGGAGTAATCCTCAATACACTGGATCCCATCTGACGAGGATAATTGCTGGTTGAAACTGTTTCCGTCTTTATGGAAAAGTTTACTTACTTTCATCCTGATGTTTTCGTCCACTCTTGTACTTTATTCTGCGTCGATTATAGGAGACTCAACAAGATCACGAAGAAGGACGTTTATCCACTACCAAGAATTGACGATACTCTGGATTGTCTAAATGGACTATGTGCCTCTGCCTATTTGGACGACATAATAGTTTTCTCGGAAACGTTCAGCGAACATCTGCATAGACTGCGAACTGTTCTCGAGTGTCTGAGTACAGCAGGGCTGAGACTGAATCCAAATAAGTGCCTATTCGGTGCAAAGGAAATAAAGATCCTTGGCCATCTAGTCTCACGGGAAGGCGTACGTCCAGACCCGGAGAAAGTCAGGTCGATAGCAAACTTTCCCCGGCCAAGAAATCTACACGACGTCAAGAGTTTTCTTGGGCTCTGCTCTTATTATAGGCGTTTTGTCCGTTATTGAAAAAACTTCTTTTGAAATTTAATTTAAAAATTCCCATTACCCTTAGTCCAATTAAAAACATTTCGTCCCTACGACTATAACAAATTCAAATTAGCTCATCGATATATCGGAAAGTAGAAATACAAAAATAAAATCCTAATTAAATCTTCCTGTGTTTATTAAAGTGTTCTTTTGTGTTATATTAAGTATAAGGAAATTTAAGGATAAATAATATTAAATTACATATTTATAATCATCTTAAATCTAAATGTCAGCATGAAGTGTGGAATTATATGGGTGCGAAACGTGGACGATACGAGTCGCAGAAAGGAAAATAATAGAAGCCTTTGAAATGATGTGCTATAGGAGAATCTGGTGGGTGGATAGAATCAATAGCGACGAAGTTCTAAACAGAATATTGGAAAAGAGAACAATACCCAGGACTTTGAAAGGGGCTAGATTAATATGCTCCGTTTTAAGACGTGAGGGTCCTGGTAAAATTAGCATTAGAGGGAAGTGAACAGGAGTGACCTCTGGGTGTTGTGGGGGCAGCGACCACAGGAGGCGAGCAGGAACCTTTGGATTACATTATAAAAATACGAAATAATTTGTTTCGACGCCCTTTCACAACAGAGAAAGCACCAATCAAAAATAGTCACGTCAATGTCAAGTTTCAATTTGAAGTAAAGCATTTAATAGCCGAACGGAATAACTCTCACTACGTTTCGGATAGACAGGAATATATAATATAACGTTGTAAATTTGAGTTTTCCTGTCTGCACGAATAGAAATGTAAGGAGAGTGATAGAAGGGAAAAGTCAAATGCTTAGAAATAATTTTATTTTTTTTAAAGTATATTGTAAGTTAAATACTTGGCCAAATTTCAATTTATTATAGTTTCGTGTTGGTTGCACTGAGAAACCTGTGTGGACCAAGTGAATCAGAAGCGTCACAAAAGTACCATGGAAGCTTTAATGAAGCCTGTGATTTTTTTGGGGGGCAGTGGACATGGATTGACATAGTTATCAGGTGTGACGTAATCTCTGTGGTTCGGATAATCCAGGAAGCTCCAGGCAGTCCCTCTACATGAGGTCCCTGCCCCTCTATTTCCCTCCCACAGAGACTGGAACAATGGGACAGCGAAACAAACTGGCCTCAGCTCTCAACATTCACATCTCTGGCGGAGCCATGGCAACGATAATAGACACTCAGATTAATCTCATTAATGACGAAGGATGAAGAACGGAATGCTGCGAACCAAAAAAAATATATATTACACTTAAACTACTGATGTAAACAAATGATATAATTAACGGTGATCATCTCATTGTACAGCCTCTTTCTTTTTTTCACAGGCTTTTTTTTCCCAATAAATTGTTTTTAAATCCTCAATTCCTTTCAAAACATTCACCAATTTAAAAAAAAAATCAACCCTGAGTCAGTTTCTCATAAAGTTCTACAGATTTTGACTACTTGTAGACGGTCAAGTTTAGACATTTATCCATTATACGTTGTTTTTTCATAAAAAATTTAACCTTACCTGAAGACTTCTCAAAATATTCTGACGAAACGTTCAGTTCAACTAAATTTTATTTACATCACTTATATAGACTCTTCTTTTTCACTTCATATTATTTCATCGTATCCTATGAATAAAAACGAATGTTAACGTTGTTTGTACGTAACCAAATTGCATTTAACGGTGTGGAGAAATTTCGTCCAAAATTTTTGAACCCAATTTCCTTACAACCCAGAAAAAAATGATACTATGAGGAAGACAAAAAAAATACGAGCCCTATGAACGATTGTATGAATTTTAAAACAAGAAAAAAACGGCCGATTATTCATTACAAATACTTCATAATTCTTTTTTCTTCAAACCTTACTTTCGATTTTTTGAAATTTTCGTGTTTTTATTTTTACAGAGATGAAGGTTTAGGCATAATGAAAACTGAGCTTGTAACCCTGAATTTCTAATGACTTCATCGTTGGCTCCTTTTCGTCTTCTCAGAACTAATGAAACAACCCTACTAAATTAAGTACAAAATATAAAGGGTAATGTGCCAATTTTCCCGGGTAGTTTTAAAATGAAAAACGGGTTCAAACTTATTTTAATTAACTTCCGCATTTGTAGATTCACTGAGAACAACTGCGGTGATAAGACTTTTGCTGGTTTTATGTCACTAGAGGTTGAGAAGAAAGTAAGAAACTCAGTCCTGAAATAATGAGTTTCCTATCGAATTATAACTCAGATTTTTTGGGAAAATCACTGTTACTCCTTGAACTATGGGATACTTAAACAATAGACTGCCGTATAACCAAAAGTTAGTTTCCAAAGTCGTTTAAATATTTATTAAAATGTTTCCAATGGTCCATCCGCGAATTATGTATGTTTTAAAATATATACCGCCTTTCTAGGGACGGTAAACTTCCCCACGGCCCCCGCCTCCGCCCCCGCACACCAAAACATACAAACATACATAATTAAGTCGAAATTTTTATGCGGAAAGTACAAACATCGTTCATCCGCCGTAGTTAATATTTAACATCATCTTGCTATTCTTTCCCGATTTCCATTTGACACATGATAACCCTAGTATGAATTAAAATCATCATAAATAAATTAGAAAAGAGAAAGGACGTAGAATTGAACTCTCACTTCTTTTGAATTCATCAGAAAATTCGTATTTCAGAAGTAACGTGGCTCGTAAACGCTACCTTGGGGGCACTTCTGAAGTTTTAAAATAAGCGCAAGGTACCTGAAATTTTTCATTAAATAAATTTGAAGAGCGAAGACGTGGGAATGAAGTTTTACCTGTTTTAAAACCACGAGAAATTTCATATTTTACAAGCAGCATGGCCCCGTGAACGCTACCTTGAGGCACTCCTGACCAGTTACTACGAAATGAAGTGCGTGCAGGAATTAAATGCGGCGTGGAAGATAATTTTTTTTTGCCAGTGTCTTGGGTGCAGACAGAGTGTTTCGCCATCGCAGTTGAAGTGGCCAGCGAGTAAGTGAGTGAGTGAGATGGTGTCACTTTTCTCCAGGGAAGAGCAAACATTGCGTCGGTCCAGTCCAGAGAGCGCTAAGTGGCTCTCGACCCGATATATACGTACAACGAGCCTCTATTCTACAGCATTATTCTTCCCCTTTTTCCTTTACTTCTCTTCACTTCACTTGCCTTGCCCTGCCCTACCCTGTCGAAACGTTGTTACCTCAACAACTCCCGCTCTTTTCTACTCTTCCGTCCTTACTCTCAAACAAATTGACGTAGGAATCAAACTTAGACCCACTCTAGAAGATAATTCTGCGTAGGTAACATTAATACACGTTTATAACGACATCACGTCCTGTTAAAAAATTGTTGACATGCCAACTATGATAACTTATCATCAATGTTTTCTGACTTAAATAATTACAATAAATAAAAAGACGGCCAAAAAACAAGGCATTTATTAACAAAAGCGACGTTTCATCTCCATTTTGAGAGATCCTCAGGCTTACTACCAAACAATAATTTAATTTTGAGTTCTATGTCACAATTTTGAATTTATATATATATAAATAACTTGGTTAAAAACCGCGACACTAAATTCATCATCACATGTAAATTCAATAGTCTTTTCGACCGAGGGAGTCAAGGAGAAATATGTTGTATTGTAAGTGTTATTATTATATTATGTTTGTAGTAAACCTGAGGAAGTCTCAAAATGGAGATGAAACGTCGCTTTTGTTAATAAATAGTTATATATTTAATGCTGACTTTTTTGGACGTTTTTATTTACGGTACAATAATTGTTGCAGTATATACAAGATTAAACTAATGTCTTTGCAAGATTTTAAAAATGTATATAATTAACATGTAGCCATGGAGGTAGGTTAATAATACATTGATTAACCTACTTTAGCAGATGAGACGTGGGTGGGTGGGTGAGGGTTGAATATATGACGATATGGTCTGCGGGTCTGATGGTAAGGTGGGTTAGTTAGGATGTGCCTGACTGTTTTTTTTATTTTAAAAACTTTTATCGTACAGATTATCAGTTAGGACGATAACGATACAGTAAATACAATATTAATAAAAGGTATATAATTAACATGATAACGTGAAGATAGGTTAATTCATTTAATTAACCTACTTTAGGAGAATTGGTTATGTTTATTTATTTTTGCGAGTACCTGACGACTTAGGTGGGTGAGGATTGACAGGTAGAGAACTGATTTATGGAGGATTAATGAGGATGTGGACATGATGGTAGAGTGGGTTACGGTGTGCCTGAATGATCAGGGGGAAGGAAGGATGAGGTCAATCGGAAGTTTTCTTTTGAGGCGACGGGATCCTGACTGTTTAGGGGGAATGGGGTAGTGCGTTTATTTTCCGCCAGCGGTGTATTTTTCGGCGTGTTTATTTACCTGTTGTCACCTGCATTGCAGTGCTGATTGACTGGTTGGGTAACGCGTTGGATCCGGCTTATCTCTCTCTGTCTGTCTGTCTGTTGGCGAGGAACTCGACTCCTTTCACTTTTCCACGTCGTTCGGCAGTGAAACCTGCGATCACCTTTGTTATTCACGGAGCACGTACCGATCATCAGTATTCCGCAGACTGCGAACTCTGTCGGACAGGAGCGTTCTCAATCCTCTTACGTGAGAGCTCCTTCCATTAGCTGTTGTCTGCTGCTGATATTCTCTCTCACGCCCACAAACAGAGCTTTAGCAGGCTTCGAAAATCGGTTAAAAAAATCTAGTTTAGAACCAACCACTCACTAGTTAATTACGAAATTTTTAATTTTACCTCTCGTAAAGGGTGTCCAAGCCATTTTCCATTCGTCTGGATATAGTTAGACCTTGATATTAAATTTTTTATGTTTCCAGTCTGTTCCATAATCACTATCAGTGGCAGTTCTATCGTCCTTCGATTCAAAAACCCATTCTTTTTTCCGGGAAAGGGGTGGGGTATGGGAGAGGGGGTGAGGGGTGGGGGTGGGTGATGTGCTGTTAAACTTCACACAAAATTTCCGCTCAATTAGAGAGGCATATGAAATATTCATTCATCCATTTGGCCACGCTTTGTGTGCGGACTTAACATAAACATTCATATTGCATACTTGGTCAACATCCCCTGTTTAACCATTGTTCATTTGATTCCAAACATATCAGAACTATTCTCCCTCGGTTCGTTTCCCTAATTTGCATGACTTTGTGATCTCTTTTAACGAGTGTCTCTCTCGCTACTTTTTTTTATCTACATTTATTAATTTTCAACTAACATCTTAAGCACGTTGGGCACTTCTCTCAATGTCGTCAGTTCATTACTGTACTGCTATAACAATTCAGTATTTCTTGACTGTCACACTCATGGGCGCTGCGGGAGTTTTCTCGCAGGCGCTTCAGCCCAGAGTGACTGCGGGGCTCACCTGATCATGTCGGGAATGCCTCCTGCACTCTCTCTGGGTATTTTTTATCAAAGTTCTCATATGCCGAGACACCTTCACCTATTTTAGGAGGTATATGTACCGGGGTCAAAGACCTTGGGCATATGGCAAGAGTTGTCCGCTAATCCCATTGGGATCAGTCGGCCAACTGCCTCCTGAAACTGGTGGAGACACGGAGAAGGGAATGCTGCGACCCCACAGCAAACTCGTCTCCCGTCATTCGGAAGGGCGTGAGAATAGTACCCAATGCCCGACCTACCTGATGCAGGTTTTCTAGGGTTTTCCCTGCTTCTCTTTAGGTGAAACACCGGGTAGGATCCTTAAACCATAGCCCGGGGCCCTAGTCAACCCTTGGCTACCTTGCTCTACCTTCCGCATCCCCCCTTTTCAATTCCCTTCCTATGCTATTAAAGGGGAGTTGCCTGTTTCAGGATCACCCTCATGTAGCCTGTTAACCAAAAAAAAAGACTGTCACACTGACATAACTAAAACAAATTCTATGTAAAAGAGTCTCAAAGTCTTTATATCATACATTACTTATCTTAGTGTTTTATATTATTATAACCAAAGGTTAAAAACTCTCGTGTTTTATCAATTTCAAAAAAAGAGTTCCTGACTTGGTTTTATTTAATATTTTATGAACATTGACTTTTAATACAGACTAATTTATGTCATATAACTCCAAAAGTGTTTAAGCAGTCACAAAATAATTTATAACCTTATTAATGCTTTTTTTTTAAAAAAAATCAAGTAGCTATTGTAAGGTAATTTAGCCACATTCAGCTTCAAAATTAAATTCTGTCATTTGAAAAGTACCTCTGACTTTTAAAAAACCAATACATAATTCGTCCAAATTTAATTTTTTCAGTCGAAATGATTCTATGGTTCTTAATTTATTCTTAATGGCGGTATTGTATGTGATATATACCCACAGGATTGTATTGATATTAATGAACTGTAGTAGTTTGACGGAAATGTAAAAGGCAGCGATTTATGCCAGGGAAATGTAAATAATCGTGGAGTGCTCCATTTCTAACGTTACCACGAAGCCATTGCGGGTTCGATCTGTCTTTTAAATTTTCCGTTAGTTTGAGAAGCCACCCTGTTCGTCTTCCTCTCCCCCTCGTATAAGTGAAACAGGCGTCCATGTGTCTATTTCAGGACTGTTTCTCTCCTTGACCCCTGACATTGACGTTGGCCCTGCATTAGTTACGAAGCCATGTCAACACTACCACCACCACCTCACTCGGTTTATCGATTCGTCGTCATTAGTCACGAGGGTTCCGATTCCATGTGCTGCCTTCCTTGCTCGTTCGTTCTCTCCCTCTCGTGAAGGGAGGGAAACTTCATCCAGATAGCTTAGTGGAAAATTAATTGCTGCACAGAAAGCGAGAAGGGGGGGAGAGAAAAAAAAATCACCCATTTATCTCCCTGTGAGTTCCTTCCTGAGAGGTATGTAGGGGTGAGGATCACCACCGCTGCCTGCTATATACGGGTCTTATCTCTGCGTCCAATGAGAGGAGGGAGACTCGTCTCTCTAAATAATTGCTTCTTACGTCTCGTGTTGAGGGAATCAGTCGGCTGGTGGTCAAGATCCGGAAGAGTGAGTGTGAGCGGATTGATCGGTGGCCGTGTTTGCGTGTTGAAGAAGGACGTGTGAGACCGAATCAAACATCGGTCAGCACTTAGCACTCCATAACGGCTGACTGCACAATAATGGTCTGTTCACTTGGACATTTCCGTGAGGAAAGTCAAGGAAAAGCTCTGGGGGGTCATTGTCCGCTCCAGCCTTACTTATCAATTACAAGAAAAGTCGCAGACAAGCCCAAGAGATGAAGGGTTAAAACCTGCTGAAGAAGAGACCATATAACAAGTGATGACATCTGAGAAGAATTAAAAATATTTAATTGTAATGAAATGATTAAGCAGTATAGAGGAAACTGGAAAGAACCCGTCGAACGTATGGACACGGAAAGACTACCCTCAAAAAATTATTCATTATAAATGTAATTGACGAAGAAGCGTAGGAAGACCCACGTAAACAGGCAAAGCCGCCTAATACTTGCAGTAAAGATGAAGATGATGGAATATTTAGGGCTGTAAAATATAAATTTTAGTCAAGAGATGGGGCGCTGCGGGAGTTTTCTCGCAGGCGCTTCAGCCCAGAGTGACTGCGGGGCTTACCTGATCATGTCGGGAATGCCTCGCACTCTCTCTCTGGGTACTTTTTTAACAAAGTTCTCATATGCCGAGACACCTTCACCTATTTTAGGAGGTATATGTACCGGGGTCAAAGACCTTGGGCATATGGCAAGAGTTGTCCGCTGATCCCATTGGATCAGTCGGCCAATTGCCTCCTGAAATTGGTGGAGACACGGAGAAGGGAATGCTGCGTCCCCACAGCAAACTCGTCTCCCGTCATTCGGAAGGGCGTGAGAATAGTACCCAATGCCCGACCTACCTGATGCAGGTTTTCTAGGGTTTTCCCTGCATCTCTTTAGGTGGAACACCGGGTAGGATCCTTAAACCAAAGCCTGGGGGCCCTAGTTAACCCTTGGCTACCTTGCTCTACCTTCCGCATCCCCCCTTTTCAATTCCCTTCCTATGCTATTAAAGGGGAGTTGCCTGTTTCAGGATCACCCTCATGTAGCCTGTTAACCAAAAAAAAAATTAGTTAAGTGTTTACATTAAAACAACAGATAATACCAAATATGGGGTCTTTACCACAGTGGGGCAACTTCTTGAGCGTTCAAAATGTACAAAATATATTATTCGCATACTCTTCGTGTTTAAAAAAAAGGGGTTGTGTTACAAACCTATTTTTATTTTCGTAAATTTACTGTTAATAATGCACTGTCACTGATTGTCACCTCTTGCCATTTCCCTTCAGTTTCTCCTTTCCATTTCAGAGTAATGTCGTCTTTAGATATTATCAGAGCGACGTTACAAATGCCAGAAAATTAATCCGAAGAGGAGCTGCAGCTCACCGGACACAGGGACGATGCGACGGAATCTGGAGACCGAGACGAGTCGCGGCGTAAGTAATAAAGAGAGGATGAGGGAACGGGGGTGGGAAAACAAGGGTGAGAGACATTACTTTCATCTGCATTCAGAAAACAACAGACCCGAAAAATGGAAGCGTAGTGAGATAAAGAAAGGAGGGCAAGGGGGGTGGGGGGGGGGAAGAGAGGAAAAGGAAAAGGAAGCCACCTCATTACATACGGACAGAAAACAGAAGGGAAAGGGGGGTGACCGTTGGAGAAAAAAAAAGAACTACTTCCAAGCGATGTTCTTATATTCAGACGCTTTTTAATTTTGCTTATTCATATTATTACTGGTATTTTTTTCCTATCCCTCCCTCCCCTAGTCTTCTTTTTCCTCACAACTATTGTTGTCCAGCAACGTATTCTTTCTGCACTCTTGTTTAAAACGAACAACAGTTATTATACACGTAATTTACTAAGTAACATAATTTCCGTCCTAATGAAGCGGCGTCTCGGTTAAGAGTAAAAAACGGAGAAAGAAAAAAAAAGGCAAACTAAGTTGCGGACCTTCCTGGCTGGCATTGTCAAGTTGCGAAATGAAATAAAACCTCGCGCAGTGACGTTTCGACCTCTACTTTTATTAACTGGAGTGACGACACGGGGAAAATAGATTAAAGTGGCAGCCAACATTTTATATTACTCTGAGAATATGGTCATAATAACTTTTAAAGAACTACATTGAAAAAAAAAGTAATATACGAACAAATTTTTAAAGACGAAAAATGGTGATCAGATATCGTTTCGTTTTTGGAGCATCTTCAGATCGAAAATAAATTACCTCAATTACTGATTATTATTATTATTAACACTTGCATATATATTTAAAAAAATCACGTTTTTAAAGTTATATATTTGGATTTGAAAATGCTCTAACCAAAGGAACTGCATCTCTTCCCAATTTTAATTTTACTCGTTTTTATTTTAATTTCACTGAAATACAAGTATATTTAAGAAAATTAAAGAAAATAGATTAAAGTGGCAGCCAACATTTTATATTACTCTGAGAATATGGTCATAATAACTTTTAAAGAACTATATTGAAAAAAATATATAAGAACAAATTTAAAAACGAAAAATGGTGATCAGATATCGTTTCGTTTTTGGAGCATCTTCAGATCAAAAATAAATTACCTCAACTACTGATTATTATTATTAACACTTGCATATATACTTAAAAAATCACGTTGTTAAAGTTATATATTTGGATTTGAAAATGCTGTAAACAAAGGAACTACATCTCTTCCTAATTTTAAATTTACTCGTTTTTATTTTAATTTCACTGAAATACGAGTATATTTAAAGGTCTTATTACTTGACACGTTTAAATCTTAGCACCGATTTCTCACAATTGTGTAATTTTTGCTTTTTAGACGTGACAAAAGTTACTTGGCGTCTAAAAATTTATTTGATAAATTATTTAGCCACGGTCGTTCCAAATTTTTATAATCTGTCAATTAATAAGAGTGCCTTCATTTTAATCGGACACTTTGGCATCTTCAAATAATCCCGGCGTATTTCTCTCGGCTTATTAATCGGATCAATCAGGACTCAACGCCCATACGAAATTTAAAATGTCAGCGTATATAAAGTGAAACAGTCCCACCTGATGATGGTGAGGATGAGGGAGGCGCTGCGGGAATTTCTCGTAGACGCTTCAGCCCAGAGTGACTGCGGGGCTTACCTGATCATGTCGGGAATGCCTCGCACTCTCTCTGGGTATTTTTTTATCAAAGTTCTCATATGCCGAGACACCTTCACCTATTTTAGGAGGTATATGTACTGGGGTCAAAGACCTTGGGCATATGGCAAGAGTTGTCCGCTGATCCCATTGGATCAGTCGGCCAACTGCCTCCTGAAACAGTGGAGACACGGAGAAGGGAATGCTGCGTCCCCACAGCAAACTCGTCTCCCGTCATTCGGAAGGGCGTGAGAATAGTACCCAATGCCCGACCTACCTGATGCAGGTTTTCTAGGGTTTTCCCTGCATCTCTTTAGGTGAAACACCGGGTAGGATCCTTAAACCATAGCCCGGGGGCCCTAGTCAACCCTTGGCTACCTTGCTCTACCTTCCGCATCCCCCCTTTTCAATTCCCTTCCTATGCTATTAAAGGGGAGTTGCCTGTTTCAGGATCACCCTCATGTAGCCTGTTACCCCCCACCAAAAAAAAACCTGATGATGGTAAAGGTGAGTTGCACAGAAACACATTGGGTTACAATAAACAAAAAATTGGTCCATTTGGTAAGCGGGAGTCATTTATTTAATTTCCTATTTTAACAGTTTGTAAATACAATTTTACATAAGGACTTTTTCTTAAAACATTGGAATCCATCACAGTAACGCACTGACACGCTCATGAGCTAAAGATTGGTCGGAAATTACGAAATCGATAAGCAGCCTACATCAAAGTATCCGAATGTAGGCCGAAATAACTGTGATGTAATTTCGAATCTTGGTTGTCTGTTGTAGCAAGCATCCCACATACTGAGGTACGTCCACTGGACTGAAAGGCCATTCCAGGAATTTCCTACATACAATCTGGAATCTTGGTTGTCTGTTGCAGTAACCAGCCCAGAACACTGACGCATGTCATTATGTGATTGATTTAAATATCAATTTAAAAATCAAAAAGAGAAAACCAAAGGAATAAAAATTTCAAAGAGGATAAAGACAGTAACCACCTTCAAGACTTAACTATATATTTTGACAGCTTTCGGGTGGATCAGATATTATCTGTGAATTAACCGTAGTTAATTCCTCTATCATCACAGAAATTCAAACCCTTAGATGACTGACTTCAGAAAAGGAAAAATATTTTCGTTAAATAAGTTGTAACAGCTTTTTTTTGTCTGTTTTCATTTTATTTAGGTAATAATACGTTCCATCTCTCATTTGACAAAACGTAGTACAGCATAGTTCATTATTTAGATAAAATATAAAATAAAAACAGCTCATTTAATGTCAATTTAACTGTCAGATAAAATTATTTTTCAATTTTCAAAAATATAATAGGAATACGGGGAAAGTTTAAAATTTAAATTGAATGCATTACATGTCGATGGGAAAATTTGACAGATTTAATGTGACATTTACTCTTGTTCACAGTAACCTGCAAACATTAGGAATCTTACATTTTTGTATGAAAGTTAGAGTTTGAGACGAGAAACAAAACCTTTGAAGCCATAGGACAACACAACACACGAAAGGGCGGGAGGGGGGGAAAGGGGGGCTTTAGTCGATTTTGGGCATAAAAGAAGCCATACGACTGAAGACTATAAAGAAGCGAGACATTTGAAACAGAAGAGACAACCTGTTTGCTGATCGTTTATAGAAGATTGAATACGTTTTAAAACCACAAAGCTGTGTGTAACGATAAATTTTCTTAGCATTACTTCCTCTAATTGGATGTACAATACAATTTTTTTTGGTTTGCTTTTTTAATTAACATGTCTTGAATTTTATTAGAGAAAGATCTTTAGTCCTTAGAGGATTGGAAAGAAAAATACACAAAGTTTCTGGGTTGGTACTTTTCTCAAAATTTTGTGACAGTCAATACAGAGGAGAGTTGAGACGGATATTTTAGGGATTCAGTCTTAATCACCAAATTATTTCTTCTTACCTCTGCAGCTGATTAAGGGCCGTGGCGTATTTATAAGTGTCACGTGATCAGTCTTAACCCCAGTATTTGTGCCCATGACGAACACAAACATGGATGCCAATGACGGGACTCGAACCCGGGTAACGAAGCTGACATCTACACTGGAAAAGGTCGGCGTAACTAATAATTTTTGATGTAAATACTTTGATATTAATTTATTAGAAGGTTTAGAGGAAGAAATAGTGCCGCCTACCTCAAGGAAGAGTCTTGTTCCCTGAGTAGAGCATAATTACGTATTTTGGGAGAGAATATCGCTGTTCTTCACTGGTTGTAAGGCTCCTGCAGGCCACATAATAGAGACGGTTAAGTGATCAGAGGCTGAGCAGATGATAGAGAGTCGGTCTTTGTCTCAGTCTCGGACCGATCGACACAGTTTTTTTTTTGCACAATCAGACACGCGATTTCTAAAGCAACTGAGGAACGTGCAGTTGAAGCATAGTAAACTGTGTTAGAAGTTGGTAAAAGTCCACGTAAAAAATTGTTTGGAAAATCAAAAAGAGAAAACCCAAAGGAATAAAAATTTCAAAGAGGATAAAGACAGTAAGCACCTTCAAGACTCACTACATATATTTTGACAGCTTTCCGGGTGGATCAGATATTATCTGTCAATTAACCGTAGTTAATTCCTCTATTATCACAGAAATTCAAACCTTAGATGACTGACTTCAGAAAAGGAAAAATATTTTCGTTAAATAAGTTGTAACAACCTTTTTTGTCTTTTTTTATTTTATTTAAGTAATAATACGTTCCATCTCTCATTTGACAAAACGTAGTACAGCATAGTTAATGATTTAGATAAAATAAAAACTGACAAAGATGCTGTTACAACTCATTTAATGTCAATTTTAACTGTCAGATAAAATTATTTTTCAAATTTTCAAAAATATATTAGGAATACGGGGGAAAGTTTCAAAAAAGATTTTACGACCGGACCAACAGGTTGACAAAATTAAATAAATAAACGTATAGTAGTAGGAGAAAACTGCTGATTCGCAGTCAGTGTAGTAGCAGTGTAGCCGTGCATGCCGTAGCTCACTTTAACACCAATCTTTGTTATGGAAACTTGGCAGTGTAAAAGTTATTCTTGAAACACCGACCACGCTAGAAAATATACTTTGTACGGTTCATGACATGAAGATCTCATCAGTTAAATTCATGGGAAGTTGGAAGGCCCTGTGTGTAAAATAAGTTCCTTTATAAATAAGGCCAAAAACTGACAAAAAAATATTGAAACATAACAAAATATAATTTAAAAAAGCAAGTACAGGTTTAACCATGTCAGGACCGAAACATGTAGTTGTTTTTTTAGATTATAGTTTGTTATATTTTATTATTTTTTGTTTGTTTTTGGCCTTATTTAAACTTAATTAAACTTACAGACATTAATACCTAATATAGGTACCATTTTTTTCGGAAACCGTTGTAGATACAGCACCGAAATTTTTTCACATTTTATTTTCGACCATGTGTGCGGAAACAGAATAAACGTTTTATTATAATGAGCAAATTAGTAATTAATTAATTTATTCATATCTATTTCCATACAATATATTAGACGCTTTTATACCCATAACGAATAATTAAGGAAATTTATTCTGAAGGCCGAGTAAGAGAAACAACGCGAGGAGAAGCGCACAGTGTATAATTTGCTCAGCAGTTACAAGAATTAGCATTCAGAAACTAGGAAAGGCAGTTGGAATCCAAAGCATGTGGATGTACAAAAAAGGAATGTCTTACGTCAATTGCAATAATTTCCAATTCTGATATACGTCGGGTCCAACATACTCATGAGCATATTTTAGAAAGAGAGAAAGGTACAAACGCTGAATTTTCAGAAAAAAAAGATAAATATTTATCGCTGATAAGCGACGATATATTGTAGTATTTGGGGAGTCAGAAGAAGACATGGAAATATTAATGGAGATAGAGTTCAATATGTGGATTAATGACGTGTGGGGGGATCAAGAGACTATCATTTAATACATTTCACATCTATCAGAGAATTTCAAAAAAACATATAACCTGACATTAAGTATAATGAAAAAAAAGACAGACAATTTGTTACAAAAAAAATTGAATTAATATTAAGTTAATATAATAACGACGTTTCGCCCATAATAGTGAACATCATCAATCAAAATTTTTTAGTGGATCAACTATTACACACGTAGATAATTCTGAGTCGTCAACTGCGTCCTTGCGTCTGTAACACTTGTGTAATAGTTTTATCCATTTAAAAATTTCACCCGATGTGAAGTCCACTAATACGGACGAAACGTCGTAACCAAATAGTAATTAATTTTTTTTCCCGATTTATTTACCAAATTTACGTGTCCTTACAAAAATATAAATCTTTTCAATTGATTTCCAGAGTGAAATATTTTATTAAAACTCTGAATGATGTCACGTTTAAATTATGTTAAAATAAGTTATCGATAAACCGCAGGGCTGTCAAAAAGTCGTAAAATATAAATACAGTAATTATATAATTTGTAACCCTACTCTTTGTAATATTACGGGAGTCAGAAGAAGGCTTGGAAACCATAATAAATGGCATGAACGTGGTCCTGCTGGAGAAAGAGCTCAGTATGAGGATTAATACAGGGAAAACCAAGGTAAAAAGGACTGTAGTATGGGAAACAGTGGAATAACAAAGGCTGTTAGATTTGGAAGGGATATTTTTGAAGGAAGTTAAGGAATTCTGCTACTTGGGAAGCGTAATAACTAGGGATGGTAGAAGTATAGTAGACACAATCAAGGAAGGCTTTCGCGAAAAAGAGGCATTTACTTACGGGTAATTTAAGTGTGAACAATATTATGAAATCGTTGCTAACTAAAAATGTTCGTATGGAGCCTGGAGTTATATGGAAAGAATAGAATTATTTGAAATGTGGTGCTATAGGAGAATCATACGGGTTTATAGAATCACTAACGAGGAAGTTCTAAACAGGATAGGGGAAGAGCGAAGAATATGGAGAACGTTGACCAAGAGAATGGGATAGTTTAAAAGCTACATTTTGGGATATAAGGGTCTTGTAAAATTAGCATTAGAGGAAGTGTGTGGGGTAAGAACAGAAGTGGGAGGCCAAAAATGGAATACGATAAGCAGATTGTGCTAGTTATGTGGAAATCTAGATTAACCTGGAGGGTTGTTTCAGGCCAGTCTTAGTACTGATGATCCTTACAGAGCCTCTAATTAATATGGAGGTAAACCACGTTGGGGTTGTGGTTTATTAGGGTTGATTATGAGAATATTATAACCTTTATTTATGTCGGGCAATTTTAGGCGCACTGGTAACCTACTTCCTGAAATCAGAACAAAGAGTAAAGTTACCCGCAATCATCCACAATTTCTCCGTGAAAGACGTTGATTAACCCTAATTGCGTGCTGATGGAAACCTGCAGACTTCGAACCAGTGGCTTTGTAGGTCAGACGCATAAAACACTCTTGAAACCGTATCTGTTGTAGAACCCCGGACCCTGCTGTTCCGTCGATGATGTGGATTAAACAGAAACTGGTCTTCAAAAAAGCGGAAAAAATATTTGCAGACTTACATTTCGTTTAAAAATATTAAAATAGGTGCCTATAAACAGATTTTGTGGATTGATTCCTAGATTTTTTTTTAATTCCAGAAACTTGGATTGCAGAAGAAAATAATAAAATCTCTGAAACCAATCTCAACCACTGGCCTATTTATATTTTACTCCAGTCTTAACATTTTGTTTTAGAATTCCCAAGAAGGTTCAAAATTATTTTTAAAAAATTAATAACCCTTATCATAATAATAATTTTTTTAAAAATGTAATAATTAAAAAACTGCGCCCAGAGACGATTACGTCGGAAAGTTAATTTCTCTTCTACATACGTATTTACATAAATTCAAAATTTTTTCAGAATAATTCGCAAAAGTGAAACGTTGTAGTAGTAAAATTTATTCATTATTTATTTTTGTTTTTTTGTGTAATGTCTTTTAAATAAATAAAAAATACGGCCAAATATGTCAGCAAACAAATTTAATTCTTCTTCTTCTTCTTCTTTGGCTCAACAGACCATTGAGGACCTTGGCCTACCAGGTCGACTGCGGGCGTGTCATCTTACATAACACATCCTGAATTTGGAGCGATCGGAGTGTCGATTCTTCAGCAGTCTTAATCCCGGTCTTCATTACCATGACGACACAAACATCCGAGTCAATGCGAGGATTCTAACCCGGGACCCTTTGGGTTTGAGGCTGTGACGCTACCCACAGGTCCAACAGGAGGTTGTAAAGAAAATTTACCCAATATTTAGTTGTTATAAACTCAACGTTTCATGCATCTTTGTGGACCTCTTCAGGTAAATTTTGAAATGTATATGGTAATTTCATAATAATGATGGGGAATTGATACACTGACCACGTATCACCCGAAATTCGGAATGTGTCACGCCAGATGACAGTCCCGCAGCCGCCTCGGTAGGCCCAGGCCCTCAAGCCATTGGAAGACGAAGAATTACATAATGAGCAATTTGGTGTTTCGGACTATCTTCGGTGAAGTTTTACGCCATCCGCAAAGATATTTTAAACATATTTACAGGAACTGAATGTTAAATAAATTCGTTGTACTAATATTTAATGTAAAACAACTCTATATAATTAATATAGCGTGAATAAAACCACAGAAAAGTTGTCTCAATGTATTTATTCTCAGAACGTTTCGGCCATAGCCATTATCAACTGTAATTATAATAAATATATATATACAAGATTATTTATAACATGGAGGATATATTTTTACAATTGGCAACACCACATTATTCCATTTTCACATCTATTTACCTGGATTTTTCCTCTTAGCGTCTTCTTTGCTTATACTATCATAACAACCATTACGCTTGTGGTTGTCTTCCGAACTGAACCACGTGTCGTCATCATAATGTGGTGTTGCCAATTGTAAAAAAATATATCCTTCATGTTATAAATAATCTTGTATATATATATTTATTATAATTACAGTTGATAATGGCTATGGCCGAAACGTTCTGAGAATAAATACATTGAGACAACTTTTCTGTGGTTTTATTCACACTATATAAATTCGTTGTCTGATTTATTTTTGCCGTACGTTTATTTTAATTAATGTCAAAAAAATAATTTTTTTTTGTAATCTCTATTAATTATTAATTTCTTAAATAAAACTATGCCGTTATTGAAACAGTCCTCGATTTTTTTTATTTGCATATAATAAAGGTTTATTTTTATTTTCAGTTATTCAAGTCACAGTCTTGTCAAGAACTTAACTGTTTTTGTGTTGTTTTTTTTTCATTTCTTTGTCTAAAGTCTGCTTTTACCTGGCTCATAATGGATACTCTGTTCGGAATCTGTTTGTTTCCGTGATGTGTAAAGCCACAGAGACAGACAAGTTTCGTAACGTGGAGACGAAATTTCCGCTCACCGTGTCCAGATGGACGCTGCTGGCTGGACTTTATCGGCCGATCGAGGAAAGTAAAAGTGTGGGAAAGTGTTTGTGATCGTCCCGTCCAGGATGTTCCACTGGGCGTGATTTCACATGGTTGACCTTCTGTTGCGCAACGGCCAAGGCTGGTAGGGAGAGATTAGCGAACGCGACAAGTGGGTCAGGACAACAATGGAGGTAGAGGTGGAGAAGGCACGACCCCGAGACCACGGCAGAGAAAGGGAAGCCAACAACAACAAGTGTTGCACACTCATCTCAATGAGCCTGTCGGTCGGTCATAGAACCTCGTGTCCTAGACAAAGAGACCAGAATAGACGCTGGCCTTTGTCACTCAAATCGCTCAATCATTCATACAGTCAGCTCCGGCTTTTATATCATGGTCATTGTCCTCGACGTAATAAAACGACGGTTATTATTGTTTGAAATTAATTTTTAAACAATTAGATACCTAAAGGGTAGATTAGGACAATCTTACAGGACCACGAAGCAACTGCAATGTGGTACAGCCAAAGGTTACTGAAAAAAACTGGATGATAAAATTGGATGCCGGATATTATTCCTAAAAATACAGTAATTCCCAAGCACATTACACAAAAACAAAAATAAATAATGAATAAATTTTACTACTACTACAACGTTTCACTTTTGCGAATTAATCTGACAAATTTTGAAATTATGTAAATACATATGTAGAAGAGAAATTAACTTTCGGACGTAATCGTCTCTGGGCGCAAAAAAATTATTATGATTGGGGTTATTAATTTATTAAAAATTAATTTTGAACCTTCTTGGGAATTAAAAACCAATCCGTCCCAAAATTGCATTTCTTTCGTCGGGTTTGTGTGTGCCACGTGGCCGAATCCTCGTCCTAGTTTTACGGTTCGTCCCCTATTCCTTTGGCCATGGTCTGTCTACCTGTCACTTTGCTCTCCAGATTTCCTCAAATATCTCTCGAAAGAGATTATTTACACATTATTCTTGTCCAAAACGGTTAGTAGACCAGTCAGACTTGACGTCGTTCCCAGTTTGAAATTTTCTTTCAACGCCTCAGTCGACTCAGTAACTACAAAAGCTTCGTGAAGCAGAGTAAAACTATTCTTTTAAATGGCGCTGCTGTTTTACTCTGTGGTACAGGATTTTCTTAATCGTCCTTCTAGTATTTAAATCAAGGTTCCTGCTGCTGCAAGTGTTGAATGAGCTGCCTTATAAAATAGCACATCACATATCTTTAAAATTTCTATTCAGTTTTTTCTGCTCTTTTGTTTGTTTGTTTCATGTATATAGCTGCTGCTGCTGGAGCAAGGACAGTTTCCTGGTCCAAGTAGTTAAAACTCCATTGCGTGTTCCTCAGTGTGTGCTTGTTTGTGTTTCCCAGTGTGTGTCCGTGTTGTGTTTATATTGACTTTTGTCTATATACACTTTCTTTTACTAATTTATTTTAAGTTTATTTGTCTTTAATTATTTACTTTATTTTGTTCATTTATAATTTTTAATGTATGACGTATCCTATTTCCTCAATCGAGGATTAATGGAAACAACAATAAATCTAAATCTTTCAGATAACGCGTAGGGTTGTGTAGTCTATACAGCCTTACAGGTGAAAAAAACGAAGAGCTCCTTTCCAATGTTTTCTTTTGGAATTAGGACTTCTATAGTCAAATAAAAGGTAGCTTTCGTAAAGATGGCGTTGGTAAATACCTTTTCCACCGTCAGATGGGATATGGTGTGTTCAACTCACCTGATAATCTGAAACAAAAAGAAAGAGATCCTGTTAGACTAAATTATCTTTCCTCCCCTTTTAGGATACAACAAAGAAGTAATAAATTCATCTCTCTACTAAGGCTTTTACATAACAGTGTAAAGATAAATTATTTTAAGGGGGTTTTATTTTCATCAATTACTAAAATACAAATTAAAGGTAATTAAATTCTCATTAAAATAATTTTTAATTATCATCAGTTTATTACAAAAATACAAACGTAGCTGTACAGTTTAAAAATAATAAAAAGAAATGGATTCTCTCCTTAACACTAAAATTCCATGTGGACATATTCCGACAGTTCTAAGTTCAGTGGCAAATGTTGTTGTTACTGTTGTGGTAAGACTGGAACCTCCAGCTGCGAGAAAATTATCGCAGCGCCCTATTATCTCTTCCATTGACCACTCAACACTCCCTCCATCTCCTTCCTTAGATTGACTGCGGACTGTCATCTTAAAATTCCGAATTAGGAATGATGTATATCCAGGTTTCCGTGACATATGACCGTGCCAGGAATCGAACCCGGGACCACCACTGTGCAGCGACGCTAGCCACTGGACCACAGGACTCTGGCCTTCAAGGTACACCACGGCCGTCAGCTGCGTATATTTGACTATGTTAAGCCCGAAAAACTTCAATCAAACTTTGAGGAAGTCAAATCTTTTTCTCATCACAAGGGAAAACAAAGGGAAGACGTAATATATTCGAAGGATTCCTTCGCAAGCGTAGGCGGAATGACAAGAGAGTAACACTTTGACATTCACAGAAAAAAAAAGAAAGTCATCATCTATTTAATATATCCTGGGCGTTGTAATCTTCAATCCCGTATCACAATATGTACATATATAAATTTTTGAACACCCCCTTGTTACGATAAGCAGCTTGGAAAGAAATCACGGGCGTGGGAGGCAGGGAGAGGAGAGGAGAGGGAAGGGGAAGCTGCTGCTGGATCTTATTAATCCAGTCTCCCTCGACAAGATCGTTCGCTTCCGGCGACATCTGCAGCCGTGGCAGGCAGAGGAATGCAAATGAGGCGCATAAAAACTTCCTCCCGATCACGAGCGAGCCGCGGCACTAAAAGAGCGAACGTAAGGGGAAAAAGTACGAGCCAACACACGCCAGATCTATTCTATTCGCCTCGTTTCTTCCCCACTCCTCCAATCTTTCTGTATTTACTTACCACTTGGGTGACGGAGTGGATGAAACGATTGCGAAAATTTCACTTCACTCGGACTTAAATGGTCTTCAAAAGCCATTTTGCCGTAGACTTATGGTCTCATGAAAACGGCGCGGAATCCCAATTATTCCCCTTTAAAAATGAGAATAATATCAAGGAAAATCCACAGAAGTCTTTGATTTGAAACAGAAAATACGACAATTAATTAGCAAGTAAATAAAAAACAGTAGACAAACTCTTTGTTCTTTCCTTTTAATATCTCAACATGATCCCTTTTTATCTTGATATACATCACCCTCAACTCTTACAAATTTTTAAATCAGCCAAAAATTATCTTCGGCAAAAAACGTCTAAATATTTATTGTCTGATAAGTTTCACATACTGCAGACATTTTTTTCAGGTATTACATTGTACAATCGGCAGTGCGTAACAGAAGATAATGCAATGTTGTGAGGCTGCTGCAGCAGAATAACGGTGAAAGTCAGGTGGGCGAAAGGGATTCACAAATCAGGGAATCGTAATTATAACTGGTGAGGAGAGAACAGTTTTTATTATTATTATTATTATTATTTTAAAAACTTTTATCGTACAGATTATCAGTTAGGACGATAACGATACAGTATATACAATATTAAAATAAAAGGTATATAATTAACATGATAACGTGAAGATAGGTTAATTCATTTAATTAACCTACTTTAGGAGAATTGGTTATGTTTATTTATTTTTGCGAGTACCTGACGACTTAGGTGGGTGAGGATTGACAGGTAGAGAACTGATTTATGGAGGATTAATGAGGATGTGGCATGATGGTAGAGTGGGTTAGGGTGATGATCAGGGGGAAGGAAGGATGAGGTCAATCGGAAGTTTTCTTTTGAGGCTAGGGGAGCGTGGAGGAGGTATGTGGAGGAGGATTGTCATGGATCGTGGGGTTTGGGTGGTTGAGTGCGCTTTTGATTAGGTTTGTTATGGATTTGGAGATTACTGAGTTTACATTGGGAATTTTGATGTTTTTATGGATGACGGAATTTCTTAGGTACCAGCCAGGGAGAGTTTGTGATGGTGCGTAGTATTGTGTTTTGTTTGGTTTGAATTTTGGTTGAATGGGTTTTGGCTGTTGTTCCCCATATGGAGGAGGCATAGGACCAGGTGGGTTGTATAATGGAGAGGTATATGAGGCGTTTTGTGCTGCTGGTGGAGACAGGGGATTTTCTGTTTAGGAGGGGAGGGATATAGAGTTCTGAATTTTTGGTTTATTTTGGAGAGGAGAAAATTAATGTGAGGTTTCCAGGATAGTTTTGAGTCAAACATGATTCCGAGGTACGTGGGTGGTTTCCGTTTTTGTAGGGATTAATGAATTGTTTAGATAGAAATGAATTTGGGGAGGAGGGTTTGTTTTTTGTTAGAGTGAGTGAATGGGATGGTTATTGATTTGGTGGGCCATTGTTTGGACCATTGCTCAAGGTTATTGAGCGCTGATTGGAGTGGGGGAGGAGAGAACAGTGAAGAGATAGGCTAACAGGCCATATTTTGAGGTAAAAAACGTAAGGAATCGTTAAATTAGTATGTTGAGTAGGAATAGAGGAGAATATGTAAGGAAAATTATGCTAGATGTGGCAATTTAAAGATTAGCGGTGAATAGATTATCAAGAAAAATTTAATAACACAAGTCTGCAGCCTGGCTACGAAAAAAAAACCCAACATTTCACGTAATGAAAGACTATGGAAAATTTAGAAAGGGATGTGAATAATGACAGTGAAACGAGTAATCTAATTTGGGGAGTTTTGGGATGACATATATGTTACACTGTGATTAAAATAAAATTCACTTGGGTGTTATTTACCTGTGAGGAATGTCATCTCATAGCAACAACCATTGAGATGGCTCAAAATGAAGGGTGAGACAAGGAGGCGTTGCCGAACAATCGCGGTACACTGTCCTGCTTTCAAAACCTCGCTCCACTCAGACCTCAATCGCTTTCTAATTTTAATTTCTACCCAGCAGCCTCCCTCAAGTGCAAATAACTTTTAAATGTTTTGCAAACACGAGCGAGTATTCGGTTAAAAACGAAAGCTTTGTGGTTCCCTATCGTCATGACGTTCACATATCCCCGCCTTGGCCCACATACCTGTGATGAATATGTTCCCCAAGCGAATTCGGGTCGAGATACGCGTTCGTTCCATTGTTCCCCCATCTAAATTGAATCTGTTTTCAATTGGCTCGTTTTGCGGCTCGCTAACGTTACGACGCCTTGTCTGAAGTTCAATGTTAGCTCCGAGACAAAAGATCGTTGCGTCGTACGCGTTTCGTAAGGTGTTCAAAATTCCTAGATAAGGAGGGCCGTGCAAATTAACGACTTACGTGTTCGGATATTCGGGACGATCTTTATTGTTCAACCTTGGTCTTGCGAAATGAAAGATGTCGAAGCTGTTGCGTGCGTTCAAGCGTTGATTACCAAAATGACCGCGATTAATGGTTATACCAGAAATATAAAAAAAAAATATCCTGAGGAAGGCTAATTTTATGACACTGCAACCACGGTTCCCTTCACAAAGAATAAGCACTGTACTAACAGATTTTTCTTTCACTATTCTTCCCCAATAATTTATATTTATTAATTAATGACTCCTGTAGCCCTCAACTGTGGTAATAGGACACGTTAAAACTACAAATATTTACGTAAATATAAAATCAATTGATTGTAAAAGAAACATACTGAGAAATATACAAAAAAAAATTTAAACCTCAAATATTACGAACAACATAAAATACTATTTAAAACAGACGAAATTTAAAGGGCCAGATGAGTTTGTTTGTTTATAACATGTGTGTCCATAATTTTCTGTGAGTGTGATAGGTCACAGTGTCTGTAAGGTAAATGCATAAATATGTGTGTGTGTGAACAAATGTTGAAACCTGCACAAACGGTCAATTTTTGTCGTTGAATATAAATATTTTTTTTCGTAATAAATGAGATTTTTAAAACATTTCTCAATAAGTTGTTTGTGTATTATTTTAGCAAAAATTCGGTACGGGATAAGAGAGCCTAAAAGGGTGAGGCTTATGTGACGTCACACAAAAATCGATATTGGTATCGAATCCGTGGTTGTAATGAAATTTAAGATAAAATAGGTTCCACATCAGTACTGAAGAATGTTGTATAGCTTTTCTTGACTTTCGACCTATATATTTTTTATGCCTTCTCACCCTTTCGGCAATGAATGGAGTAATCGTGTGATCACGCACTTGCGGTGTGCAGCAAGAAAAGGGAATGGGGAATTCTACTCATGGCACAGGACGCTACGAACATAATATTGATATGGACGCTATTCGCACGGTTACTATAACAACGGCACCAATTTGAATACTCCTCGTAATGTTAATTAACCATCAATGCTGTAATCGTACTCACAGTTTGCTTAAATCCAGCTCCAGATCCGAGGATCACCTCACAACTACTGGACGAGTAGATTTCGCGGTTCCAGCCCCTCCGAGACACGCACGCACGTACGTCCAAATCAGAGACAACGGACCCAGTTGTGGTGGTCGATGGTGAATGGTGTTCTTTCAAAAAAGGGAGGAGAAGGTCGACGTGCTCCGAAATTTGAGCCGCGTCCATCAAGATTCTGTGTGAGGCGCGGCTCGGCTCGGCAAAAGCCACTTCGCGAGATTTCGGACAGCACTGCGCAATCCTTTTTTTTTCCTTCTTCTCAATTTGATCTCTTAGTTGAGTACCATGACTTCGCACACACGTCAAAATTGACGTATAAATGGCGTAAGCAACCAACGGAACGTTATCCATATGGGAGGGGAAAATACTTTGAACTCTATTCACCTGACTAAAACAGCCGTTGAACCACGACTGAAACCAAGCTCTCAATAATAATTTATCTTAAATACTTTTTTAAAAGATTAGGACCATAAATCTCGTTTGCAAAACTCCTACTGTCGCTGTACCGGTTCAATTCACAACCTTCCAAGAAAAAAAAATTAAAATTCTCCCGAACGTATCATTCCAAGTTACTTCACAAGGAATTTAATTTTGATGGTGAAATATTCCCAATGTGCAGATAATGAACGGTACGAACGTCCATTTATTCCTGTTGAATTCTGGGACGCAGAATAATCGTGACTTGAATCCTCGTCTTGTACAAGGAGGTGAAAGTCTCTGTGGTTGTGTCAATTTGAGTGTGAAATACATGATTGGGGTAGACGCGACTAGGAAAAAAATGAGGATGTAGCAAACAAGGATACAAATTCCCGAGAAAGAGGGGAAAATGTGAAAACTCATATAATATTTAATGATTAACTGAAGTAGAGTAAAATACATACTATAGAAATTTGCTACTAAATATGTTCATCACATTTAAAAAATATACCGAAGTGCATGGATTCTTGGAATTTGTGTTCAATAGTTGTGTCATTGAAGATGATATGGAGGAAAAGTAGACTGACATGAAAAAAAAAGTTTCAAAAGTCAGGACCTTATAAGACAATCTTTAATGACGAACAACTGCAAAGAAAATTTAAAGATTCCGGATGCTTGTAGTCTACTTATTTTTTTTTCTTTCACCGTGGCTCTACAGCCCCATTGAGGGCGTGGGCCTACCGAGTCGACTGCGGACTGCATGACACATTCAGAATTTGGAGTGTCCAACAGTCTTAATCCCGGTCTCCGCGGCAGTCTACTTATTTATAACAGTCGCTGAACCACGTCGAAGCGTCCGGCATTTTAATTGTAATCGTCTCTCATACTAATTGGCTGCTTACTAGATCCAATTTTTATTATTATTAATTTAATAAGACGTTGACAACTATCTTAGACATTAAAACTTTTTTTGCTCATGCAATAAATTGATAAATGTTTCCGTCAATAATATGAACAACCTTGATTCATGTTATATAATATAGACGTAAACATGTAATTGTTTCATTCATCATTTTAGCTATGAAATATATACTTGCAAAATAAATGAAAAGCAATTACTTAATGAAGAAAATAAATTATTCATAGAAAAATGGAACGTTTTGTCGTCATACTGTGACATTTTTCAGGTGCTGCATACAAACCTTGCCATTCGGTGTCTGAGACGTCTCCTAATTATTACGTGAATATGTCCTAATGTAAGTACGTAACTTGTCTTGTAATGCCTCCATTATGTATTATATGCTGACTTATTTGGCCATTGACATGGGAGATCTGGTGACGTGACTTGCAGTTACAATTTATGGACAATCGCGGGTTGGAGGCGTACAACGTTTCTCCTTTATTTCAAGTTCCCATTGTCATATGAAGGTATGCGAAGGTCTCCCTATCTCCCTCCGCCCCTTCCCCCCTCTCTCTCACTCTTCCCCCTCCTTCCATCTAGTTTTCTTGTGTCTGTCCATATGATGTACAAATACACTTGCCTGAGATTTGTATACCACTCAACTATTCATAAGTCAAAGTGGTGTACCAACCCCAGCGACACTTCCGAGCCCTATCATTTATTGTTGAGGAGATTTTTTGCAGTAACAGTACCCTTCGAAACACTTTTTCCCTCTGAGGATTTTAATCGTGTTTTAAAAACCCGTTTTATTACATTCGTCGTTGATAGATAGCGCTGGAATAAGTAAACTAAAATGTGAAAATAGTTATAGGAAAAAAGAAGAAAATACTTTGTTTCAGAAAGATGAAGGAAATCTTTCGTCGTCTTACGGAAATAAATATTAACAGCAAATCCCAGCACATATCTCAGATGTCCCACTGAATCCTTCGCCCTTCCTGATTTATTACAACCGACATGGTGAAGGTCAAAATTAATCAACTCAGTGACTCCTACAACCCAAGATTCGACACAAATCTCGGTTGATTTCACACCTGAATTTATTCAGCCACCATTGACTGCCGCTCTGGAGGAATGGCCGCAACACTTGCAGTTAGTGATTAAAATAGTACACACAAATCATCAGGAGAAAAACTATTACTTATTTATTGGACTCACATTTGACTATTTATACAGGTTTTAAAATACCCACCACCCGCTCCCGGGGGTTGTAAGAAGGCTGTATTAAAAATTACTGGTTACTTTGTTTCATTTAGTTAGTCTAATATCAGACGTTCATTGATTTACTATTATTTTATTTATTATCAAACACAAAGGTTTCTGTACATATTTAAACCCTCTTCAGGCTGCTTAGTACGGAAAAGATTACTGTGATGTTATAAACGATTTCTTGTATCTTTTTTTTTATAATTCGTTTACAGCATCCTGTGAAACCCATCAGTGAGGCACAGCCTGAGAAGGGTTACATATATGTACAGAAACGTCGTTGTGCTGTTAAATAATTTAAAAAAAATATTAATAAGGGACTTTTAATGAAATTAAATCTCTGTAATTAATATACAACTAAATATTTTACTATACATAGCTCCGTTTTCTGTCGTTATAAATAATACGTAACGTACTTTCTTACTTAATTTCAGTCAGTAAAATTGATTTAAATTTATATTCAACTTCGGGATGTTTAATTTGAGATTTTTAATGAAAAATTATTCCTTCAGTTGGAATTCTGATCTTTGAGTTTTTGTAATTAATGCGAAGAGAATATAAATAATTTATTGAACAAGGGAGTTTCTTATGTCTGTAGTATTCACTCAGAAGACCTTGACATGGAGTATAAGTGGAATTAATATGAAACGATTAATAATAATACGATAATTATTGTAGAATATATACTATGACGTAAATAATTAATAATCTGTAAATAAAAACACACGCACTACAATTTTAGTGGCCCCACGTTGGGTGCCAAATTTGTAGTTTGGCAGTTATAATGGTATACTTACCTTTTCTTTTTCCAGCGCCTCCACATTATACTCCATCTTAGGGTGCTTTAGGTGGGCACACAAATGTATTAATTTTAGTGAATATTTCAGAATACTACAATTTACTTAGTGGGTGAAATAATTAAATTTTTACTGTCACAATCACAGAAACAGACCCAAAGTTTTTCAAATAGTAATAAAACAACTAAATTTCACCTTCCAATTGCTTTGTTCATAGAATATAATTTTTACTTTCTCCTGGCCTAAAATATGGAATAAAATATTATGCTTATTGATTATTATAATTTATGTTCCTTATTATAATTAAATTTATTTATATTATAAAATTCCCTATTTATCACCACGACACTTTTCTTTAATAAATTATTATTAGGGATAATATTGTCTGTTATTATTTATTATAGAGGAATGTTTCCGCCAGGAACGTATTTTGATTTCATAATAGAATAATAGAGGTTTAATCACGATATATATTCTTTTTAGCTTTAATTGTTTTTATTATTCTTAAAATATTTATTTAACAGCGCTAAAACGTTTCCGTAGATATTCGTAACTCTCTTCAGGCTGGGTCTGAGTGAAAGAGGTTTGTTATTAAGTTAAAAACGAATTATAATAAATTAAGGAAATGAGGAGACGTTTATAGCATCATGAATAACCTTTCACGTGCTTCTGAAGGCTGTTTTTATATCCACTACTCACCATAGTTCTCTCTAATTAATTTATTCCATTAATGATATTGTCGCCAGTTTCAACATACTTTTGGTTTTATGATGGAGTTTCTTTGAAATAAAAAATATATACACGTGTCTTTTCCCCATGTACAAGGAACTTACATTATGGCAAACGAAAATATTTAAACTCAAAAGGTTTGTGACGTTGCTTTCTCCTTTTTTTTTATGTTTCGAGTCACACATTCATATATACAACGTACAGTTCTCCTGGCAATTTCTACATGAAATGAAAGTGTTGATGAGAGTGGCGCCTGGTCCAGTGGCTGGAGCGCGTGTGAAGTGAGGGCAGGGCGTTGCTCTGACGGACAGAGCAGGTGAGGTCAAGGCTCTGCTGCAAGGTCACGCACGCTACGCAGACTCCTCCGGACCGGAAACACACAAACGACGCCGCTCCCAAAGGGAACTTCCCAGACTCTGCTGCTGCGGAGGACCTTTACATTCTCTCAGGATCCGCAACATCCCACTTCACACGACGTGGACATTTTGATTTCTTCTCTGAATGGTATCGGTCTAATAGGGTAAATCCATTTTGGTGACTTCGGCAGCACTAATGAAACAAGTCGTACGTCACCTTCCTCCTCAAGAATATGACGCGACACAGCCCAAGAAACGGAAATAAATTTTTCAGGTAAACAGCTCATTACTTTAAAAGCTTCCGCTGTTGCCATTTTAACTGTAAACCCGAAATTATTACAAAAAAAAATTATTAATTGAAAACATTAAAACCATAAAACTCTCAAAAATATAAAAAACAAATATTTGTTTTTAAATACAGGACTTTTTAAACTACTTGTCCATAATCATCTGTAATTAACATAACATTTTAAGCAGTACAATTTTAGTCTTTTTACAGTTACTTTTCTGAAAACATTTTAGTTAAAATTTTAAAATAATTAAAAACCTTTAATAATAATAATAATCATATTCCGTAGATCCTGTAAAGAAGCTAAGCTTCAAGGATGTGGAATGGGTCAGGGCTGTGTACATTTATTACATTATTTTATTGTATAAAAGATAAATATACTTATAACAAATTTTTGTATTATAAACTAATTAATTAATTACTCTTCTCCGATTCTTCTATAAATTCCTTTATTGAATAGAAGGAGTGGCTAAGCAAAAATGAGCGTAATTCAGTCTTAAATTTACCTTGATTATCGGACAACTGTTTAATTCTGTGCTGACTGCAGTCACGTGTTGAAGATGGATAATGCACAC
Source organism: Eucriotettix oculatus (assembly GCA_034510155.1). NCBI lineage: Eukaryota > Metazoa > Arthropoda > Insecta > Orthoptera > Tetrigidae > Eucriotettix > Eucriotettix oculatus. Next base: position 12,824,680 of record CM067379.1, read on the forward strand.
CTTTCTGTGCAATTGACAATGTTTTACATTTTTTATACAGATTATTTTTGTTCCTTGTATTGAAGGGATGAATATCAGTATTATTCAAAAATAAGTGCCTATTTGTGATTACAAATAACATCAATGAATAAATGTATTGGCACGTTAAAGTGAAAATGCCTAACTTTTTGAACAGAGTTCTGCAAGAAGTTGGTGTGAGGAAACCTGCCTCACATATTGCTCTAATAACACGTTTTTGACTAATAAAAATCTTATCTATGCCTGCTACTGAGTTGCCCCAAAATATAATACCATATGATAAAACAGAATGAAAATATGCAAAGTATACTAATTTTCTTGTTTTTAGATGACTGAAGGTGGAAGGACATTGCATCACATGTAGCTGTAGCTGAGTTTCTTAAGTAATTGATTAATCTGATCATCAGTCCAATTTAATTTATTATTTACTAAGAGACCTAAGAATTTAACAGAGGAAGTTTCATTTACATTTTTGCTGTCGTATTTAAGTGTTATAGATTGTAAAGTTGTGTTGAGTGTGTGTGTGAAATTGCATGAAATGTGTTTTGTCACAGTTATTTGTTAGTCCGTCGTTCGCATTAAACCATGTTAGCAGGTTAGTTAAATTATTGTTACTTGCCTCAGCTTCTAGTGTGTCTTTGTTACTTTTTACTATTACACTAGTATCATCTGCAAAGAAGATAGCTTTAGAAGTTGAATCTATGGTATTAGGAAGATCATTTATATATTTAAGGAATAATAATGGCCCTAATACTGATCCCTGTGGGACCCCAGTTTTAATAATTCCCCAATCTGATTTATGTATTTCACCTGTGCACGAGTCTTTTAATACTACTCTTTGCATTCTATTTTGTAAGTATGAATTATGCACTAGTAAGAGTAGGCGATTATTTTGAAATTCAAATTTTTCAAAGAAGTAATTGTAAGAAGTCCAAAATTGTATTGCTTATAATGTTTTCTTTGCATTTAAGATGATTATGGACAAGTAGTTTGAAAGCGTCTGTATTTAAAAACAAGTAAATTCCTGTTTACTGTCTACAAGGGCAGCTTCAAACGAAAAAGAGTAGAAACAACGGGAAGAAGTCCCGAATGTGGTGACGAAACGTCGTTTAATAAAAAACTATATTCTTAATATATTTCATTTAAAAAATAAATAATTATTAATGGTCGTTAAATACATCTGTTAACAATGGATATAACAATTATTTATCATAATATTGTTAGCTATTTTAGCTGAACAAACTTTTTGTACAATCTGAGAGACCGAATTAGTAATCACTTTCTGGATTTTTATAATAAGCATTCATCCCTTGGAAATATCACAATTGCAATAACAACCCTGCTTTAATAATTTTCATTGAATTCGAGCTGCTGAAGACGTTATCTCTCTCTCTCTCTCTCTCTCTCTCTCTCTCTTTCTGTCGCGAGCTTGTGAGATAAAATCTTTGAATTAGTGTTGGAGAAGAGGAAAGGTACATCTTCAGCGTAGTATTGTTAGCAGATTTAATATGAAGCAGCGCTTCCTCGAAGTGTGACGTGGGCAGCGGCTTTTATAGTAACGTGCAGCAAACAGTGGAATATTGAGCATTATGCGTTTCTACGAATAAGCCCAAGATCTTTGCTTATTAAAACCTTCTCTCCTTTCAAGGTACAGATAATATTTTGTTCCACGTATTTTCTTTAATTATTTTTATTTTTTGGTTAACAGGCTACATGAGGGTGATCCTGAAACAGGCAACTCCCCTTTAATAGCATAGGAAGGGAATTGAAAATGGGGGGATGCGGAAGGTAGAGCAAGGTAGCCAAGGGTTAACTAGGGCCCCCGGGCTATGGTTTAAGGATCCTACCCTCGTGGTGTTTCACCTAAAGAGATGCAGGGAAAACCCTAGAAAACCTGCATCAGGTAGGTCGGGCATTGGCTACTATTCTCACGCCCTTCCGAATGACGGGAGACGAGTTTGCTGTGGGGACGCAGCATTCCCTTCTCCGTGTCTCCACCAATTTTCAGGAGGCAGTTGGCCGACTGATCCAATGGGATCAGCGGACAGCTCTTGCCATATGCCCAAGGTCTTTGACCCCGGTACATATACCTCCTAAAATAGGTGAAGGTGTCTCGGCATATGAGAACTTTGATAAAAAAATACCCAGAGAGAGTGCAGGAGGCATTCCCGACATGATCAGGTGAGCCCCGCAGTCACTCTGGGCTGAAGCGTCTGCGAGAGAAAACTCCCGCAGCGCCTTATCCATGTTCTTCTTTAATTATTTAGTATGAAATACAGTTTATTAGTGTGTATTGCGTTCTTAACACTGAGTTAATGGTTATTTGATGATTTCTGGGGAGAATGAAAAAAATATTTTGTGAGACGTCGTTAAGGGTGGGAGAAAAATCTTTTTACGAATACGTTAATTGGAGATTGCAGATGCAAATGTAAGCTGGAAACGTTCTCACTTCACTTATTTAGCACCCAGTCTTTTTCTACTCAGTACTTTTGCACGTTACCTTCTGCACCTCGTCGTCGTCCTCGTCGTATTATTTTTGTTGTTAGTTTGTCTGCCGAGAGCAAGTCTGAGTTTGGTTGAACGACCTCAGCTTCCGCCAGGCCGCTGCGGTGAGGTGGAACTTGCAACTAATAACTATTGGGTGATCACGCAAACCACAGCTGCAGAGAGTGCACCTGCGTCTGCGGAACTTTGCCCCTCACCCCAACTGTAGAAGGACCCTTTAATACTTCAACACGCCCACGCACACAACTCACAATTAACTATCACTTACCATTATATATCTTAGTTAAAAAAAATCTCCAAGTTATGAATTATTATTATTCTAGGAAACCAAATTTTTCTACCACTAATAACAATTATAAAATTATTCTGAGAGCCCCAAATAATTAAAAAAACTTCATTAATAAATATTTAACTTCGTTACAATTTTATACAGTCGTTTCAAACCAACTTCTGGCATTGTTGTTGTAGTCATCATCATTCTTAAGACTGGTCTGATGCAACCATCCTTGATAACCAATCCTGTGCAAGCCTTATTCATTTATATATAGCTACCACCCCCTCCCGTAATCCGCTTAGCGTGTTCCACCCTTTTCCTCCTCTCGCTTCTGTTCACTTCCCTCTAATGCTAATGTTACAAGACCCTCATGTGTCTCAAAATGTGGCCCATTAATATATCGCTCCTCTTGGTCAAAGCCCTCCATATTGTTCTCTCTTCCCCTATTCTCCTTAGAACTTCATGGTTAATTACCCTATCCAAACATCTCATTCCTCTTTAGCACATTTCGAAAGCTTCTGTTCTTTTGTTGTCTGCAACTCCTATAGTCCACGTTTCGCACCCATATAACGACGACACACTCCACACCAACATTTTTAGTAATGATTTTCTTATAATCATACTTATTTTAGCCGTAAGTAAATTCCGCTTCCTTGCTTGTGCTATCCTACTCTAGTTATTATGCTACTCAAGTTTCAGGATTCCTTAAAACCCTCTAAATATCTTTGTTATTCCACTGTTTCCCACCCTACACTTCATCACCTTCGTTTCCCTCTATTACTCCTCATGTTGTAGTCTTCCTTCAAGATCACGTTCATGCTATTTATTCTCGTTTCCAATTTTTTTGTCTCCTCTAATCAATGCTAATTAGAACCTTAGGGATTTAATTTATTCTCCTTCCATTTCCATGTGTTACTAATTTTACACACAGCTTTGGAAATTATTTAATTCATCGTCTGTGTTATGAGGTGTACCGTTCTCATAGCCGTTATTTTTTAATCACCTAACGAAAGCATGTAACTGCTATTTTAATCTTTCCGTGAAAATATATTTTTTTATAAGTGTAAAACAAGGGTTAAAAGATGAGCAAAGGCAGTGTAGAGGAACCTCTTTGTCGGAGAGGTATGGAATTATATTTATATTATGATATTGAATGCTATAATAAACGTAACGTGTTCGATAACAGTATGTGAATTTCTCTTTAAATATGTATCTGATATAAATGACCGTTTATTTAGATCATACGTAGTTGTTACAGGAGTGCGTATCTGTAGTTGGTGGTGTGAAACGAGTCACAGGGAGGACGAGTTAAGTATCGCAAGAGTTAGACCGTGGTAAAGGAATTGGTGACAAGCAACAAATGTTGTAGGTAAACTAATATTTTTTTGGATGTGTGGCTATTTTTTTATATAGTTAATCTGCATTATATAAGCACCTAATTTGGTTTTTAATAGTATACAACGTGAGGCTAAATGGGAGGATGTTTAATTTGAGATCAAAAGGTGACCACGAAAAGCCAACGTTTTTTTGGATGTGTGGCTATTTTTTTATATAGTTAATCTGCATTATATAAGCACCTAATTTGGTTTTTAATAGTATACAACGTGAGGCTAAATGGGAGGATGTTTAATTTGAGATCAAAAGGTGACCGCGAAAAGCCAACGTAGGAAAATTATTGACACTGAAAAATAAAAAGAGAATAAATAGTAATTTTGGTTGCTTCCCTTCCCCAATATGAAGCCTGCTAGTGCTCTGGACAGGAAAAGTAATTGGTGAAGGAAGTCCACGGACTGAGCTATCAGTGTGTACGACTGTGAAAGTTCACAGACAGAGAGAGACAAACACCTGTTGGAGCAGAGGATTCCATTGTGCGGCGGCTTCCTCTCAATATGCGACAGGAATCTGCTCCATATCATCTCGACCTCTCCTCCTCCTCCTCATCCTCCTCGTCGTCGTCGTCGTCGACTTGTATTATGTAAACAGTGGAGTCAACCTTTGAGACGTGGAGCTGCAGATACTACAAAGAGAGAGAAGGAAAAATACCTCCGCGTTTATTTCCAGGCATGCACTCGCCGTATGCCTGCGACACAAAGGGTGATTGATCGCCAACAAGAGGAAGGAAAGAAAGAAAGGGAAAAACTTTCTCCCTACGTTCCTGCTCCCTATGTTTCAGTTGCTTGAAAACTTCCTCATCTGTCGACAGACTAGAATCAAACTTCCGTATTCCAGAGTTCTCAGTCCGTCAACATTTACAGTAAGCTCTGTTCGTATTAGACTCCATTCATTTTATCTGATTTTAATATACTGCTTTTGGAAGTTGTAATTTTTATTTGGAAGTCACGGCAACCGTTACAAACGACGGCGAATCAGTATCAACCCCACCTAATCAATAACCGTCCCAATCTCACTGACCAAATATAATCCACAATTCATTAATCCCTACAAAAACAGAAAATACCTATCTAGGAATCATGTTCGATTCAAAACTCTTGTGCAAACCTAATATTAATCTTCTTCTCTCCAAAATCAACCAGAAATTCAGAACTCTATATCCCCTACTAAACAGGCAAGCCCCTCTTACCATCAACACCAAACGCCTCCTATACCTTTCCATAATACAACCCACCTGGTCCTCAATATGGGGAACATTCAAACATAATTCAAATGAAAATATCCAAATCCTGCGTACCATCACAAACTCTCCCTGGTACCTAAGAAATTCCGTCATCCATAAAAACATAAAAATTTGTTTTGTTTTGTTTGGTTTGAATTTTGGTTGAATGGGTTTTGGCTGTTGTTCCCCATATGGAGGAGGCATAGGACCAGGTGGGTTGTATAATGGAGAGGTATATGAGGCGTTTTGTGCTGCTGGTGGAGACAGGGGATGGATTTTCTGTTTAGAAGGGGATATAGAGTTCTGAATTTTTGGTTTATTTTGGAGAGGAGAAAATTAATGTGAGGTTTCCAGGATAGTTTTGAGTCAAACATGATTCCGAGGGTACGTGGGTGGTTTCCGTTTTTTGTAGGGATTAATGAATTGTTTAGATAGAGATGAATTTGGGGAGGAGGGGTTTTTGTTAGGGTGAGTGAATGGGATGGTTATTGATTTGGTGGGCCATTGTTTGGACCATTGCTCAAGGTTATTGAGCGCTGATTGGAGTGGTTGGAAATCGGAGGTGAAGGAGAGGTGATGTTTCATAGGAGATGGCTCTCATGTCGTCTGCGAAAAAGATTGTGCTAGTGTTAGGATGTTGTGGGATATCATGGGAGAAGATGTTGTATAGGAAGGGGGGGGCAATGACACTTCCTTGGGGGACGCCCGCCGCGATTGGGTGATTGAGGTTGTGAGAGGTGGTTATTTATTTTGACAGAGAAGGCTGTTTTATCCTGTCCGTTACCATGCCGATAACATGGAGTTAATTTTATCGCCGCTTCCATATTTATATGTCAAACCGCGTTTATAAATAAAATATTCGCAAACACGTTAGTCTAAAATGGGCGCGCGCGCGCGTGAGGGCAACGGGCGTGAGTGGAAGCTAGCCCCATAACACGGCGGAGTAATGGAGTCCTCTTCCGGTAACGACACCCGCGGGTCCAATTGCGCGACACCGCCATGTTTGCTAAATGTTTCTGGTAACTATTCCACGCTAGGATTCTCTGATTAATTACTTTGTGCCCGGCCCAGAAAACTGTTTGGATTAACAACAACAGAAAGTAGGGGGGCTGAGGTAATCCCTGGGCAGAAAGCGGTCGGCCAGACAAATTGTTGTAATTCGCGAGCTGTCAACAATACGTCGGCTCTCTCGTAAACAATGTAAAGTGCAATACTGTGCGCCCCTGTTAAAAGGCCGGTCCTCTTCCGGCATAAATCTTTCCCGGTTGAAACAACATTCGACATTGACGCAATTGAAACAGTACGCTCGACTTCACAGTGTTTTATATCAATGGAAAAAAAAACCATTTGAAGAGTCTGACGGATTTAACCGAGACTTCATCAGTTCTGCATTTCAACAACAGCCAACTATCTTCTGGACAATCATCTGGGAGTAACAACTGAGGCCTGACTCCACAAAAAATTGATGATATATAATGGCAACAGAAGTTAGTTTAAGAAAAATCTGACCACAGAACACAACAAACACCTACACGCAGAACTCGTCGTATTCAAAGGTTCACGTGACTGGTAAATTATTTTATAGCGCGAATAGAATAATGCGATGTTGGTGAACATGGAAAGTTAATGAAGATCATAGGCTTTCCCGGTGAATTTCCTCAATAAAAAATTTCGGTTTTCTTCCCGGGTCATGTTAAATTTGAAAGACGACGTTTGGATGAATATCTCATTTTTCTTGATCAATTTTTAATACACATGAATGATATACTCATTGAAATGTCAAGTATTGTTAAAGATGAATGAGAAACGTCGTCTTTCAATTATAACGTGACCCAGGTTGAAGCCCAAGAACTTTTTATTCAACAAATTCTCCGGGAAAACCTACGATCTTCATTATCATTCATTCTTCACCATTATCGTATTAATTTACGGGTTTATTTTCGGCTCTTCTCTTTGCGCTATAAAAACAATTTACCACTCACGTAAACCTTTGAATACGACGAGTTCTGCATGTAGGTGTTTGTTGAGTGCCGCGGTCAGATTTCTGGCTATTTTTGTAAAAGTTCTTGGGTTCAAGCATTTACAAAGGTGAATGAGGTAGGCTTTCAATTTTAACGTGACTCGGGTTGAAACCCAAGAACTTTTTATTCAAGGATAGTTAATGTATGCGTAAAAACCCTTAGTATAATATTAAATTCTTGGTTCTTCACTCTATTCTGGGCCTTAGTCGCCTGCGGACTGTCACATGACACATTTGGAGTGATTCGTGGGCGTGGTCAGCGTATCGATAGTCTTAATGACCCATGACGACACATGTCATGTGGAATGTTTTTCAAACTCCCTTTATTGCAACTTTCTGCAAAAAAAAATCTCAGCTTGAATGTTTTCTTTACCTAGGAATTCAAAATTCACTTTAATTGGTGTTTTAAAACAAAAAGAAGTTGGGTCAAAAAAAAGGTGCTTTGTTGGGTGCGTGGAGAGGGTGTTTCAATAAAGGGTAACCTTTTGCCTTTCAAACAGCTGGGCACCAGCAGAGAGAAGCAGCAGCGGACGTTGAGAAGACTGATATATTCGAGAGCAAGCCAGGAGATTTTATACACACCGTAGTTGGGAAAGAGAGGAAGGCAATTTCGCTAAATACGTAGGCGAGTTTACCCGCTCAGCACTCTTTTGATATTTTAACAGAGGCACTCATCATAGCAGATGCGATGGAATGGTGAAGATAGGTTTCCCATTCGCACTCAACCGAATGAAAGTTTATGTAGGAGAGAAGAGAGAAGCTATCCAATCAGCTGAACCACTTCACTTGCTTGCTGCAAAGTCGCGAGTTCCCTTCCTTCCTTCCTTCACTACGGACACGGACTTTCCTTCTTTTCCCCGTCGATAAATGTAATGGCTAATTTGCATGCTTATGAACTTCGACGGGTTTCGCGTCCCTTAATCCGAGAACAGAGATCGGTTCTGTAATTTAGCTTAATTTATTCATTTTATTCATAGCGATTCTTCCTTTTATTGCTTCGATGTGAAACGCGATATGAATTAAGGGGGGGATGAGAATTTCTATTCTTTAATTTTGGTTGGTAATCATTAATGAGCAATCTGAAACGTCTTCGCTGTCTTTAAGTTTTCTTTAGTCTTTGCATATTCAATTCTATGGACTTGGCAAAACCGATAAGATATGCGAGGGAACGGTCAAGGCTACTTGCATCTTACTTTCTCAATCAAATGTAGCAGACCCACGTTCCTCCCTATTCGAGGATTTATAATTCTTTTAGGGCGCCAGGTATTTTTCACAAAAAACACCAAAAATGGATTTTAGTAGTTTTAATTCCAATCCGAGCACGAGAAATAATTATATCTGCAGGGATGGCGTGGTCATTCTCCCTCTCGTCGTCCCGCCGACACAACCTTCTCCTTCCACTACCCCATGACGACTCCCAAAGTCTCGCCAGACTACATTGTTGGCCCGGGCTGCGTCGTTCCTCAACAATTGCAACTCGCAAGCTGGCCTGCATTGTTGAGTGTAACTTTTCATGTTACATTGATATTTTACTTTAAATATGACAATTGGACCGCTGTGCGAATTTTTTATTTTGGAACTCGTCTCGCCACGGAAGGGCGAAAGTACCACATACTTGATGAATATTTTATAGGTGTTTGCCCTGCACCACATTGAGGCGAATGCCGCGTCCCTCATCAAATTACACCATGAGTCTTCAGCGCCTCCTGCGACCGCTCTGTGCAATTTATTGGTATTCAATTCACTTCGGCTCTTAACGGAACCCAAAGCCTGTATCTTCGTTAAAGCAAACCAGTCATGAAGAAGGACGAGATCCAAGCTCGAAATACGAAACATCTCAAGGCGTTGTTAGAACTCCGGGCACGGCCTAGAAGCGTCGGATAAAGGCATCGTTAGCAACGAAATGGTTACAGTATATTGTAAAAAAAAGAAATTCTCTACGGTCGTCGTAATTCAGTTCTTCGGTGTTTCGGCTTGCCACGTGTCATGCAGGGATAAGCGAAAACAAAATCACTTTACAATAATTAACAAAAGTTTATTCACTTGAACAAAAGGAAATAAAAAGAAAAAAAAATTTAAATTTCGTCGAAACCAGTGCAAAATCCGGCACAAAATTCGAGGCTCGCTCCATTAGATTCAGGACAGTTCCCGACCGTCCAGGACGACCGACATTCGAGTCAAGAAGGTCTGTTCCTGAAATTTTCCCTCCTACGTCACGGGTTACTTCGGACTTCCGCCGCCAGAGCGTCACACTCCATGACATATCGTAGAGACGAACAGAAGGATCCGAGGAAAGTTTGAAGGAAGAAAACGGTGAATAATAATGAGGGCTCGGTGGACATGTGACGCAAATGTGTAACATCAGAATATCCTAGGACCCTTGTTAAACTTTAGATACCTGGATCTTACTTCCCCATCAGCCCTTTAAAATGACTACCCATGATATTATAATATGACACACAAAAAAAGGTTTTCATGTTATTCTGTTACCATCTTCATGAGTGGCCAATATGAGTTTTAATTGCAATTATAATTCGTCGCTGGGGTTGGTTCTTCGCCGAGTACATACATAGAGATCTGGCTGGCTGTATTATTAGCTGAATGAAGACGCACAGCGCGGCTCTGCTCTCTACATCTATTTGCCGAGATTCCGCCTCTTTTCTCTTATTTCCAGCCAGCCAAATACGAAGATGCAATTGAGGAGTGAGTGGAGTGACGCGGCTCCAGCTGGAACACTGATGGAACAGGCAGCGGCGGTAGAGAGCGGAATGGAATAGAAAGGGCACGGAAAGCGGATCATTCCGTCCTTCCCTCTCCTCGCTTCCTGAGATCTCAGTGTTGTGCGTCTTGTACGTCGGCCACCTCACCGCCTGCTTCCACGTTTAAGTGTATAATTCCGGCGGAACATATTTTCTCAAGGTACAGGAGAAAAGCGCCGGCCAGAGGCTGCTCACTCTATTCATTACACGGGGGGGAAAAAAAGCGTTTGTAAATGAAGCGCTTCAAAGCAAGTGCCCCTGAGGATCCCTGCAATTACGCGAGCCTCACTCACTGCTACCATGAATCTTACACACTCAGAAATATTTCCGGAACTTTAATTTAATAACATCGAAACAACCAATCAGTCACAACTTTTTTGTTCCATTAATTTGAAAATATTTTGAGTAGTGTATTCTATAAAAATCGTTTTGCTCTTGAAAGCTGCACCTGGTATTTTAAATTATTAATAGCCTGCCAAGGGAAAGTCCTTACGTCAATTTAAGTAACTTGACTGATTTTCTTTAGAGCTGAGCTCAATTATGAACACCTCTTCCATTCATCTATGACTTTAATTTAAATTGAACCATTCAATTGACGAAAAAGAAAATTTTTTTAAGACTATCATACCGTATAAAAGGAACCGTAGTAGAGGTAGTCGTTGCCTCGCGTAAACCTGCAGAAAAATAAACGTAAAAAAGTTCTTGGATAAACCTTATTTAAAGAAGGTAGTACGCGTCCTTCAGTAATAAAGATAAATGGAAAGACGTGAAGGCGAGTTCGAAGCCCCGTCAAATGAAAAAAATAATATCAATTTTTTCTTTCCTACAACAATTCGCCTTCGTAGTATATTTTTGGCTGATATATAAAGATTCACATCCAAGGAAAAATAAAAAAGGAATATAAATAAAATATAAAAAAATTATTCAAATTTCGAACTTGTGGATTAAATAGTAAAAAGGGGCTCTTGTGTTCGACTGTCATCTATACAACATAACAAACACTTTAAAAAAATTATATTTTATTTGCCAGTGTACGAACATATTTTAATGTAAAATACAAAACTTCAAACGTGAGTGTCTAAGACGTTTCTGGTTACCATTTCTGTACAAAATTAGTGATTAGAGCTGAAATAATGGAAAGATTACTGGAAGATTTGTTCCGAAACATTTATCAGAATCAAATAAATTAGAGGACTCTTTATCCTGTATTTCTAAAATATGAAAACAAAAAAAAATTGACGGTTATAAATTTACAGCTTTAAAAAAACAATTAATGGCCTATTTAAAAAATATAAAACTTCCAAAAACTAAGAAGGAAATTAATTTTTGTAAAACTATATGATGGCTGAGTATCTTACAAACAATTTTTTTTTAAATTACTATATTGTATTTAGTCTAATGTTGATATTAAAGAAATGTTGACCTAAACTGCGAACTAGAGTATGTGATGATGTTTCGAAACTAAAATTGGTTACGTTTTCATCCGACACATATATTTTTTAAATTATTATTTTTTGGTACGATTTAGAAATTTCAAACGTTCTACAAAATTTGTTAACAAACTTTAAAAATACGTGATATTTATAATGAATTATTTTTTAACTCATATATCCTTAGTATAATTTTCTAATCCCAATATATACAATACTTCTGAGTAATGCTCCTTGTAAAACGCTCGTGTCACATCGGGAACTCTCGGCTTAAGCTTCATCAAAAGACCACGGGTACAGAGACTTCACTTGAGTTCAAAGTAGCTAGTCTTACTTTTTAAAAATATATACTTCTCCAAAAATTTCACCTATTTTATGAACTTAAACTTAATATCACCATAGAAATAAATAGCAAATATAAAGTTTTCCTTCCATTAAACCCAGCATTGTTAATTCAATGGATTATTAACCTATTTTATGAACTGAAACTTAATATTTGACACCGAAATACGGACACATGGAAGGATCATGGTAATAAATTCCATAAAATGTTCTTCCCGCATTTAAAGTAACCTCGGCAGATTTCAAATTACCTTTTCACTAAGACAAACTTATGAAACCAAGGCTAAGTTTTTTAATCGTTATAATTTATACATTATACATTTATACATTAAGTCAGATGCTTCACTGGTTTTCAGCCAATGGCTTGTCTGTCAATTGTGATGAAACTCACTTCATGCCGTTTCAGACAAAGAATGCCAATTCGAACTCAATAAAAGTAGCAACAAATAATTGTGAAATAACTGAAGTTGAATGTACAAATTTTTTAGGTATATCCATGGACAATAAATTAAACTGGAAGGATCATATTAATATTTTCCTACGAAAATTAGGCTCGGCAGCAACCTTTGCTCTTAGAATTATGTCAAGTTGTAGTGATCCTAACATAAGACAATTAGTTTATTATGCATATTTCCACTCTATAATGACATATGATATAATATTCTGGGTGCAATGCATCAGGGGAAAGATAAAATATTTAAACTTCAAAAAAAGGCTGTTAGAATATTATGTCAGGTCTCACCAAAAACATCTTGTAGGGGACTTTTCAAGAAAACTGGAATACTGACACTCACTTGCCAATCACTCATGTTATTTGTTATTAATAACAGTAACCTCTTCACACTATACATGACTTTGATACCAGAAGTAAAAACAATTTACACAAGGAAGGAAGGAAGGGAAGTCTCTAACCGTAATACTAAAGGGTGTACATTACAATGCCATCTATTAGCATATTTAATAAACTTCCCACCTCCATTAAACAATTAAAAATAAATCCAAACAAGTTCAAATATGAACTAACTAAGTTCTTACTAAGGCCACTCCTTCTACTCTGTTGAAGAATTTATGGAGCTGAATGTATCATAGGGTAGATATTTATAATTATGTAAGAACATTATTAGAACACTAATTTTTTAGTATAGGATGTAAAAATATTTATCAATTTTATATATAAGGTACAAATTGTATGTCTTCTGTATAGAACTTAAGAAAATCTTATTATAAGTTAAAAATTAATGAATAGTTACAGTATATTCTAATATTAATAAAGCAACCTAACTATGTAAAATCTCTGACTCGTTCCACATCATCCTTGAAGCTTGTGCTTCTCTATAGGATCTATGGAATATGATTTTATACTTATACTTACTTACATACTTTCGAGTGGGATTCGAAAAAAAGGAATACGAGTGTTGGAATCATGGTGAGTATCTACAAATGACATTTGAGATAATACTCAAAGACGTCGATAATTTCTTTAGGACTCGTAACATTAATTTAAGAAATTTATCTGTATCTTTTGTTTGACAAAGACCAATGGGAGGGTTGAAACAAAAATAGGTTTCAAACAAATTTTCAGTAATTCTAGTTTGTCTTGTACGATATTTTTAAAATGATTTTAATTTCAGGTTTTGGGCAATATTGACAATTTAACGTGTTGAATTTTTATCTTTTCCCAATTTCTCGTTTCATCTAACGTGACTGCTGTTTCTCGACTCCTATAAAGCTCTTTAGTTGTGTTGAAATATAAAAGAGACCCTCGTCTGACGACCCCCGTAATTATTTCAGGCAACTCCTCAATATCTGGACTAATAGGTCCCCCCCGTCCAGAGAAACCACTCGGCTGATTGAAGACCTCAGAATCCAGATGGAGAACGAGGGACGGACGGAAGGAAGGAAGGCAGTGGGTGAAATATCGAGTCTGTTAAGAGGAGGACCGGAGTGAGCTGCTGGCGCTGCTAACTTGGTAAATATGGCCTCTGGGGAGAGGAAGGGGAAGGATGGGGGCTTCCCCGATCACCTATAATTCGCCAGCTTCCCTTAACAGACTACGGACGACGTAGGAGGAGAGGCCGATAAAAAAAGAGGTCGCACCAGTAGCGATGAGGAAGTGGATTGAAGCAGGGCGGAGAAGACAGAGTGTGTGTGCTTGTCCTGACAGTCTCCTACAGGAAATCCTTCGGCGACCACGAATACTGTCCTTGAGGTTAAAACGTCACGGTAAATATATATGCTTAGCTGAACATACGGAGAAATCCTTACATAAATGTCAATAAGGGGAGAAACAAGACTAGAACCAACTCCATCAAAACATTTAGAATTTCTCACTTCATTATTTATAATTAACCACACACATGTGCAACCCAATAAATCGTTCTAAAAATCACCGTGAAATCTACCCTTTGTTATTACGCTAAAAGCGGTTCATTCAATCTCGAAAATTAATTGAAAATTTTATTTTTAAATAATCTGTAACACCGGTGTCATAAATCTCGGTGGTTTAAACGTCGGTAATTTCAATAACGTGTCACATTATATTCTTTTTATCATCGTGAAGTTAGTTTAAAATTAAAATACTGGAATTTGAAATGTTTTGGATAATGTTCCAATGTGAAGTCAGATAGAATCGACGTGCATCTGGATCGCAGAGTTTCCCTTGGATGGAAAACTATCCTGCTCCGATTAATATACGGAAAAAAAGGAGATATCATTCTACGTTTAAATTAATATATATATATATGTATAAATTCCTCTCGAGTTTCCAACCGGGTCAAAGATTTTAACAGTGACGTTTCGATGGCTTGCTCTGCCATCATCTTCAGACTGAAGTGTCAAATTCGGTGAGTGTAGGCATTTATATAGTCTGAGGCAAGTCTGTGCAAAGCACAAACCGCCTGTGATTGGCTAGATGTGGACGCGGGAGCGAGGGCGTCTCCCATTGGTCCACTTGCTTAGTCATGCTCTAGTCTCCCCGTGACTCAGCTCCGCGTTCCTCCGGTGAAACAATGGGTTCCAAGCCAGGCTCAATTGGGAATCCAGAATCTCTATTCAGTAAATTCTCACTGGACCTGATGTTTATTGCCTCCAAAATAATGCTATCCCAATTTCAATTAGCTCTGTCCAGAATACGCGTCTTATCGAAAGCTATTTTATGGCCCGTGAACAAGGCGATGTTAGGGCAATAGCTGACTTGCCTCAGACTGTATAAATGCTTACACTCACCGAATTTGACACTTCAGTCTGAAGATGATGATGGCAGAGCAAGCCATCGAAACGTCACTGTTAAAATCTTTGACCCGGTTGGAAACTCGAGAGGAATTTATACATGCCATTCACCGGGAAAGACCTCGTACTTTAATAAAAAATATATATATATATATATGTAAAAATATTAAAAAATAAAGACATGTTTATATAAATTTTAATGTTAATATATTAAGTATTGTAATTACCTTTAAAATATATATAATTATGTTATTGCATTCATCGTGAGACGATGTACCAGAAATTTGTTTTATTTTTGTGCACATAATTAAAGGTTGTTGTTACGTCCTGTACTTTTAGAACTCAAAAACGTATTTAAGCAGAGAATGCCTGAAATGCTGCATTTCCAGACCTATTTACTTACATGATCTGACAATTAGTAACCTCTACGGAATTGCAAGGAGCTTATATGTGAAGGGAGGAAAAAATAACGCGAACGCCATTTTTTTCCCCCGGGACCCTCCTATAATTTTTCGTCAAAAAAAGGTGTGTAGGAAATATTATCAGAAACCGGATTCAGCATTTTACGGGTCAAAAAAAAACATACAATACACAATAGGACAATTTGCCTAATTAACACAGTACTGTTTTAATAAAACTAAATATTGGAGATTATGCCGGGGACAATGTTTATCTGGCGTAATGGGCTGCGATATAACGGGCAAATATGTACGTATATATATACATAATGGCGAACAATATGAAATTCATATAATGACGTAGAATATCTGCTGTGACAAAGATAAATAAAACGTGCTTTTATATGATTGCGTTCTTCGCAACGTTAACTGATTGTGTAACGCGTGTCACAGTGAAAGCCTAATTACGGGTGTGTGTTTTATTACTATAAACAAAATGATATGCAGTGTGAGTCTCATAAATATATATAAAAAAAATATTTGTTTCAATGCCTAATTTGTTTAATGGAAACAAAACGCGTGAAAGAGAAAGCGGTGGAACATCAAACGGGAGAGCAAAACCACTGTCATGAGCGTTCAATCGATTGATTATCTTGACTTCCTAACATCTTTGAGAAATAGGGTTTCAATAAATCAACCGTCTTACTGTTCAGTAAAATAAATAAAAACATATTTAGTGACATTTTCGTTAATACTTGTGAGCTTCGTCAGGTCGGAGGCAGTCCACGACGCCAAATTATCCACTCGTCTAACACTTTTAACCATTTAAAAACTTTACCTGATGCACTCCTCAAATTTGGACGAAAAGTCGTAAATATATTAAATAAATAAAAATAAAAACTTTTTTTGACGACAAATTTGCAATTTTTAAAAAAAATTGATTATGAACGTATTTTCGTGACTTTAAGTAGTGAATGTAATTAAACCGGTTTCGAGAAACTGATGAAACTTAGTCACTTAGTTAAGGAATAATTACTGTAGACAAATAAATTGAGAACCATTAATATTTTATTCTAATCATCGGAACTTTTGTTTCCATGATTGAGGACTTTATTTAGGTTGTTGTTGTGTTGGTGGTACTCAGTCCTAAGACTGGTCTTACCTATCTTGCGCAAGCCTATTCATTTCCACATGACTAGCACGCCCCACATCCTCCATAATCTGCTTAACGTATTCCACACACTTCCCTCGAACGATAATTTAGTCTTAAAACGTGTCTAATAATCTATTCAGATAAATTCTTCAACTTTTACCCCCCCCAAAATAATTGAAAATATTTAAATAAATTATTATTCAAAATGACGCTTTCTCATTAGTAATGGGAAAAATGGAAAGTAATAAAACAAATTAATATTTATAACCTATTATTTTTATTCTTGTTTCAAATAATATTTGAATAACTTTTACTTTTATCCTGGGATGTTGTTATCCTTTATAATATAAATTTTTGTCTCTTTTTCAATGTTTTTAATTTTTCCACTGTTTCAGTACCTTACTTTAAGTTACTTTCAGTGATTTAGATTTTGCCTATACTTTATTCCGAATTTTTATGGTTTACGGTTTCAATTATATTGTTGCTCTTCCATAACATTTTGTTTATTTGAATTAATTTTTCCGTTCGAAAAATCTGTTCAGTTTAATAGCCCCCCCTTAAGATATTCACGAGGCACTTCCTTGGACTAGTTAATTATTACAGCAGGTTCATCCTATATTACTTTTTTATGGTTTACGGTTTCAATTATATTGTTGCTCTTCCATAACATTTCGGTTGAAACTGCCCTGGGAGGAAGAACAGGATTTTTCAGACCTGAGCATTAAGAGCGTTTTTGGAGAAAAAACATATATAAGGAATGACTGGATAAGAGCGGTCGAAATGTAACCCGGCGATGAAGTTGAAACAGAAGTAACAGAGCAGATCTGCGATAATGTGAATAACCAATTTCCCCCCAAAAAAATATTAAATAAAGTGAAAGGTATCCGTCTAGCTAATGTTCAAATTTTCTTATTACTTGGTTTACACGGATGGATAGACAGACAGACAGAGAGACAGACAGACAGAGACAGAGAGACAGAGAGACAGAGAGACAGAGAGAGAGAGACAGAGAGACAGAGAGAGACAGAGAGAGACAGAGAGAGACAGAGAGAGAGACAGAGAGAGAGACAGAGAGAGACAGAGAGAGAGACAGAGAGAGAGACAGAGAGAGACAGAGAGAGAGAGACAGAGAGAGACAGAGAGAGACAGAGAGAGACAGAGAGAGACAGAGAGAGACAGAGAGAGAGACAGAGAGAGAGACAGAGAGAGACAGAGAGAGAGACAGAGAGAGACAGAGAGAGAGACAGAGAGAGAGACAGAGAGAGACAGAGAGACAGAGAGAGACAGAGAGAGACAGAGAGAGAGAGATAGAGAGACAGAGAGAGAGGTAGAGAGAGAGACAGAGAGAGACAGAGAGAGACAGAGAGAGATGGAAGGGGGGTGAATAATATTTTTCTGCGGCTTTCCTGCGCCGCGTTATCGCGATCAACAATTCCAGTAGGTTGGCATTTCAAACTGTGTAATAAATAATTGGCGGTACCGGAGAGAGGCTTTCAGTCACTTTGTTGGTTGTGTTTTGGCTACGATTTTGAATATTTGCATGTTTGAAGCAATGGTTTAGTTACGAACAATGAAAAAAAAATACCGAACTAAATTTTGCACACTGAAAGCACAATGCCTCATCAGTAACTAGTTTTCTATAAACTTCTCGTTTCTAATTTAATGGAACACTTTCAATGTTTTGTGCTGAAGCCTTCCATACACGAGTGTCCGTTTACTTGCTTAAGAAGGGATAGATGAATGTAAAGCATTAATTTGTGTATGTGAATTAATTTTTCCGTTCGAAAAATCTTTTCAGTTTAAC
Source organism: Eucriotettix oculatus (assembly GCA_034510155.1). Taxonomy (NCBI): domain Eukaryota; kingdom Metazoa; phylum Arthropoda; class Insecta; order Orthoptera; family Tetrigidae; genus Eucriotettix; species Eucriotettix oculatus. The sequence continues at coordinate 12,843,225 of CM067379.1, forward strand.
ATATTCACGAGGCACTTTCTTGGACTAGTTAACTATTACAGCAGGTTCATCCTATATTACTTGCAATGTAGATGCCTCGTGACGCTGTCAGAAAATAATTTCAGTGATAAATGATGAATATTTCTACGACTAAAATTGTAGTATATGTTATTAGGATTTGAATTAAACGACAGGACTTCAATTAACACAATTTAAATTTGACTCTTGCCGAAGTTCTACTTTAGGGGGAAAGCAGAAAATTGGAGCAGCCCAAATTCCAGACCTAATTTCAATGTTTGTATTTTGATATATTTAGCGATGAGTGTCCTTTTACTTACTTAAGAAGGGATAGATGAATGTAAAGCATTAATTTGTGTACGTGAATTAATTTTTCCGTTCGAAAAATCTGTTCACCTTAATAGCCCCCCTTAAAATATTCACGAGGCACTTTCTTGGACTTGTTAATTATTACAGCAGGTTTATCCTATATTACTTGCAATGTAGATGCCACGTGACGCTGCCAGAAAATAATTTCAGTGATAAATGATGAATATTTCTACGACTAAAATTGTAGTATATGTTATTAGGATTTGAATTCAACGACAGGACTTCAATTAACACAATTTAAATTTGACTCTTGCCGAAGTTCTACTTTAGGGGGAATGCAGAAAATTGGAGCAGCCCAAATTCCAGACCTAATTTCAATATTTGTAATTTGATATGTTTAGCGATGAGTGGATATAAGCAATGGAATGTGATATGGTCTTCAAGGAAAACCGGGGAGGATATGGTTAAATCTACTCAAACGACTATAAAGTCAAAGAACCTTATTTCACGTTAATTTTTTATAAGCCATTAAAATGAGTTAGAATTCGACTTCAGTTCCATCAGGTTTCTTGTAACTGCATGTGATTTAATGGTAAGCAAATGCTGCTGCAGTGCCAACCTTGTAGGTCGGAATTCATTCTTCCTGATGCAGATTAGTACGTGCCGTGAGTTGGCAACATAAACCTTCCACGTCGAAGGATGAAGGGTTACGAAACATTTCTCAATTTGATGGCTTCCCTGAAAGATCGTCAGCGATCAGTAGATATCGTTTGCATTTACTATGGAAATTAATATTTAGACAAAAACATTGAAATAAGAAACAGAGACGAAGTCTATGTAAGTGGCATGCTTTACAAGGATAGATTATTATAGGAAACATATTGAAGTAATTTAGTGAAGCAAAATTTAGGTTCCAAATAGTACCAACAAAGCTTCCATTTCTAGTCAGAACAATTGTAGACATGGCGATGGTTGTTTATTTTAACATAAGATATTTGTTACATCTACGTATTATTTTAAGTTATTTATTTTTCGCATTGCGTTCTGTGACAGCTTAAATGTTGATGTAATGGGTAGTAAATTTTCTTTTTCGGTCACTGTTTTGAGAGTTATTTTATTTTGCAAATGAAAGCTTTCGGCAGTTATACTGCAATATTCATCCTTGTACTTACAAACCGTTTTATTTTATAAGCCTACATATTCATCTCAGTACCCATATTGAGGATACATTTAGTTTGTTGGACCTCAGCCTGAAGAAGGAACAAGAACCAAAACTAATCGCTATTAATTATAATACTTTTTTGAATAGCTCCGTGTTGAAAAACATCGTCTAAGTCTTTTTGAAACCAGCATTCACTATTCCGGTATAAATCTATACAATAGTCTCCCGGAAGAAATAAAAGCTTTAAAGGTTCAAAAATTATTTGTAAAGAGTTGTAAATCTCTGTTAATGAATGGAGCGTATTATTCACTGATGGAGTTCGTAGATAGGAAGGACTAAAACAGTTTGCTGGTGTCCTATCAAATTCTCCTATTATTTTAGAACTATACTCTACTAGAATTTAACTGCTGACGTATTCTCTTTTTCATGTTCGACGGGAACCTCCTAGGCACGATCTTCTGCTGCCTTCTCCTCCGTCGACTGAAAATTGAAGATTGAATTTTACCTTTCCTCTTTTGTCAGTCAATTCTTAGTTGTAAAATTTTGTATATTTCTTGTAATATTATATTTGATGTATCCTATTTCCTCAACCAAGCACTAATGTATTGGATAATAATAAATCTAAAAAAATCTAAAAATAAAATATTAATAATTATTACCGCGAATTCGGTGAATAAACCATTAAAAACCATTAGCTTGATTAAATAATTTTTTGATAAATATAAATAGAGGGAATGAATACTAAATGAACAAAACAACGCGGTAGGAATAGTATTCAAGAAGACATTATGAAGTGTTCTTTCTATATTGTGATAAAAAAACGCGGATTTTTTTGTGATATTGTGGCGTTATGAGGTGCAGTTCGGCCAACAACAATGTCAATTCGCCTGAAAGCGGGTGAACACCCGAAGGGGCGTGTGTAAAAAGTGATGGGGGGAACCCCGGAAGTTTATGAAATAATCCGCTGGTGGGGAACCCCGGATTTGTGTAAGGGCGGGGAATTCCCGTGTGAGAATTTAAAAGGGGAACCGATGGGGTGGCTCGTGATCAGATGGAAGGAGATGCTGTGAGAGGTGGTCAGAGGACGGACAACGGATCCGTCAGAGGGCAGATGAGTTGCGATCAGATGAAGTGAGAGTTGAGACGTGACCAGAAGTCAGAGGAGATGCAGTCAGAGTTTTGCAGAGGGTAGATGGTGTCAGAGGATATGCAGACGAGTTGAGCAGATGGAATGAGAGCTGAGACGTCGCCAGATGCTGTCAGAGGTTTGCAGAGATCAGATGTTTCGAGGAAGCATATGAGTTTCGGATCTGGTACATACTACCTTCATCGATAAAAATCCGGCAAGACGCCAGAGAGACGCGGAAACATTCGTGAGGTGGATGTTTGTAGGCCCCTGTAGTAATTGTGGGTAAGTTATTAAAAAAGCTGTGAAACTTGCTCATTGCTCTGGTTGAATAATATTTAATGATTTTTTTTCTTCTAATTTCAGTAACTGCATACTCCATCTCTCTAGAGACCCAAAATCCCCTGAGATTAAGCCCATGTAATCACTTTTAATTAATAAATGTAAAATTTTCAAATTGATTATAATTTGTTGAATTGATTAATTAATGTTTTATACCCTAAAAAGTATATTACAATATATATTGTAGCGGATTCCGCGTTCCTCCGTATTCGAGGATTTATAATTCTTTAAGGGCGCCAGGTATTTTTCATAAAAAAAACACCAAAATTGATTTTAATAGTTTTAATTCCAAACAGAGCATGAGAAAAAAATTATATCTGCAGGGCGTGGTGGTCATTCTCTCGTCGTCCCGCCGACACAACCTGCTCCTTCCACTACCCCACGACGACTCCCCAAAGTCTCGCCAGACTACATTGTTGGCCCGGGCTGCGTCAGTTCCTCAACAATTGCAACTCGCAAGCTGGCCTGCATTGTTCATCGTAACTTTTCATGTTACAACATATTTGAAGAGAATCGTGCATTATAGAATGGCTGTAGGCGACGGTCGACTCCGTTCCTGTGCTGCGTACATTCATGTGACGTTGCAGTATATTGAGGCGTATTTTACAGCCAGGCCCAAGCTCCTAAATGCCACGGGGCTCTGGATTCATAATCCTGGCCAGTCGTAAAACAGGACGTCTCGTTGCTTGCCGCACTCTCCTAAAGTTCACAGGTCGTGCTCCTTATTTATTTATTGTTGTTATAACAAACTCCTGGGGCCAACCGAGTTGAACGGACGTTAACGAATTTGTGATCCTTCTGGGGTCAGTTGCCAATAAATACTGTACCTGCGGCGGCGAGGTTGACATGTGATGATAATGACTCGTCATTACGCACAGTTCCCAATTTCTTCTTCTTCGCGATTCGAGTGGTGCAATTGAGAATTGAACTTTCTCGGTGGCAATTATAATTGAGAAGGAATCGTATGGTGACTCCGTGAAGACCTGACGGCAGTGAGCGTGACATCGCAGTTTTCTCTGTGATTAGCCGACTACACTTGGCAAAGGTAAAGCGCTCTGCCATTGTCTCCGCGCGTGTGCGTGGGAGGAAGGAGACAATGCGAGGAGACAACTTCTTCGTGGTAAACGCGCGACTCAAATAAAAAGAGAACCGACTCACTCGGGGGGGTTGTTGCTTGCTTACGGCTCAGACACAGAGACGTCATTCTGGCAATTTCCTAAAGTACGTCACACACACACACATATCCCTCTGTGATGCATGACAGCAATTTCCCTCCTTCCTTTGATTCCACAGAGATGTAAAGAAAGAGAGAGGAAGAGTATTCTCATTTGTATAGCTTTAAAATGCCCGGCTCCGTTGCAAAGAAAACACTTGGTCCGGGTGCTGCGGCATTTTCCCCGGAAAATTTTCTAGTGAGCTATAATCATATCTAAGGCGACTTGAATTATCATTCCTAACAGAAGCGTTACATTTAATTTCATTTACATTGGATATTATAAGCGACTGATAAGTTAAACGATCAGTCTTATTTTACATATCTATTACGAATAGACTTTTAATTTTATAATAAATACAATACAATCAATGGAAGAGCTTTTCATTCCCTAAGAGGGCTTGGAAAGGGGTAAAAAAAAGACTCTCATAACGACACAATATCACAAAAAATTCGCGTTTTTTCATCACAATATAGAAACAACACTTCATAATGTCTTCTCGAATACTATTCCTACCGCGTTGTTTTGTTCATTTAGTATTTATTCCCTCTATTTATATTTATCAAAAAATTATTTAATCAAGCTAATGGGTTTTTAATGGTTTATTCACAGAATTCGCGGTAATAATTATTAATATTTTATTTTTAGATTTATTATTATCCAACCCATTAGTCCTCGGTTGAGGAAATAGGATACGTCAAATATAATATTACAAGAAATATACAAAATTTTACAACTAAGAATTGAATGACAAAAAGAGGAAAGATAAAATTCAATCTTCAATTTTCAGTCGACGGAGGAGAAGGCAGCAGCAGAAGATCGTGCCTAGGAGGTTCCCCTCGAACATGAAAAAGAAAATACGTCAGCAGTTAAATTCTAGTAGAGTATAGTTCTAAAATAATAGGAGAATTTGATAGGACACCAGCAAACTGCTTTAGTCCTTCCTATCTACAAACTCTTTGAGTGAATAATACGCTCCTCCATTCATTAACAGAGATTTACAACTCTTTACAAATAATTTTTGAACCTTTAAAGCTTTTATTTCTTCCGGGAGACTATTGTATAGATTTATACCGGAATAGTGAATGGAGGCTGGTTTCAAAAAGACTTCGACGATGTTTTTCAACACGGAGCTGAGACTTTTTGCTGTTCAAAAAAGTATTATAACCACTAGTGGCAGCCGTGGAGGGGTGAAAATTAAAAAAAATTCGGAAATTGTCGTTATTTCCATCTAATATTTATATATTTTTTGGTCAATTACTTTTGATAAAAATTTTTTGATTAATTTATTTGCGTAAAATTTCAACCCCCGTTCATCATGTGGGTGTTGCGGTCGTCACACGAAAATAAAAATGAAGCAGTCAAGTTTGGTATTGAAATCGGTGCTATGGGAGTCTTTGACATTAAAAATGCGAATTTGATTGCAGTTCGTCCCCCTAAAATGAGTGGGACGGGGTGTTACACACTTCTGCGAAATGCATTTAAAGGACAAAACAATTTTGATAAAATTTGGTTTCGATATTCCTCTCGACCGGAAACCAAAAACTTTGGAGATAAGACATGGCTACACCCCTAGGAAGAGAGGGTGGAATTAGCCAAATTTTTATATGTAATAAAAGCTCATACGTGAGTCTCAAACAATTCATGAGGTCCATTACTTTTGTAGTGTTTCTCAGAAAATATTTGTGTGTAATTTCATCCCCTTTCCAGAAAATGCTCAATAGCAGCTTAGTAATAATAATAATAATATATACATATATGAGGAGTGGGGGTGGAAATGAGTTATATGAAAATATAAAATATAGATTATAATATAATGACGCATTAAATTTTCCGCACAAATGATTGGTTCATCACAATGAAAAAAAAATCAAAGTTTCCATATACATCGTATATTTTTGCCAGGGTCAAAGGTCAGGTTAATAATTCCCATATGAACAAAGACTTCTTCCACTGACTGTCCAAAAACAGTCATTTCTCCCGTATCTTCTGTATTAAACTATTGTTATAAATTAAATAAATTTAGAAAGTTGAAATAACGCCAGAAAAGAACAAAAAAGTGCACAACACAATAAAAAAAGAAACCATTTTAGTGTCAAAAAAAGTTGGAAATTTCATTTTACCTTTCCAATGTGAACGATGACGTCAGGGAAGAGATAAAAAATCTGTAACAAAAGAGGAAAAAAAATTAATCTTGTTATCATACAGTTCAAATTGATTGATTAAACTTATGTAAAACGTTCATAAGCCTATAAATATACAACGTTTGGTCCTTAAATTTATTACTTCGTCCTGTTTACACTGTGGTCGGATTAATATAAATAATTTGTATACATTGCCAAGATGTATATAAAATTAATAAATAAATATTGAAAAAAATTATCCCCTTCTTTAGTTGTAATGCATGCTTCTTATTTATTTATTTTAAAGTAAATTGATCATTGTAATTATTCATAGTTAATTATCTAACTTGTAAAACATAATAAGAAAAGCACAACTTCCCAATCCTTCCATTAGAACGTATTTAGGTGAAAAATAAAATTATAGACAATTTGTCTGTTGAATGTAAAGAGAAGAAGGAACAATTTGGTGTGAGTGTTATGCAGACGATTTAGTAAAACATTTATTTATTATTATTCTTGTTTAGGGCTACCTTGCTCTACCTTCCGCATCCCCCCCTTTTTCAATTCCCTTCCTATGCTATTAAAGGGGAGTTGCCTGTTTCAGGATCACCCTCATGTAGCCTGTTACCCAAAAAAAATCCTTTTTAATATGCACCCAAGTAGTTTGAATCATGCTCACAAATCTGCAAAAAGTGTCTTGACGTTTCAAGTCATTAGAAGTTGATGGTGTCTTAATATTCTGCAAAAATACGTTTTATATTGATATTTATCAAGGTGGTTGATTGCCTGGGGCTGGCAAGGTTTGATCAAAGTCATCAACCCTGAATTATTTTTCTTTGTAAATCTCATTAACTATTTGAATAGACTGTCCCCCCCCTCATGGAAGGGCAAATCTGTATTAGGCTTAGTCCCCTTCCAATATAAACGAGTGCGTTTATCGCAGGCATTGTTCGTCCCCCTGGAGCTGGAGGAGAAGAGCAGAGACGCACACTCACTTTCTTTTTCTCCAGCTATCGCCGTATTAATGAATTTGCCTTCAACTTCAACCTCGGAGACAAGAGGCCATTGGCGTGACAAGAGGGCCAGGAATAAAAAGGGGACCTCTTGTTAGGACAAGGTCGCCTAACAAGCTCAGCTCCTCTCTTCTGCTCCTCCTTCCATCGGCGAGGGAACTCTGGAGGGACTTACCCAACAATTAATCACGCCATTCACAAGTCACTGGGATTTTTTTAAATAAAAAAAATACATAAAAGAGAAATGGTTAATGGCTCTATGGTAGTGGAACTATACAGTATGTTCCAGTTAGAGGACGAACCTGACTCCCAGCTGCAGCATTATAAACCCAAGAACTGGGGATCCAAACTACACCTAGCTTTCCTCATCTTATTTTTCCATACTTCCTCTGAAATTTTCTACGTGAAATTCCATAATATTACGATGATCTCCTTTTTTATAAATAAGATTATCAGAAAGTGTACTGATGAAAATAAATAAACTTTTCTACCTGACCTACCATTGTAATTCTCAAAACTACTATTTATATTTCATTTACTGAATGTCAGACTGGTAATTTCCACGAAGTAAAATATTTGTATTTCACTCATAAAAAATTAAAGAGATCAGAATGAAAATAAATCGGACCTTAAGTCGAGTTTGGTTCCTCTTCCCAATACGTCGCGGCCTCTCCCCTGAAGTAAGCATATCAATTCCCTTCATTTAAGCTACACTTTTCTAAATAAATAATAAATTTTATTATTTACATAATTCCTTTATTAAATATCATTTTCAGGTTTAATTATTCAAATACTAGTACTTTAGCCTTGGATTTTTGGCTCAAGACGAGTTTAATAACTCCAGCGCTACGTCACGCATAAACTAAACGTCACTACTCAAATCTGCAGAGAATGCTTCAACGAATTCATTCATTAATTTCAGATATGTCTTTAAATACTGGTTACTAATGAAAAACTACAAATTAATTTTAGCATATATTTTTATTTTAGAAAAGAAAAAAAAAGTGTATGAGGTAGATCTGGAGTTATTAAACTCGTACAGTCATTACGCCACGGTTTTAAAAATTAATAACAGGGAGGTGATTTGACGAATTTTTCACGAGACTTAGAGTAGACGGTCTGGAGGTTTCAAACTCGTCTCGTCTTGTTCTTGACCCTCGATCCCAAGAGCTCTCCTTGTCGCGTGGTGCTCTTTCTCACTGAGCTACCCGAGTCGATTTCAGGTCTCGGTCTTCATAATCTTTAAAAATTAATTTCATAACTTCATTCCCTGAGCTTGGTGTAAAGCATAAATAAACTTTACCTCCCTTTGGAATGAAAAGCCAGATAATTTTCTTTTAAGATGTCCAGACTACAGAACTTAAAAATATTGTATAATATTACCATCGGGATAATACTTCATCCATCTGATCGATTTTTTTAAGAATTGTCTTCTGTTATGTGTTCTTCGTCTCTTGTGTATTCCTTACTCTTCTTCCTCGGCTCTACTGCCCATTCAGGGACTTGGCCTACTGGGTCGACTGCGGGCTGTCGTTTTACATGGCACATTCCGAATTTAAAGTATCGACTTTCCAGCAGTTGTATATTCCTAAGGTAAGTCACTTTATAATTTCAATTCGATCTAATTTTAAATAATGTATCAGTTACCGTCTGTTATTTACAAGAATGACAAACCAACTTCTTTAGATGAATGCAATCCAATTTTCTTCAGAAGTTAAATTTTGAATTGATGCAAATAAATATGAATAAAAAAATTATGATGGTCCGCGTATCGATTCTCCTGCTTTGGTATATTCCTAAGGTAAGTAAATTTATAATTTCAATTAGATCTATTTTTAAATAATGCATCAGTTACCGTCTGTTATTTACAAGAATGAGAAACCACCAATTTTTAGGTAAACGCAATAAATTTTCTTCTGAAGCTAAAATTTTAAATTCATGCAAATAAATATGAATAAAAAAAATTAGGTCCAAAAAAATTCTTCATTGATTGAGAACCAATGACGTTTTCGGTCAAAAAAAGAGGAGACGTTAGAAACTGTGGACGGAAAGTCCTACGGTAAAATTAACTTGGTTCATCTGTGGGTTTTAATTTTTCTGATTTATTTTTATTACATTTGGTGTATTAAACGCTTTTATGTCAAAAGAGTTGGAGAATTAAAATAAACAATAGTTAGGCGGGCGTCCCCCAAGGAAGTGTCATTGCCCCCTTCCTATACAACATCTTCTCCCATGATATCCCACAAAACTAGCACGATCTTTTTCGCAGACGACATAGCCATCTCCTATGAAACCTCCTCCCTCACCTCCGATTTCCAACCACTCCAATCAGCGCTCAATAACCTTGAGCAATGGTCCAAACAATGGCGAATCAGTATCAACCCCACCACCAAATCAATAACCATCCCATTCACCCTAACAAAAAACCCTCCTCCCCAAATTCATCTCTATCTAAACAATTCATTAATCCCTACAAAAACGGAAACCACGTACTTCAGAATCATGTTTGACTCAAAACTATCCTGGAAACCTCAATTAATTTTCTCCTCTCCAAAATAAACTGAAAATTCAGAACTCTATATCCCCCCTCCTCCTAAACAGAAAATCCCCTGTCTCCACCAGCAGCACAAAACGCCTCATTTATGTGTCCATAATACAACCCACCTGGTCCTGTGCCTCCTCCATATGGGGAACAACAGCCAAAACCCATTCAACCAAAATTCAAACCAAACAAAACACAATACTACGCACCATCACAAACTCTCCCTGGCTGGTACCTAAGAAATTCCGTCATCCATAAAAACATCAAAATTCCCAATGTAAACTCAGTAATCTCCAAATCCATAACAAACCTAATCAAAAGCGCACTCAACCACCCAAACCCCACGATCCATGACAATCCTCCTCCACATACCTCCTCCACGCTCCCCTAGCCTCAAAAGAAAACTTCCGATTGACCTCATCCTTCCTTCCCCCTGATCACCCTAACCCACTCTACCATCATGCCACATCCTCATTAATCCTCCATAAATCAGTTCTCTACCTGTCAATCCTCACCCACCTAAGTCGTATGCCCCTCAGGTACTCGCAAAAATAAATAAACATAACCAATTCTCCTAAAGTAGGTTAATTAAATGAATTAACCTATCTTCACGTTATCATGTTAATTATATACCTTTTTAATATTGTATATACTGTATCGTTATCGTCCTAACTGATAATCTGTACGATAAAAGTTTTTAAAATAATAATAATAAAAAAATAGTTACAAAAAGGAAAACATGTCCGTCCCCTGATCGACCTCATCCTTCCCTCTGAACATTCAGGCACACCCTAACCCACCATCATGCCACATCCTCATATATCCTCCAAAAATCAGTTCACCTCCTGTCACCCATCAATGGATTAACCTATCCCACAAGCGGACATGTTAATTATATACATTATTTTAATTTTGTATTGACTTTTTAATGTATATGCTGTATCATTATTGTACCAATTAAAAATCAATACGATGAAAGCTTTTATCTGAATTAAAAAAAAAACTTTATGTCCATGCGTATTTGTGTTTTGGTGTACCGCTGTTTCGTATTCTTCCCGTGTACAATGCCGTTGGAACCTTCCGGGTGTTGTCCTCCTGTCACCTTGTCGCAATACACGCGTGTCCTTGTAAGGACGACAGTGTGTGCGTGTGCGTGCTCACCATAGCCAAGTGCTGCACTAGAGACCACCGTGATCACGTCACCGGAAGCTACGTCACGTCATCACTCCTCATTCGCCCATGGAAGTGTCCTTTCACTCCCACGAAGCATCCGCTGCAATCACTTCACTTTCAATCATCACACACATCTATCAAAGTTATTTCAAGCAATCATAATCATGCCAGCACAAAGGCAAACGAAAAAATTGTCAAGTTAGAGGTCACGTAGTTAAATTTTATCAAGGGACTAAGTAAGCTCCATTCGGACCGACCTTGTGTTTTGATAAGATTCGTTTAGAAATTAGATAAGCTTACTCCATTTGCAATCTTCAGTCTACAACGGAATGATTCTATTCTGTTTGACTTTAATATGAAGCATGCGTACTGTGTAAGGGTGTACATGAGGGGCGATAAAGGCGGCTGCTGAAAATGTTCAAAAACTGTAATGTATAACGGAGTATATATAAAGTAGATAATTAAAGAATCCTCTCCCAAATCGTCATTTTGAAACAGTGTAGAAAATAACGAAATTTAAATTACGACAGGGGGTTTCTCTGATATTTATTCTAACCACATTTTTTGGGTTTGCAAGTTGACGAGGCTGAGCAGATCGCCGCCGAAACGTCGTGCGGAACAAATGCACTCATAGAATTCCTCGTGAAGAACGCTTCTTGAAAAGTCAGGTAAAACCCACGAGATTGTGGGGTAATTGACATCAATCAGTAAGTAAATGTATAACTGACCTGAAATGAACTGACACTGTGAATCTCACGTTCACGGCCGTGGAAGAGTTTTAAAGGGGATCAATTTGGTTAATGTAACACAACTCGTGAGGTGGTGATATCGCAGTTTAACAACTATATTTTTTTCTTAGAAGCTCAATTGTAGCGCGTTATTAAGTATAGGCGCAATTAGTTTAAACTGCGATTTAGACAGTGAATCGCGTGAGTAATGATGAGTTGTTACCCTGTGGAATGTAAGGAACGTCCAGACCCACCCCCGGGGTTGAACATCTGGAGGAAATGAGTGACAGACCTGCAGAATCGCCAATGAAAGAGTAAAGGAGCGGACCCCCTATGACGCCAGGCTTCTTTAAAATCTTCGGGAATGGACGAGGGTGACGAATGTTCATACCGTGACACTTACCCCTGGAGATGGAGATGCTCTGGCGAGGGAAAGTTTGGGAGTTTTTGTGCCGTTAAGAAACGCGACTGCTCAAAACTATTTAAAAGGCATGATAGCGGAGGTAGAGGACAGTCGAGGGCAAAATTCGTAAGGAGACAGTCGAGTGCAAAATTCGTAAGGAGACAGTCGAGGGCAAAATTCGTAAGGAGTCGAGGGCAAAATTCGTAAGGAGACAGTCGAGGGCAAAATTCGTAAGGAGACAGTCGAGGGCAAAATTCGTAAGGGAGTGAGGGCATTGTAGACGCGAGGGCAAAATTCGTAAGGAGTGACAATTCGAGAGTCGAGGAAATTCTACAGGAGGGAATCGTGCACTATGAACTACTGGATGTCGCTGGCATTGAAGAAGATACTACAGATAGCAGTCGTCATCATTCGATGACAAACGACAGAAGCCGCCAGGGTCCAGAAAAGCTAACTACACGACATCGCAAAGGGGAAAATACCAGATAAGTTCCACTTATGGTAGTCCTTAACATTCTCATGATTACACAGACATAGTAAATTCATCATTTTTCTGACCAAATTTATCCCACGGTCAACCCGAGGTTTTGGGGATTTCATAGCTGAGTAGCCAGTGGCATAACAAATATATTGAGTAGGATCGGTCCGCCAAAATTTCTTAAGAATAAATTTTTACGCCTTAAATAAGAATTATTTAACTCCCCTCCCTAATACAAATTGGCTAAAAGGACATCCACTCTGGCGCCCAACAATAAGAGAGTACGCCACACAATAATCAAGAGGAAACAATAATTGGTGCGGCAAAATTTTTCATGAAAAGATGAAACGTCTGGAATTTTAAAAATTCTGAATTATATTAAAAATTAATTACTCTGAGTATATAAACCTGGCCTTTTTAATTAATTAACCATGGAAGGATTATTCATGTAATCCTTTCACAGAAAGACATAATACCATGACAAAATATGCAACAACAAAAACTGTAAGCGTAATATTGAGTAAGAGACAGTGGAAAATGAGAAAAAAAACAACGAGACGATCAAACAGTTATTATTGGAATTATTAATAAAATGCGAACAATGGCCAAAAATCAGAAATTGAACAATATCATTTCAAAACGTTTCGTCCCCATCATTATGGACCTCCTCAGTACTTTAATTAAAACAGTACAGTATTTCACGGTGCTGATGTAACGACCGGGGACGAAATTTTGTAATATTTTAGTTTTAGAACTGAGGATATCCCGAAAGTTGGGGGAACGAAACGTATTAAAATTAACCTGTTCCAGTCCTCGGCCATTCTTTCTATTTCATTTCTAATATTAGGAGAGATAATTTAATTACTTCATATATTGTGTGTTGCTGTTGTTGTTTTCGTGGTATTCAGTCCTAAGAACTGGTCTGATGCAACATTCCTCCGCAAGCCTTTTCTTATAAACATAGCCACCAAATCGCATAACCGCCATAATCTGTTCGGTGTATTCCATCCTTTGCACCCTCTTCTGTTATTATCCCACACTCTTCAATGTAGTGATAATTTTCCAAGACCCTCATGTCTTATGGCCTTTAATCTATCCCTTCTCTTGGACATCGTCCTCCATGTTTTTCTCTCTTTCCCTATCCTGCTTAGAACTTCCTAGTTACTTACTCTATCCTATTCTCCTATAGCACCACATTTCAAAGTCTTCTATTCTTTTACTTCCCTGCCACTCCTATCGTCCATGTTTCGCATCCATATAGCACCACAACCCATACTAACAGTTTTAGTAATGATTTCCTTATACTCATACATATATTAGCCGTATTTTATTTCGCAAAACCCTTCCTGTGCTATCCTACACTAGTCATTATGCTGCCCAAGCAGCAGAATTCCTTAACTTACTTAAAAATATCCCTTCCCAATCTAACAGCCTTTTTTACTGCACATTTTCCAGTCCCATACTCCATCACCTTTGTTTTCCCTCTAACTAATCTTCATCCTGTTCTCTTACCCCAGGATCACGTTCATGCCATTTATTTTGGTTTACAAATCTTCTTCTGACTTCCATAATACCACAATATCATCAGTAATCCTATTGTTTTTATTTTTTCTCCTTGCAATTTGATTCACTTTGCATATTGATCTTTAACTTTCTACATCACTACTTCTTTTATATATAAGTTATAGAGCATGTCGAAAACTGCATCCTTGTCTTATTACTCCTTTGTTGATTTCTGCTTTATTTTCTTGCCCTTCTATTCTAATTTATGCTAACTGCCATCTGTAGAGGTTATTTCTTGTATTTTATTCCCCTTTTATAGTCATATTTTCTGCGAATTTTCCATGAATAAATTCGAAACGGCAGACATTGTACAAATTCGATGTTTCCCTCTGGGTTACAGACGCTTACATCGCATCTTCCCCCTCTCCCCCCTCCAGAAACTTTGCGGTGACGTCACTGAGCTAATGTAAACAATTCTGTTTATGACAAACGTCTTTATCCTCAGTTCCGGCCTTTACTTACCTTTTACGCACCCATACACATCAAAATACGTGTCAATTAAATTAATATTGATTGTTGAACTACATAACAACACGGGCTTCTGATGGACTTAACTGGAGCCTCTGGAAGTGAATCTTTACGAGCGTCTTCTACTTAGCCTTTCGATCAATGTAAACTTCCTAGTTCAAGGCCGAGCAACAAATAATCAATATAAAGACGAACAGCATACGACGCATTTTATATTCACACAAACACACACACACAACTACTGTGCATTTAGGTGAAAACAATAGCAGCCACGAAATGTAAACCGTGCAACAGTGTAATATCGACGGTGTTATAGGGAGAAAAAAAATTTCACCTTAACATTAGCGGCATTCTTAAAATATTTAATTATCAACATTTTTGTAACATGGTTTATCGAGGTTCCAGGATTCTCCCTCCTCTCCCTCGTTTCCTTGTAACGGCACCAAAATATCGAAGTTTACAAGAGGAGCTTTCAGATATTTATTCTATCCTTTGCGTGTAACAGCATTACTGAAAGTTTGGAATTTAGATTGCTCGTTGCTCGCTCCCGCCGATCGGCGAAGGCTTCATAGAAAATATCCCCCATAAATATGTGAAGGAAGAGAGAGAAAGAGAGAGGGAGAGGGAGAAAGAGTGAAAGGGAAAAGGATAGGGGAGGGGGGAATTGGGTAGAAGCTACTGTAGTGACAGAGACTCGCCGCCGAACAAAAGGAGCTCATTAGCTGAGCAGGATAATAACAGGCAGACGACGATCACTCCCAAGACTGCGGACCTAGAAAGTTGGGCTCACATTACTCACAACTTATCATATAGCTTAAATATGTAAAATTAAGGTCTGTAAATGTAAATTTTGAAAAACTTTGGCCAATGAGGCAAAATATAAGTGTGAATATTGGAAAATCATCACTAAAAATGTTCTTATAGTGTGTGGCGTTGTATGGGTGCGAAACGTGGACGGTAGGAGTTGCGGAAAAGGGAAAGAATAGAAGCCATTGAAATGTGGTGCTATAGGAGAATGAGATGGGTGAATAGAATCACTTCTAAACAGAATGGGGAAGAGGGAACAATATGGAGGACGTTGAGTAAGAGAAGGGATAGATTAATAGGCCACGTTTTAAGACATGAGGGTCTTGTAAAATTAGCATTAGACGGTTAGTGTGTGAGGTAAGAAGAGATGAGGGAGGTCAAGGATGAAATTTTATATCACACCATTATGGAAAATTAGTAATTAGATACGATTTTGATCTGCGTACCGAAATTAACTTCACTTAAAAGATAGACAAGAATGGAAAAATGTCAACCGGACCAGGGAATCGAACCCAGGACCTTGCGATATCCAGCCGCATGCTCTACAAACTGAGCTAATCCGATATATCGCAAGGTCCTGGGTTCGATTCCCTGGTCCGGTTGACATTTTTCCATTCTTGTCTATCTTCTAAAATTAAATATGATGAAATTGAGCATTCCCACTAATTTAGCATAGACTTCACTTAAAATTTATTACATGAACGTAACGATACGAAATTTTTCAGTCTGCGTAACTGTTACACAAATCTAAATTATATTAATTAAATAAATGTTTGACCTCCTATAATAGTTAATTGTTGTGGTATTCAGCCCTAAGACTGGTCTGCTGCAACCCTCCATGCTAACCTACCTTTCCCTAATCTACTTACCGTATTTCATCCTTGACCTCCCTCATCTCTTCTTACCTCACACACTAACCGTCTAATGCTAATTTTACAAGACCCTCATGTCTTAAAACGTGGCCTATTAATCTATCCCTTCTCTTAGTCAACGTCCTCCATATTGTTCCCTCTTCCCCATTCTGTTTAGAAGTGATTCTATTCACCCATCTCATTCTCCTATAGCACCACATTTCAATGGCTTCTATTCTTTTTCTTTCCGCAACTCCTGCCGTCCACGTTTCGCACCCATACAACGCCACTTTCCATACGAACATTTTAGTAATGATTCTCTAATATTCACACTTATATTACCCGTACGCATATTTTTATTTTTATTTTTTTCGCGAAAACCTTCGTTGTCTTTGCTATCCCACTGTAGTTATTACGCTTCCCAAGTAGCAGAATTCCTTAACTTCCGTCAAAATATCTGTTTCCCATGCTACACTCCATTTTTCCCCTCTAATATCTCTCTTATATAACTCTTTCACGTTGACCTCGTTCATGCCATTTATTATAGTTTCCAGGTACTTCGTCTGACTCACCTAATACTAGAATATTATCGACAAAACGTAGTTTTTTTTTAAATTTCTTTTCCTTGCAGTACAATTCATTTTCCATATTCCCTCATATAATCAGAAAATTTTAATTCACTATTAGTTCATAAAATTTATCTATATATATGGGTTAAATTTTTAGTATTCTTAGAACCCATTGGGGCATTTTTTTCAATGATTCTGAAAAAAATCGGACTATAATGAGCAAGTCACTGATAAAGAAAGAAACTCCCTTTTGTACAATGGTTGATGTAATGGTGATCCAAATCCAACAAAATAAATATTTTTACAGAGAAAAATATTTAGTGCCTCATTATTATGATTTCATTAACCTGGCCTTGCAAATAACTTTTTTTAAAAGCGAAATTTAGAATAATCAAACACTTTAAATCGTAAATTATTCAAAAAAAAATATCCAATTAAGAGTGAGATTTTGAGAATTAGAAGAAACAGTAGACGCACCAAATATTTTCTTAATTATCATCCATGAGAACCAAAACCAACCATGATGTCTCTGCTATTGGCGAAAGGGTTTTAGGGTATATTTATTAATATTATTTTAATTAATTTATTTATTTATTTATTGATTAATATTTATTAATATAAATAAGGAATGAAAAATAAAGTAAACGTGCTTCGTCAGAATTTAATATACTGTTTCTCATATATTTTCTCCATTACGTATTCCTTTTAATTTTAATTCACTATTAGCTCATAAAATTTATCCATATATAAGAGTTAAATTTTTAGTATTTTGAGAACCCAATGGGGACATTTTTTTTAATGATTCTGAAAAAATCTGACTATAATGAGCAAGTCACTGATAAAGAAAGAAACTCCCTTTTGTACAATGGTTGATGTAATAGTGATCCAAATCCAACAAAATAAATATTTTTACAGAGAGAAAAATATTTAGTGCCTCATTATTATGATTTCATTAACCTGGTCTTGCAAATAACTTTTTTTAAAAGCGAAATTTAGAATAATCAAACACTTTAAATCGTAAATCTTTTTTAAAAACATCCAATAAAGAGTGAGATTTTGAGAATTAGAGGAAACGGTAGATGCACCAAATATTTTCTGAATTATCATCCATGAGAACCAAAACCGACCATGATGTCTGCTATTGGCGAAAGGTTTTAGAGACTTTTATTAAATTTTCCACATAGAGTATATTTATTAATATAAATAAGGAATGAAAAATAAAGTAAACGTGCTTCGTCAGAATTTAATAAACTGTTTTTCATATATTTTCTCCATAATTCTGAAAAAATCGGACTATAATGAGCAAGTCACTCATAAAGAAAGAAACTCCCTTTTTGTACAATGGTTGATGTAATGGTGATCCAAATCCAACAAAATAAATACTTTTACAGAGAAAAATATTTAGTGCCTCATTATTATGATTTCATTAACCTGGTCTTGCAAATAACTTTTTTTTAAAAAGCGAAATTTAGAATAATCAAACACTTTAAATCGTAAATCTTTTTTAAAAAAATATCCAATAAAGAGTGAGATTTTGAGAATTAGAGGAAACGGTAGATGCACCAAATATTTTCTGAATTATCATCCATGAGAACCAAAACCGACCATGATGTCTGCTATTGGCGAAAGGGTTTTAGGGACTTATATTAAATTTTCCACATAGAGTATATTTATTAATATAAATAAGGAATGAAAAATAAAGTAAACGTGCTTCGTCAGAATTTAATATACTGTTTCTCATATATTTTCTCCATTACGTATTCCTTTTTTCTTTCGCTTTTTCTCTTCGTCTTAATGTAATACGACTTTCAGTTTTAATGACTTCAACATTTAGTGTTTTATTAAAGTTTACAGTCCTTTGTCCTGAGTTCTCCATAATTATATATAAAAATCAGTCGTAAACTTGCAGCATAGATCTCAGACAGAAATTTGTTGTTCCCTCCCGCCGAGTCACGGCTGTGTTTAGGAACCAACACTTGTCTATCCGCAGCCATAATTTCTACGGTACTTTACAGCCGCCGTAATTTGCATTTACACGGCCGAGGTCATTGGCCCTTTCTGGAATGGAACGTCGCGTCGTGGCGCCTCACGCGATGTGTGTCTAAAGCCCAACCCCAACCCCGCTGGAATGTTTTGGAAGCTTCTCCAGGGGCAACCGAAATCGATCGGCGACCTTCAACAGGGGGGAGAGAGGCAGGAGAGAGAAAATATCCTCGGTGGTGCACGCAGTGCAGTCCGTCCCGATCCATCACAACAGATTAAATTTCCGTCGGCGGAGTACGAGATGCGAGACAAAAGACATCAAACTTATTTACCCTCAGCCGCGGCCTCTTTACGTGGAAATGGTGGAGGTGCAGGCGAAGAGTAAAGACGAGAAACAGCCATGAAAATAGCTCGGAGACTAGTCACGATTCTAGCTGGACGGAGACATCCCAAATTTATTGCAGAAAGTTACTTTGGAAAGGAGGTCATAAATAATTAAACTGGAACGTCTTACGTAAAATAAACTAAATGAGAAAAGCGCACTGTTGAATAAAAATTAGATATATTTGACGATATTTATTAAGCGTGTGTTTTTTTACAGGGCTGCTGCGTCTCGGTACTTATTTTCAACCCTCACTGTAACGCCGTTAATTAAAAAAATAATAATAATGATTCAGTGACGATTAATCTAACGACTGATTTTTAATCTTGTAATTTATGAACTAAATCTCTGTCAGTTTTCAATCAGACTCAATAATAAATAAATATTTATTTTTAATTTTGTTACAATTTTTTTTTTAAAAAAAGAGGAGTCTTTGACCAATGATTTTGTCACCTCTATGAAAGCAACAGATTAAATCTCTAATGCTTGACTGATTTAATACGTGCTGGATTTTGTAAACTATAAATATTATTTTTCTGAAGTTGTCTTGTGGAACTTCTTACTTCCTTGTTCCTCACTGTCGTTCTGCGTCGCATCTCCGAGGTCCCTAGTTAGCCCTTGGCTACTTTGCTCTACCTCCCCCCCTTCCTATGCTATTAAAGGCGAGTTGCCTGTTTCATTATCACCATCATGCACCCTATTACACTGCCCTCCTTCCCCTCCCCTTGGTAAAAAGACACCCCCTGCACTGTTTTCGTAAAGTCACGGTGATTTTAACTTCCAACCATCTCAAAAAAAAAATCTATAACTACGGAAACGAAACTTAAAAAAACTAAACATGTTCTTAACAAAACGAACCATTAATTATCGTTTATTACTAATTTACAAAAATCAATATTAATTGTAAATATTGACTTTCCTTTTCAAAATAATTCTGAAATGTTTGTGAGAAAGAATTAAGAAATCAATTTTATTCCCAAAAATAATGTAGCTTATCAGAATTCGTAATAAAAAATTTTTGAAAAACGATTAATGCTAAATTAAATGATAATAAGCAAAACTATTATTTAATTTTTGGTATTTTAAATTTATTCAGCAGGAGCTTTCGGCATTCTACTAAATTCAATTACAAATATTTTTCGAAACATTACTGAATAAATTTAAAATCAAAATTAAAGTATAGTTATCAGAATTCGTAATAAAAAATTTTGAAAAATCGATTAATGCTAAATTAAATGATAACAATTTTTCCCTATGTTTATCAGTCACATTAATAAGCAAAACTATTATTTAATTTTTGGTATTTTAAATTTATTCAGAATTCGTAATAAAAAATTTTTGAAAAACGATTAATGCTAAATTAAATGATAACAATTTTTCCCTATGTTTATCAGTCACATTAATAAGCAAAACTATTATTTAATTTTTGGTATTTTAAATTTATTCAGCAGGAGCTTTCGGCATTGCCATAGTCATCTACAAAATTGAATTACAAATATTTTTCGAAACGTTACTGAGTAAATTTAAAATCAAAATTAAATTATAATTTTGGTTATTAACGTGACTGATAGACATAAGGAAATATTATTATCATATTATGTTAAAAATAAGTCTTCTACGAAAAATTTTAATAAATTCCTTGAAGGAATGAGCTAAATTAAATTAAATTATACCGCATGTATTCCTGGGAATAGTCAATAAAAATGGTCAAAAACTTCAACTGAAACTGCTATATATTGATGTATCCTACAGGATACGTCAAGAATACTTCATAAATGTAATGCAAATCTTATAAAATGAGATATATTCATAAGATAATTCGATAAATTCCGACGAAATACTTAATATACTGAATAAATTGTCAATAGTTGATATGAAAACTTAAGGAAAACATTAAAATACACGACGAATGTTGAAGGAAAAGTAATGAATCAAGACATATTTTCAAAAGAAATCGGAATAAGCTGGGAAAATACTGAAAATAAATTTAAGAAAATAAAAAAAATTATTTTAAGAAACTCGATAAATACTGGAGCCTAGCTTATAAAACTTAGACCGGGTGTCTGTATGGAGTTTTCCAGGAAAATTAATTTGGCTCCAAGTCGTCGCTGTGAAAGCTTGTAATCCCTTATCCAATTGCTTTAGATATATAACCTAGGTCCACGGATTCGCAACCTCCTGGAGTCAAGTTCCGTATCTGAAGCGTTCCTTTGTTGCCTTAAAGCAAATCGTGTCCTTTCTCAAGCAATCTAATTTCAATGTCTAAATTTTACCTTTCTTCTTAATATTTCAATTATTTCACTGACGAAAAAAACCCGCAAGAAGTAAAAACTGAAATTTTTACCACGTTGATAGCCATAACAGACTAAATCAAAGCCATTTTCAGTTTTCCACCAATTTTTTGTTGAAATATCGACATTTAAAATTAATAACGGCAGTTGTTTACTTCAAGGTTGACCGACCTTTGGAACAAGGATTATACACGATTAATAATTGTATTTATAAGGTTTAATTTGACCTACGGAATTTATTAGGAAGTTTTCTGGCTCCTCCTTTATCAGCTTCCGTCCCAGTTCTTTACATACGTAACGTAGTTCTCCGAATCACACGTACGATTTACTTTGGCTCAAAGTTTTTGGAAATCGGAATGACATCATCATATCCACTTACCAATTCTCTTTATTATAATACATGGAAGCAGTTTGTCCTTCTTTCTCCTTTCCTTTCCTGATTAATCAGGATGTGGCCCAAGTGATTGATTTCTCGGACTCTCTGTTTAACAGATTGTGACTCAACAACAACAGTCGGCAAAATATTTGCAAACTTTTCCAGTTCTCTTTCTGCGTTCCAATTCGCGCTTTAATCATAATATACAACCAGTTCATGTATTGTATTGTATTTGCTAATAATCTACAATTGGGCACAAGCCCCCTGGTGGCAGATACATAATTAAATATACATAATTATAAACTAAAGAAAGATAAACATGTTCTGTGGATGCCCTGAAAGAGAAAAGAGAAACACTTCACTTCACTTTAGTTTTTTATATTCGGAAACACATTTATATTAAAAAATATCATCCACTTCACTTCACACGTTTTTTCAGATTTGACCTAAATTTATTTTCTTGAAGAGGATTTCCTCCACAGGTAAATTATTCCAGTCGTTGATAGTCCTATTTAGGAATGAGAATTTGCCAACATCTGTTTTTTTTTTGTATTCTTATTTCACTTTGAATTGGTGATCCTCCCATCTACCTATATAACTGGACTTTTGCATTTTGTAGCTAACTCCAATCCATGGTTTTTGCCCCGTATATAAGCTTATGCAGTCTTGCTTTTTCCCTCCTCTTTTCTGACAATACCTCCTCCCAACCTAACTGTTTTACTTTTTCCTTCCCTGACCCCCTGTGGCCCTACTTGCACAAAATTAGCAGCCCTTCTTTTCTGAACTTTCTCTAATGATTCTATTTGATTAATTCTATAAGGATCCCAACAAGCCTGTGCCCCCCATATTCCAAAATTGGTCTAACTAGAGATAAGTATGCCACCTCCTCCTTTGTTTTTGAACTTCCCTTTTTTTTAAGTTCCTCATAATGAAATGTAAGGAATTCCACACGCTTTTCAGGGCCGTGAAATTCACTTGTTCCTCCTCCCACCCAAGTCAGTTGTTGACCTACAATATGTTACACGAGTCAAATGTAAGGAATAGGAAGAGTGTCTGTGAATTGCGAAAAGCATGCATGATATCAGTTAAAATGTTTCACTGCCAAAGAATTTGAGGAAATCATTCTTTTGGACTGCGGTGAGTAGGAATGAAATTAATTTCTTATTTTTTTTACACAAATATACCAGAAAATACAATATTAAAATCATTAAATAATTTTTGTGTGTTTAAAATTAGCAATAAACTATAATAAATAAGATGAAAATTAAAATGTAATGTCCCTTCGGCTACAAGTGCAGAAAAGTAAAAAAGGGAGTACGAGTTTAATTTGTTTATTTGTGTCGTTATGAATGCCGAGGGAAACTTCACTGGGGGGAAAAGAAACAGTTTCGCGATTGAGACAAAGTTGAGAAATTGGGGGTCCAATAACAGAGCTTGTATTTGACAGTCTGGTCGAATCTATAGCCACAAACCACAAGCTACACTAATTGGCTCTCTCCTTCCCCTCCCTCTCCCCCCCCCCAACCCTCCCGTCGAGCCATCTCGCCCTTTCTCTTTTCTACCACCACCATCATCATCATCCGTTTCCACCTTCCACCGACGTTCCTTCAGCAACAACCGAAGAAACTGTACCGTGACAGCACGAACAAAAAAAAAGGGGGGAAAAATAAGTTGCTGACTGGGAAGAAAAGAAAAAGAATCCGCAGGAAAGTCCGCAAAGATCGATGTAAACACAAGCGGAATTTATACAAGGACCTTTTCCTAGGGGAACAAATACAAAGATCAATACAAAGTCACAATGTGGTTAGTTAAGGAAACTTTTGCAGCCGTTCATTTCATTCATAACACGATGGAGACACATACCCTGTCCTAAATTGAATTACTCAAAGTAAAACTAACAAAATGTAAACACAACTTCATTTCTACAAGCAACTGTATCTAATGATGCAATTAATTTTTTAAGACTATCAAATATTCGCTCGCTAAATAAAATATTTTTCAGATTAATTTTGCAAAATATAGAAATATATTTTGTAGCGCAGTAGAACCCGTGTCCAATATTTTATTATTATTTACGGGAACTTAAATACCAAATATTCCGGCATGAGCAAGTCGCTTGCCAGGAAGACGGGGTTTTTCCGCGCGCCGTCTTGGCGGCTCGGAATAATAACAAAGGGACTGCGGCTGACTGACACCTGGACCATAAAGCTCGGACACCTCGTCGCCGGTTTCCGAAGGTCCTAATCTGCCTGGGAATTTGGTGACCGGGTGGCGTGTGTTCCCCAAATGAAACAAGGGATATGATTGGAGGATATCCATCCCTGCCACCTTAGTGATAGGTGTCGGGTAAGTGGGGACAAGGTTTTAAAGAGGTTGGCGGAGACAATTTTGGGGAGATTTTTGGTTGGTGATAGAAGGTGGTGGCGAAAGGAGATTGGCAGCAGAGTGGTGGAGAGAGGAGATTGGTGGTGAGGTGGCAGCGGAGACCATACTTTGATCAGTCCGGGAAGCAGGGAAGAAAGGCCTTAACAACAAGGGAAGAAAGAGGAAAAAGCGGTGTTTCCTCAATTTGGCAGCACGACTTCGTACTATTGTCAACACGGAAATTACAGCGAGACGCCTATGAAAACAACTCAGGTTCGTCAACGAACAGTAGATCTGCTACACGTGCTCACCCAAACCATTAATACCCTGAGATCTTTAATACAATCCCATTATAATGAATTATTTTTGTACATAATATATACACGCACTACCTATATTAAAATTATTGTGTTTACAATTAATAAATGTATATATTTAAAACTAATTATTAAATTCATTAATTAATATTCCTCCCATCATTTACAATTTATTTTTATTCTTGTATTAAAAGCGTTCTTATTCGTTGGCTCTGCAGCCTATTGAGGTCGTTGATCAACCAACTGCGGACTGTCATCTTACTTGACGAATTCCGAATTTGGAGCGACACGTGGTCAGCGTATCGATTCTCCAGCAGTCTTAATCCCAGTCTCCGTGACCATGATGACACAAACGTCAAGGATTCAAAGCCGACGCTAGCCTCTACATCACAGCAAAGTATTAATCCTTATAAAATTACTTCTTTCGGAAACTTTTACTAAGACACAACATACATCAGCTAAATTAAATTAACTTATTTATTTTAATTGGTTACCACGAACAAAAATCACGTAATTAATTAAATAATACAAATACAACGTTCCGTCCATCTTTGTGAACTTCATGAGGTAAATTTTTAAAAGGGAAAAATATTGCACAATGTGGATATTACCGTATCGTGAGCTTTATAATGTGAAACTGATTTTGAAAATAGTTTTAGAGATTATTATGATGCAATTATTTAAAATATCTAACAAATTTAATAAATTAGAAAGTAATTAAATTAGAGTGACTTATTAAAAGTGTTAAGACAGCTTCTTTGCCAGTTTTTAAATTCAAGTATTGAGCTATACTACGTTTCGTCTCTGATTTGAGACAACTTCAGGTATAAAAATTTATCTGTTCATGGAGCCTCACTACATGACTCCTAACTATACTACATTTCGTCTTTTGTTTGAGTTTTCTTCACGTATTAAAATTTAGCTGTTCTTCGAACCTCACTCCATGACATCGTACAATATTTAAATAAAATAAATACTGACAAACAGGCCATTTTAACTCATTTAATAAGGTTTCTTGAAAGAATAAATTCTTAAACCTGAAGAAGTCTCAAATGAGAGGCGAAAAAAAGTACATTTCAAAATTTAAACAACAAAAATACTGACAAAGAGGATGTCTAACTCATTTAAATAAAATAAATACTGACAAAGAGGCTGGTTAAACTCAATTAATGAGGTTCCATGAACAGATAAATTTTTAAACCGTAAGAAGTCAGAAGAGCGACGAGAAACGTAGTATAGTTCAATATTTAAATAAAAATATTCTGAAAAAGTGGCTTTTTCAACAGGTTTAAATAAAATAAACACTGACAAAGAGGTTGTTTTAACTCATTTAATGAGGTTTCGTGAAGAGCTAAATTTTTATACCTGAAGTTGTCTCAATTCAGAGACGAAACGTAGTATAGTTCAATATTAAAAAATAAATACATTCTGACAAATATGCTGTTTAGTTCATTTAATGTGACTTACTATTGTAAAAAAAATATTCATAGTTTTTCCATTTTTTTGGGTTTATTTTTAGTAAACTATTGTTGTTGAATTTTAGATTGATTCTGAGAGTGATTTAGAACGCATGGGGATGTAATATATAAATATGTAATAATTGAAGAAACTGTTATGTAATAGGATTTAATAAAACGGAAAGAGGAACTGGACCAATCAAGTTTAAACAGAACACTGGTTCCATTGAGAACTAATTAAATTTCCTCCAATTTCCCACGGGGACGCAGCGAAGGAAGGAAGAAAGGAACGGAGAGACACGTTTCCCGATCTGAGTTACTACTAGAAGCAGGGTGTAATAGAAATTTTAATCGGCGATCTGGAGATAGAGGGGAAGCAAATTAACCTTTTCGGCGAAAGCTGATATCACTTGTCCGCACGCAGGAACGCCGCACGATTTAGGAGCACGATGCGAGGAAACGAGGAAGGGTGGGAAATTTCTCTGCTGATTTGGCCCCAGACTCTGAACAGCAACGAGATAAGCAAATATGTTGCTGGCTCGTGTCACGACACTCTTAGCCTGGCTACACTTTAAAAGTCACGCTCCAAATAACTACCTCGTGGTCTGAAAATGCGAATAAAAACACTATACCAACAACAAAGGCTTTAGGCTCCACTCAATAACACATTACACGAGTTAAAAAAGCCTCTTTGTCAGTTTTTATTCTATTAAATATAGAAATATACCACGTTTCGTCTCTCATTTAAGGCATCTTCATGTAAACTGTATTCTTAAAAATGTAGTGAAATTGTTTGTATTTTGCCCTATCACATTTTCAATGTGTCATTTTTACAGTTTATTAAGACTACAATATTCCTGAAGAAGTCTCAAATGAGAGCCTAAGAGAATAAAAAAACTAACAAAGAGCCTCTTTTAACTCATGCAATGTATATTTAATTGTAAGATAAACTATTTATGATATAAAACATTCTTCAAATTTATAAACCAATAAAAATGTTTCATTACTTACGATAATGATGCGTAAAATAACACATTATTTATGAAACGTTATGTATTAATTGTTTTCCCAGAAGATGGCAACTGACAAAATACAGGGGACTAAAATATAGACTCTTAAATATTACATCATAAGACTTAATATACTCATCATCGGACCGGGGGACTTTCAAATCCAGGAACCGGATCAGTGAGTATAAGGACCAAAAATATGGACATCATAACATAAAATAGAATATAAATTATAGTAATAGTAAGATTATTCAAGTAATTATCTTAAACAAATTACATAACTCTGCTAATACAAATACAGTCATAAATAATTAGAGTATAAAATTAGTAAAAAAAGTTTGAACCTACAACAACTACTCGACCAACGCGTCATGGAGGAGATCCGGAAACACGTGGTGAGGTGAGGGTCGTAACCCGGGGGAAAACACCCGGAGTTGTTTCACAAACAAAATGTATAAAGGTGGAAAGGATGAGGAGGAGACAAAGAAATTAAGAATTCTCTCCTTCAGTCTCTCAACCACGAAAATAATATAATAATAAAACTAGTGTAACAGATGATGATCTTACACATGCTAAAACAAATTTAAATATACGCATATACTTTATTATTGTATTCATACATATTTATATCTATGTAAAAAAAATGTACCAACAAAAGAAAAATATTGTTAAACAGACCTGTTATTGAATCTAGAAAACAGGTCAAGTAAATTATTATCAATTTAAAAAAAAATCCGTAATCTGTGCTTTGGGTAATTTATTTAGAATCACTGAAGTCAGTATATTTCTACATTAATTTTGCTGTAAGCAACACATTACATCACACGCCTATTTCAGCCATACAGATTATTTATTTCAACCTGAGCGCTGGTTCAATACCAACCAGGTTTATGAAAATTAACTTCTTCATATAATATAACAGTTATTAATGTAAGGCCAAAAACAAACAAACAATTAGTGAAACACAAACTATAATTTAAAAAAAAAATATCAACACCGAAACATGTAGTTTTTCTTTTAAATTATAGTTTGTTATGTTTCACTATTTGTTAGTATGTTTTTGACCTTATTTAAGCTTATATTAACTTCTTCAATTCAAATATTTTCCCTTTTAATTCAACAGCTTTCAGAATTGGACAGACTACATTCGTATTTTTCAATAATTCTATGGTACGGGAAACTGGTAGCATCATAAATGCATGAATTTTTCGGGGAAAATAAGGGGGAGGGGAGGGGAGGAAGTGGCAGTGAAAAACGAGTAGTTGAATTACTGTTCACACACTAGTAAGCAGCAAACATCATACTCCATTCCAGCCACCATAAGGGTGTGGGACAAGTACTACAGCCCATATCTCAATTTATTTTACTCGTTTCTTTATATACATACTTAACCGCGTTGACTGTTTGCCGGCTGAAACGCGTTGCTTCCCCCAGTTATTGATTTTATTATTTTAAATTTTCGTCTTGCGTAAATACCAGTAATAAATTTGCGGCTAATCCACGCATGGCTAGATACAGGTAAACAGTTCTAGGAAAAAGCTTCCGTTTAAAAATAGCCAGGTTCCCAGAAACCAGCCTTCGCCCGGGCAGACTCAATTAACATTTTGCGTCAACCAACCAGGAAACATTTAATAGATTTTGTTGGGGGGGATGTTGAGGGCAGTTGCCACCAATTAGAGGAGCTGTAATAAAAATTGGGGGAGGGGAGAGAATTTATGAAAAAAAAATTTTTTTTTCACAAAGTCGGAAAGAGATTTTTGGCTGTGATGTGACGGAGAGAGGGTCAGAGAGGATCTTCTTCCACCATGGGGTCAGTGGAAGATCTGAGGCGAAGCAGAGGACCACGTGGCGTTCCTCCCAAGTCCTTGGGAAGAAATCTTTACTGGTAAGCCGTCGTGTTTTACGATGATAAGTTTTTGATCAAAATTCATTTCTTTTTGAGGTGGAAGCATGGAAGGCGGCACTTCATTTCGTCATGCGGATTTTTTTTTAAAAAAAAGCAAACTGTGAAACACGGGAACTTGCATACAAATCTCTCCCTTGTGCGTCCAGGACTAGAATACGGCTGTATTTGTTGGGATCCGTTCCGAAAATATCAGGTCGAGGCACTGGAAAGGGTACAGAGGGGGGCAGAAGGTGTCCTGGTCACGGAAACGAGAAGGTTCGTCAATTAGGGTGGGATATGTTAGAAAAACGACGACAAAATTTACGTCTCGGGGCTGTTTCTTTTTAAAGCGTACGCAGGCTGGCCAACTATCAACCCTGGGGAAGATATTGCATCAAAGTTTTTAGAAGTAAATTATTTCAGTAGAGGAAGGGGATCATCATCATTGTAAAATTGGGCGGCAGTGTAGCTTTAAAACTGACGTTGGGAAATTTTCATTTTTAAATCGGACTGTAAGGGATTGGAACAATTTACCTGCAGAAGTTTTCGAAACATTCCCTGCCAATAGCAACGTGTTTCAGGGAAGAATTAGGAAGTGTGTAGTGAAGTGCGACGAAACAATATATGAATAATGGGTACTTTTTTTTATCTTTTTTGTTAGAATTTAATTTATATTATATTAGTGTAATTATTATCTATAACATATTTTATTTTTTTAAGTTTATTTTTCGTAACTGCCACCGCATAGTGATACTCAATTGCAGTATTAATAAATTCAAATCCATCCTAAAACACGGTAACCTTGGGCGGATAGAGTGTATAATGTTAAGCAGCCGCCGGAAATATCTGGTTTAAACTTGAACTATTTCTTTTGTAAACATTATTATTTTTAATGAAATTTTGTCAAATTAACTTTTAATTTTATTTAATTAACACGGTGGTGTGCATCAGTACGCGAAAGCCCAACCTGTCTCATCCTTGATTCTCTAGGTCTGCATCGTTTTTTTTAGATAAATGACTGGTAGGATCAAGGTGGCCCAAGTTAAACCTGAATGCCTTACGCATCACCTCTCTCTTTTCTATTGTTGTATTGTATTGTATTGTATTTGCTAATAATCTACAATTGGGCGCAAGCCCCGGTGGCAGATACATAATTAAATATACATAATTATAAACTAAAGAAAGATAAACATGTTCTGTGGATGCCCTGAAAGAGAAAAGAGAAACACTTCACTTCACTTCACTTTAGTTTTTTTTATATTCGGAAACACATTTATATTAAAAAATATCCACTTCACTTCACACGTTTTTTTCAGATTTGACCTAAATTTATTTTCTTGAAGAGGATTTCCTCCAAACACTCCTCCTGCCACAGGTAAATTATTCCAGTCGTTGATAGTCCTATTTAGGAATGAGAATTTGCCAACATCTGTTTTTTGTTTTCTATATTTCACTTTGAATTGGTGATCCTCCCATCTACCTATATAACTGGAGCTTATTCCAATCCATGGTTTTTGCCCCATATAAGCTTATGCAGTCTTGCTTTCTCCCTCCTTTCTGACAATACCTCCCAACCTAGCTGTTTTACTTTTTCCTTCCTATGACCCCCTGTGGCCCTACTTGCACAAAATTAGCAGCAGCCCTTTTCTGAACTTTCTCTAATGATTCTATTTGATTAATTCTATAAGGATCCCAACAAGCCTGTGCCCCATATTCCAAAATTGGTCTAACTAGAGATAAGTATGCCACCTCCTCCTTTGTTTTTGAACTTCCCTTTTTTTTTAAGTTCCTCATAATGAAATGTAAGGAATTCCACGCTTTTCGGGGCCGTGAAATTCACTTGTTTCTCCCCCCACCCAAGTCTGTTGTTGAAATATATCCCCCAGATATTTGCAGCTCGTCACCCTTGGAATTAGTTTCCCCCACTCGTCTATTCTATATTCTGTCTCATTTAACAACGTGCCTTTAGTAAACGAGATTCAGCTGCCTTTCTTTCCATTAATTTTCATTTTATTTTCCAGAGTCCAGCTATTTATTAACTTTATCTAGATGTTCTTGTAATAATAAAGTGTCTTCCTCGTTTGTTATCTTTCTGTATATGATAGTCAGTCGTCAGCGAAAAGCCTTCCTTACCCCGCCTGACTTCAAGTGATTCGGTAAGTCATTAATGAATATTAAATTAGAGGTAAGTGTGACCACACTATTGACATAATGTTGTGGGAAAATGGAAAAAACAGATGTCCGGAGTTGAAAATAGTTTCTCGTAATTGTACTTTTGTATGTAATTCAGAATGGTTATGTTGGAATGTTCTTAAAATAACGTACATAATTTTCCCCATTTCCCTTTCAGTCCTCTCGAAACACTGCTGGGGGTAAAAGGGTCATTTCCTCTTATCACCGGCAAGAGTTAGTCTGAGAACCTGTTTCTCTTTGCGGCCAGGAACTGTTTCGCAGAGTTGAGAAGGAAATTACTTTCCTCTAGTACTTCTCTAACCCGGCTTGTCTCTGTTGATACTCCCATTTCTAATATTTACTAATGGACCCACCCTGCCCCTTTTCCTTCCTCACTCCGTCGTCTCCGGTAGTTGATTAAAGTGAAACGAATACACACCCACACACCCACACGCACACGCTGTGGTCTAGTTATAAGATTCGGACACACACACGCTGCAACCACGCTTTAAGCTTCTGGTATTCGTGACTCGGCGTAGCGGAAGAAGAGAGAGAGATGAGAGGAAAATGTAGCGGGAACGTAATTAGTTATTCCGCGCAATTTGTGGGGGGAGGGGGGGTGGGGGCAGCCGCCTAATTTATTTATCAGCGCATGAAAAGTTGAAGGAGACGAGCCTCACCTCTGGAAATTGCTCTTTAATTATTATTATTTTTTTCTTCTCCGGACCGGGCCAGTCGAGTCCACCGTGAAAATATCCTTTTGTTTATTTAACGAAGTTGGAATTGTAATTTAAAGTGACCGCTAAATGGTTCTCGCACTGACCATTAAAAAGTTATACGGGACGGAGAAGGAGGAAGGGTCGCAACCCCTCGTCCCTATCGAGAGTAATTAAGGGCTTGTTTCCATTTGCCGACAGTTTTGTTGCTCCCTCGGGGAATAATCCCCGCAGACGCTGTCCGTCACCAAGCAACCACCCCGCACAATCAAACCCCAACCAACCAAACCAACCCCCTTCGCACTCGCACAGGGGGGATCGCAGAATTACCGCGTGCCACTCAAGATAAATTATCACCAGCTAATAGAGCGTAAAGCGATACGACGAACAGAAAACTTTGAGGGTTAACAGAGTGGAAGCCAACGTTTCAAACCAACTGAAGATAACAGGTTGTAATATGTGGCCTGTCAACCGGCAGTTACTCAGCCTGGACAACAGTGGAGATTCCATTAGTGGAAACCCGAGGACATGGATTCAGATCCAACATATTTACTGGGAAATAATTAATTTCGGCTGTTCAACTCTATATATATATCCACCAACATCATCTGTAACTTCAAAATTCCAAATCTCTTGTCGTTCTACATTCTTTCATCTTTACTCACCTACAGGAATTCCTTCCTTCTGATTCTCTTGAAGTTGTCTGAAAATCTATCACATACTCCTTGGTATAACCGTTAAGCTATAATAATCTATGAAATAATAATAAACTAATGTTAGAGTCAATCAATTAATATTGACCACTTTTTAAGACACAGTTATGATTTAGTTAATCGACGTCTGCATTTCGTCTTTAATTTATTTCATTTCATGCTTAAATAAAGACAATATTTATTTAACTAAACGTACATATATATGTATTGTTGTGGTATATATGTGTAATTTAAATTCTGGCTCAAAACTCTGGCAAAATCATAAAAGAAGAGTATCCACGTTCTTATTATTTGTTTACAATGATGGGAAAGTAAACTGCGGATTTTTTCATAGGTACTTAGACCGTGGCGCAAGTTTTTTCTTGTATTTTGCCCACGCCAGAATAAGTGGGTGGTGGGTTTTTTTTCTGAAAAAGTCCAGTAAGTCTGTACGGAGTTGTGGTCCGGAGCTGATGTCTCCGAGAATTCGAAGCAGACGGACGTGAATAAGTTATCCACGTTTTTCACGACTTTTATAATTACTATAATAGAGAAACACTATTTGAATATTATTCAATAAGTACAGTTTATTGGTAAAGTGTAATGCTATATTGATGGAGATTAGATTAAAGAACTGAAATATTTGATGGGGAAGATTGACATGTGGATTTGAGCAGTTGTTAATAATATCACGACGTGGTATCTTGAGGGTCTATTTCCGGAGGCGGGGAATGGTGCACGCGAGCGAAGCTGCGTTCGTTCACTGCTGATAACATGCGACGCATGTTCACCTTGCATTGTAGTGCTTCTCGTGATTCCTTTCTCTACGGTCAATGTTTGGTGAATTAGAGTTTAAAATTTTTTATATTTTCATGATTGTTGCAAAATGCTATGGTCCATATATTTTTATTTGTCAGAAAAGAGGTAAGTTAATGACGATTATGTAAACTATACGGTGTTCTTTTTTGCCATCAAATTTCAAGGTCAATAATTTCTATGGGATTAGATATCCCAATTGTAATAAATATTTCAATTGATTTCATTGTTTACATTTACAGATGTTTATGAAAATATTGCAATTAATTTATAGATATCAGTTTTATAAATAATAATATTCAATCAAAAATGTTAAAGTATAATTCTTTCGTAATAATTAATGAAATTACTAACTTTTATTTTAAAAACTATATTTTGATTTCCTACTTATTACGAGACTTAATGAACGACCTATGATACGAGTTTATGTTTGATTAAATTTAAATTAATTATTGAGTTTGATGTTGTCATTTAATAAAACTTGTCATTAATAAAATTTGATTTGTCAATAAATTGTAGGCGATTGATTGTTTGGAATATTACATTTGATGGGATGAGCAAAGTGAAGGAATATGAAATATTATATTTCATTAATAATCATATTTTGTATATATATGTAATATCACCACGGATCGTTCAAGGATGTAAATTATAAGTTCCAAATCTGAAGAACATCGATTTCATCATTGTGATATAAATTATTATTATTATTATTATTATGCAAATTTGTTATTAAAGTTTTACACATAATCAACAACCCTAAAAATGGCGTCTTTACAAGGTTCTTTTTACATTTTTTCTTTTCTTTCATTTTACTTGTCGCCTTGGAGAGTATTTGACTTGGCGTCTTCAAAATATCGATAAGGAAAGTTGTAGGGAGGAAGGTTGTGATGAATAATAACGAGTTCTCACAGCCGCCCAGAATGTCGACGCTGGTCGCTTCTGATCTTTCTCAGTTTCATATTTACCCCTTTCCCCTCGCCTCTAGCCAGTTATCGTCAATCTCTCAGGACTCTTTCTGTCCATTCCCCCCACACTGGAGACTCCCCCTAACAAATATATGAGTGACAGTGTTACCGCACCATCAAATTCTAAATCTGGGGCAGTACGTTCGTTCCTTTTTTTTTTTGCCTTTGCGCACACTGATTTTTAGTCTTTGAAATACTGCGAGGACGGCGCGGCACGAGTGTATTTTGTAGCATCTCGCATGGATGAGAGAACTCTGACCAGACGTCGAGTGCGGCGACGTAAAATATGAAGCGACGAGACTTCCTCAGACCTTGTTTTCTTTTGTGTGAGCCGATATATTCCGGCGTCCTCCAACGTCCTATGGCACAAAAGGACCTGGGCCCTTACGACGTCCAACGAGAGTCAGTCGTCCGTCGCTCTCCAATGACTGATGAGGAATATGAAAAACAGCAGCCACTTAACGCGCTAATGCTGAGATTGGAAAAATCACGCATTTGGAATCTCGTGCAGAAGTTACGTTTTATTTTATTTATTATTATTCATTGAAAAAACCCAATGCCCGACCTACCTGATGCAGGTTTCCTAGGGTTTTCCCTGCATCTCTTTAGGTGAAACACCGGGTAGGATCCTTAAACCACAGCCCGGGGGCTCTAGTTAACCCTTGGCTTTTACTTGCCCTACCTTCCGCATCCCCCCTTTTCAATTCCCTTCCTATGCTATTAAAGGGGAGTTGCCTGTTTCAGGATCACCCTCAAGTAGCCTGTTAACCAAAAAAAATACCTTGCTCTACCTTCCGCATCCCTCCTTTTCAATTCCCTTCCTATGCTATTAAAGGGGAGTTGCCTGTTTCAGGATCACCCTCATGTAGCCTGTTAACAAAAAAAAAACAAGAAAGGAGAACTAACGGGAATGCCTCGCACTCACTCTGGGTACTTTTTATCAAAGTTCTCATATGCCGAGACACCATCACCTATTTTAGGAGGTATATGTACTGGGGTCGAAGACCTTGGGCATATGGCAAGAGTTGTCCGCTGATCCCATGGGATCAGTCGGCCAATTGCCTCCTGATGAAACTGGTGGAGACACGGAGAAGGGAATGCTGCGACCCCACAGCAGGCTCGTCGCCTCCTCACTCTCTCTGGGTATTTTTTTTAATCAAAGTTCTCATATGCCGAGACACCTTCACCTATTTTAGGAGGTATATGTACTGGGGTCAAAGACCTTGGGGGCATATGGCAAGAGTTGTCCGCTAATCCCATTGGGATCACTCGCGCCAACTGCCTCCTGATGAAACTGGTGGAGACACGGAGAAGGGAATGCTGCGACCCCACAGCAGACTCGTCTCCCGTCATTCATAGAGAAGGGCGTGAGAATAGTAGCCAATGCCCGACCTACCTGATGCAGGTTTTCTAGGGTTTTCCCTGCATCTCTTAAGGTGAAACACCATGAGGGTAGGATCCTTAAACCATAGCCCGGGGCCCTAGTTAACCCTTGGCTACCTTGCTCTACCTTCCGCATCCCCCCCCTTTTCAATTCCCTTCCTATGCTATTAAAGGGGAGTTGCCTGTTTCAGGATCACCCTCATGTAGCCTGTTAACCCCCAAAAAAAGGAGAACCAAGTTGTGAACGTTTGGTATCCTGCAGGCATGTCTTCCATATAATGAATAGGAATGTATGTTCTTTGTTGAAATTTAAACAAATACAAAAACTTGTCATACATATTTATTCTAAACGTAAAGGTGGAAGGAATTTTGGTTAATAATATAAAGAAAATGAGAGAATGGAGGAAAATAAGGAAGGAGTTCCGAAAATTTATGGGAAGAAAAAGGAATAACCTACCAAATTTGTAGGTGATCTATCAGTACCACCAGAAAACATGTAACATACAACAAGACAAATAAATATACTGAAAAATACACCAATCTTGACTACAAATTTGTTGTAATATTTAGTCATTAGACTGGTATGATTCAACCACCATCATGCTAATCTATTCTACACAAGCACATAGCTACCACATCACACAATCTCCTTATCAGATTCCACCCTTGGCTCTCTCTGCTGGTCTTGCCCTCCACACACTTCCGTCTAATGCTAATTTTACAATACCCTGGTGTCTCATAACGTGACCTATTAGCCTATCCCTTCTTTTGGTCAACGTCCTCCATATATTTATCTATTCTCTTTTTCTGCTTAGAACTTTCTGGTTAGTGATTGTATCTACCCATTTCATTCTTTTATAGAACCTCGTTTCTAAAGCTGCAAAAAGGCATATGAAGAAGATACTATACATGTTACACAGAAATGAGGGTTCCTATTCATCAGTTCCTTCAGCCAACATCCGTTTCTGCACATGTCCAGTCCATCTAATTCTCTTGTAATTAATTTAAATGGGAAATTATAGCGAAAGTCCGGGGACCAAAATATGAAAATGAAAAATGGAAACTGAGAAGCAGGGAAGCAAAAAAAGTACACGAAAAACGTAAAACAGAACGCACGCAATGACACACTAAACGACTGAATGAAGGAAGAATGTTCAACTACTGCGATAAGAACCCCAAGTCACGGTTCAATGAAGTCAGAAAATAAGTAGAAGAAAGAAATGAATGAATAGAGGAAGAAGAGGTGGAGAGAAGTGATAAATTAATGTATCAATGAGGCCAAAAAGACAAAAATTATTAAAATAAAACAAACAATAATTTAATACAACTAAATGTTTCGGTCCTGATCTGGACCCTTTTTAGGTTTCACTGAAACATGTACTTCTATTAAATTGCTTTTTGGTTTTATTTTAATAATTTTTGTCTGTTTTTTTGGCCTCATTAAAACATCAATTTAAACTTGAAGGCGTTAATAACTATTATCTTATGAAAAGAGATATGATTATAGTGAAGATTAGAGGATTCAAGGGTTTTTAGGAAATAGCAAAAAAAGCGACGGGAGCAAAATGGACGGAGGGTAGAAGGAAAATACAAGGAGAAATGATGAAGGAATGCTGAAAGAGAAGAAAGAAGGGAGAAATATAGTCATGTGAAGTCATTTCGCGTGATCCACAGTAGGCCTAAAAATTGGGGCCAGAAATATGAATGAAATATTAATTTTTTTAAAAAAAAATGTAAACAATCCTCTACAATATTCTAATATAACTCTCACTATGATAGAAGCAATTCCAAAATTTAATTCTCATAGATGCTAATATATGAAAAATATTTACAGACTCAAGAAACACTTGAATAATTTATTTTTAAATCTCATTTGGGTTTCAAGTCTTTTGAGAGTTACAGAGTTGGCTGAACTGTCTGTAAGATAAGTATGCTAATTATTAACCAGAAGCTCCATATTTTCAAAATCAAATATTTTATCACCCCAAGTACCATTTAAGTGCATCAACTTATCTCCTTAAGAAGTTCCGCCGGGATTTTACTCCTCGTGGTCGTATTCCTTCAGGATCCCTATTCATCACCTTCCCTCCTCCGTTCCCTCTCACATGTTCTTCCGCTTTATATTTCACTTAATAGCGGTCCCTGATTTGGTTTGTTCCTCAGTAGGTTGGTCCTTTAGTTCATTCCGCGAGGTGTGGGAAGCGATTTGCTGCTGGCTGCTAGAGAATTGGATAGCGCAAGTGAGTGGAGAAAGCTCCGTTACCTCAAGGCCGAGGCGACGACAAGTGTCGAAAGCCACGACGAGGTATTTCAGATCGCTCTGCGGTCTGCAGTTATGGTGGGTGGCCTTATGCAAAAAGGGAAAACAATACCGACTTACAAAAGTTTTGTGTTCGCCACGGCATATCGACTTTCGGGGTTAGGGGAGAAGTTGAGGAAAGAAATTATACCCGATTAGACAAGCGAACTGAGTCATTAAAGATAAATAAAAAAATAATAATAATTTGGGACCAACACTGACTATAAAACAAATAAAATTAATGAAACAGCTACATAACTAATTTGACAACGCATAAAGACACTCTTTAAGTAATCTCTATAATAAAAAGGATGCATGTTTTTTTTATATTCTTCATATAAATTTAAACACTTGGGAAACTTGATACACATACCCTTAGAAACCCGCAGAAGAAACATGGAAGGAATTTTAAACCATTAATGTTTCATACATAATAATTCAATATACATTATTACTTATTAATATAATACTACTTCATTTTATATCTAATGTATTTTTTATTTTATCCCATAGTCTTTACATCCCAATATTTTCAAAACTTCAGCATTGGTTATACTCGCAATGTCATTTTAAAAACACTGAGAATGCGAGAGAATACAAGGAATTCCGCCATGATTAATTGCACATGATATTAAATAAATCAATAATCAGACAATTAAGTATTACTAAGTAAAAATGTAGCCAAATTGTGAGCAAACAAAATAAATATTTATTTACGACGTTTCTTCCGTATTTGTGGACTTAACAATAGTTAAATCCCATTTCGTCCGTAAAAATATCAATTTAAAATTTATCTGATGAACTCCACATATAAGGATGTGGAAAACGGATGTGGGTAAAATATTCCTTCGTTAACAGAGTGATAAGGAATGTTTTGCCTGCAAGGGTACTGGAGGCTTTCCCCTAAGAATATAAATATTTTCAAAAATAAGTTACAAACCGTGAAAAGTTAGGAACTTATTTTGTAAAAAAAGGGAAGGGAAATATTTTAATAATTGTAATTTTAATTTTTCTTTTTCTGTAATTTATCTTTGTACTTAATTTACTAAATATGTTCTAATTTTATTATACTGCCACCGGGAAAATTCCCACCTGTAGTGATGTGAAATATACTAAAAAAGGACAAAATGTCTTAAATATATATTAAATTTATTAATAAACTTTACAAAAAGTAGTGGCATTGTGAGTGTAACCAATGATGAAGTTTTGAAAATATTGAGAAGTAAAGACTATGGGATAAAATCAAAAATACATTAGATAATAGAATGGATATAAAATGACGTAGTATTATATTAATAAATATAAGTAATGATGTATATTGAATTAATATGTATTAAAAATGTGTATTATATTCTATGTGTGTGTGAGAGAGAGTAAATTATTGTCAGCGCTCCTAGTGTTATGATTGTAAATGATCATTAACATGTGACGTGTTCTTACCCGACCTACCTGATGCAGGTTTTCTAGGGTTTTCCCTGCATCTCTTTAGGTGAAACACCGGGTAGGATCCTTAAACCATAGCCCGGGGGCCCTAGTTAACCCTTGGCTACCTTGCTCTACCTTCCGCATCCCCCCTTTTCAATTCCATTCCTATGCTATTAAAGGGGAGTTGCCTGTTTCAGGATCACCCTCATGTAGGCTGTTAACCAAAATTTAAAAAAATAAAAAATGTAAGATGTCAGTAGACTTACGGTGATGATGGAATGATTACGTCCTTAATGAATAAAGCTCCCAGAGGATTTTAAACAAATAATGATCATTGTATAGTACTTTTTGATTGATGACGTATTAAAGGTCTTTGACGAAAAATGCTACAACGTTATAAAATAACCAATTTCGAGAAGAAGAGTTTTATAAGAGGAATTGCCATTCGTCGCCTAACGGTACTCTGTACTGATGTTTCATGAGGGTTCATTACTCAAGAGTTTCCTTGGAACATTTTGGGAACTTAGATGTTCGGATCCGGGTTCGAAACCGCGTGTAAAATAATACCAGGACGTAAACCATTCTGAAATAGAGTGTTTCGAGGATAGAACGGAGAAATAGGGCTAAAAAATGGGGTCATATCAGGTATTCAAGTTCTTCAGAAACGGGAGCTGCTGTGTCGAGGTCAATCCTGTAGTACGTGGGTTTCTACGTCACTACACATGAGAAACGTCACGTGAAGGAAATTCGCAACAATTTTCTATACCTAAAATTACATATCGCGCTTTTATTGTCAATACGAATGTTAATGGTTGAAATAGAAATCAGATTGACGTGTAAAATGAGTTGACTCGTCATGAAGCTTTGATTTAATCAGCAATTATTGCAGACCTTCGGCAGAAACGTTTATTCTGTTCTTTCATTTATATAAAGTGTTCAACGTAGGATCAAAATTGTTCAAAATCACGCGGAAGTCTGTTTTACGCCTTCATCCAGTCTTAATGGATGATTTATAGGTTAAATTACATTTAAATGCCAGAATGAAACTTAGAAGTTCACATTACATCGGTTTAGAGCCCAATTATTTTTATGTGATGCCTCTTCACGTCCACCCCTAAGAGTATTGATGGTTTTAAATTATACCTATCAAATTAATTGACCCAGAAATGTATTTATATCATGGAAATATTTGCTATATTCGTTTATTTAACCCTTTTCTCTCCGTCCACCCCCGCCCCTAGGGATGGCAGCTGAATCTTACCCCTACAGTGCTGATTTTCGGGTCGCAAAGAACACGTGTAAGAAATTTGTTCAAAATTGGTTCCCTTTTTGATATTTTTCTGTGGATCATACATGAAAACAAACAGACATAACAGAGATTTATTTAACTTTGTAATATATTTTATTTTTAAATAAGTGGTGTATAAATTTTTAATTTGAAATATAACCAATTTGAAACTTATTTAACCCTTTCCTCTCCGTCCACCCCCGCCCCTAGGGATGGCAGCTGAATCTTACCCCGACAGTGCTGATTTTCGGGTCGCAAAGAACACGTGTAAGAAATTTGTTCAAAATTGGTTCCCTTTTCGATATTTTTCTGTGGATCATACATGAAAACAAACAGACATATTTATTTAACTTTGTAATATTTTTTATTTTTAAATAAGTGGTGTATGAATTTTTAATTTGAAATATAACCAATTTGAAACTTATTTAACCCTTTCCTCTCCGTCCACCCACGCCCCTAGGGATGGCAGCTGAATCTTACCCTGATTTTCGGGTCGCAAAGAACACGTGTAAGAAATTTGTTCAAAATTGGTTCCCTTTTTGATATTTTTCTGTGGATCATACATGAAAACAAACAGACATAACAGAGATTTATTTAACTTTGTAATATATTTTATTTTTAAATAAGTGGTGTATAAATTTTTAATTTGAAATATAACCAATTTGAAACTTATTTAACCCTTTCCTCTCCGTCCACCCCCGCCCCTAGGGATGGCAGCTGAATTTACCCTTACAGTGCTGATTTTCGGGTCGCAAAAAACACGTGTAAGAAAGTAGTTCAAATTTAGTCTACTTGTCTACTTTTTGATATTTTTCTGTGGATCATACATGAAAACAAACAGACATAACAGAGATTTATTTAACTTTGTAATATATTTTATTTTTAAATAAGTGGTGTATAAATTTTTAATTTGAAATATAACCAATTTGAAACTTAAATTTTTATTTTTCCGCTTCGTTAGGTTAAGTATAATTGTGAAATTGTCAGGGTGGAAACCTAACAAGTGATATTCATAAGGAGAACTTGAAGGGGGATACAAGTAGGTTCCTTGTCCAGTAGTAGAGGTTTCTATATAAGACGTCACAGAAGAGAGCACAATGTTGCAACAGTGTTTGCATACTTGAGTATGATTCAATTTGCAACTTGGGTCTATCACGTACAGGCCAGGGTCGACTTTCCCCCCCAAGGTCGAGAAGTCGCGGGAATCCGTTGTAGACAGATACAGACATTAAATGTCGAGGGCGTGAGTGAGAAAGACTACCTTATAGCTATTAAACTTAAAGTGAGACGTGCAGTCGATGTAGAAAAGACGAGGGAGAATTCTCTTCGTGGAGCTGACGCCGCGAGTCGTCCATTATAAGAGGCTGCTTGGAAAGGAGGTAATAGCGTGCATTGAAATCTGACTGCATGCGAATAAAGGAACTGGAGCCAGGAGATGGCCAATAATCGTCACAGAATAATGGAGACAATATTTAATAACGACGTCAAAGGAAATGAAACTGATTCCGTTCAAGGAGTCTAGCAATTACAGAAATGAATTCAGAACGATCGATTTACAGAATTAAATATATATATATATGTCTCATTGCCAACCAAAGAAACGGTTGCCATTAACCCGAAATCCAATTAACACACATAAAATAATACTTATGACAAACTCACTTCCACATTCGATTAAAATTTGACGTGACATTAAAAGTAAGCCAAAGGATCGAAACTTCATTTGAAGGCCTTCGATTTCGTTTAAGGTTTAATTGCACCAGCTTAAGTTATACTTTGTGATGGTTGTCTCCACTATATTTAATGCGCATAATGTGGTGTTACTATTTTTTTTTCATTCCGATACTCTCACTCTCTCTCTCTCTCTCTCAGTCGGTTTTTAATTATATCCAGAAACTCATGAGAAGACTTACGAATTTGTTAAAAATAATTATGGTTATATATTTCCTAAGAAATGATTCTGAGTTCGTAGACCGTGTTAATTGTTTATTAAAATAGTGTTTCAATAAACAATTAACCCGGCTGATACCCTTAGAATAATACTCCGAAAAAGCCTAATTAAATTAATCGAGGGGGGGGGGTTAAACTATTTTAAAATAAATAATTATTATGAAAATGTGACTGGATCACGCTTTTCTCCCGTTGTTCAAATGTCCGTGACCAAGAAACTCTTCAATTGCTAACTGTTCCTCTAAATGTTCAAAATTAATGTCCAGTCTCATCTCCACTCTTAAAACTCCCGATATTAATGTTCTTTCAAGTCCTGTATTAATCGACACGTCCTTAATAATGTCAGAAAATCCGTTTTTCTTTTGGTTTATAATGATTTTTCCGTCGGTGGTGGGGCCCGTCCATGCCCTCAGCGAGGAGCCATTTGTTCCCCTCTACCGACGTTTAGGGGAAAAACACTATCTTCTCTTTACCACTCGATGCCACCAAATTTCACGAAACCTGGGAAAAATCTAAAATCTCGCCAATGTGTCGGTTCTTTTATTAGCCCTGTCTGTAACCTACAATTTTCCCTCACGCCGCTTACCTTTGATTCCGTACCACCAAATTCCGCATGTAGTTGTGTTTACCATTACTGTACGATAATTTTACTGTCTCTTTCCGTTTTATTTAGACCCACGTTTTAACATTACATATTTCAAGGAAAACCCCCGAAGGATAATTATGCTTTTGCCCTATCATATGTTACAATAGCGACTTGATGATATATTCAAGCTGCAGCCTACAACTTGTCCAT
Source organism: Eucriotettix oculatus (assembly GCA_034510155.1). Lineage (NCBI taxonomy): Eukaryota > Metazoa > Arthropoda > Insecta > Orthoptera > Tetrigidae > Eucriotettix > Eucriotettix oculatus. The sequence goes on from CM067379.1 coordinate 12,886,663, forward strand.
TCTGCATCGTATTTCGTAATCGACTTACAACTTCGTACTTGAGTACGTTACATCGACGTAGATCACGAACCATTAAACAAGTTGGTCTAATTTTTAACGAGTTTTGAATTTATTATTCCGTAAGATAAAATTATATTTTCGGATCGCACATGAAATTTCTCAAACTTTATTTTAAATGGTCCACGTGTTCCGGCTTACGAGTTAAAACTTGCGTAAATATGATGATTACTTTCATCATGCCTGAGTTGCTAATTGTTTCTTTCCAAGATGGCAAGAAAAAGGAAAGAAAAAGAGCGACGCTCTCGAGATCTGCAAACACCTGGGGACGAAAGCCAGCGTGATGATGGAACATGTTTAGACGCACTTACACCGCGGAGCCTTTTATACCTTTGCCCTCTTGTCAGAAAAGAAGCGAAACTACAGCACAAAGCAACGGAAAAGACGTCACTTAACTTGTGTGGATTCCCGTCTCTGAATTCAAGCTCTGCACGAAGAAAAAAGAAAATATATATTATTGCAAGATCTTCTTCACCAGGGCCGTAGACGCGTCTCCTTTTTCAAAAGCCTAGATTTGTTGGTGTATTATATGAGTCTATACATGGCTTCACAGAGCCACCGAGGACCATAAACTTTCAATATATTACTAGATTATCGTCTCTTACATCCCCCTTTTTACGGCCCCTCGGGGAACGGACTTGACGTTCACGTTTTATTTTAAATCACCCCATTGACATCCATACAATTTTATATCCGGGTTCTAGGGCTTATTTATTATCACGCTGAGAGTGAAAATTGATACAATCTTTACTACGTGAAATATACTTCTCGATCCTATTTGAAGACACTTAACTTTCTAATATCATTTAACTGTTCTATAGTGGCTTCTTTTTTTTACAAGCAGTCATTAAGATCATGACAACGATGATGTAAGTTTATGATTCAAATTTGCCTCTGAAAACTCTGTCTGTCATCTTCCAACTCTACGTATTTTACATATGCTTAACGCACCCAATTCAAATTTGAAACAGAATTACAGGAAACTGAGCATTTTTGAGATTTTAGTTATTCAATTGGGTTATTTTAAGGCTTTAGTCAGTCCTCAAATCACTAAAAAAAATTTAAACACTTTTGTCGCTCAATTCATTTAATTACAATAAGAACTTTCAATTCAAATTTGAAACAGAATTACAGGAAACTGAGCATTTTTGAGATTTTAGTTATTCAATTGGGTTATTTTAAGGCTTTAGTCAGTCCTCAAATCACTAAAAAAATTTAAACACTTTTGTCGCTCAATTCATTTAATTACAATAAGAACTTTCTGTGACATCATCACCATATTTACCTGCGTAATATATTTTTACGCAGTTAATAAACTCTATCATAATATGTAAAAACTAAAAGAAGGGCGGTGTAATTTACTTATTGTGATAAACTGTTTATTATCATACATTAATTAAGCCCTACGTTGGGCGCCATTTTAATTATCATTGCAACTCTGTGATACCAGATCGCCTCTAGGGTGCAGCCGAGTTTCCTAGGCAAGTACGACTGGCAATGTGAACTTTCTTCAAATTTTTATATCAACGATACCAACAGAGGTCTGCAGATGTTTTCTCTTGTTGTGGCGGCGGTGACGGTCTGTACTTCGGGTTGAAGATCCTCGGGGGTGCACTTTTCTTGTTGACTGCATCGGGATGATCTGCCTGCATGGATCACGTCTTGGACCTAAATTCTACATCTGCTCAGAGCTCAAAAGCTCAGCTCTGCTCTTGTCAGCAGGTCACAATTTAATGAATCCCTCTGCCCCAAATTTCTGTCCATTTCCCCTTATACGGCCCCGAATTCTCCTCCTCTCTTGCCCAATAGCCAATCAGCTGCAATTTCAATGCATTGGTTGAAATTTAAAAAAATTGCAGCCAATAGGAAAATTTAGCAGCCGGATGTGAACAAGTGTCTTTGCACATTTTCTCGTTTGCGGTTTTGTTACGCAGTAGCTGTTTCTGATTATCTCCGCACAGCTTCAGACTTGACAGAAGCAATTTTTTTCTTGAATTAGGGACGGATTTGCCATTCATTTAAAATACTGACACTCATTGTCCTTAAAAGCCCTCTCGAGTATTGTGTAATTAAAAGCCTGTTTCATTGTCCAAAAAGGGGGTGTGGCGCTGACCATCAACAAGGGTACTACGCACACAAAAAATACTTCGCAAAATTTTAATATAATTCAAATACAATGCATTACTTATGCTCTGACACCGAAAAGTGTCTAAACACTGTTGATTAATGGAGAATCTTTTACGGAGTCATTACACAGGTAAAATATACTTTTATTCTTTGACTTGTCCTATTTCCTCAATAGAGGACTAATGGATCCAATAAATCTTATCTTATCTTATCTATGAATCGTTGATTTTTGCCCCTAAGACTTATGGGCTTCTTCTCTGACCCGTCTACTGGAAAACTGGAGTCGATGTCGTAGAGATGAAACAATGATTTTTCCCTTAGGTAAGAAATGTTTCGGCAGGGATAATTTCCCTTGATGGAACGCGTAATTAATTTCACACAGAGGGTAAACTATTTAGTAGGCTACCAGATTCGTTCCCTTTGATCAGTACGGACGGAAACTTTACGTCCCCATTTTATCCGCTCTTCCCTCTAACGACTCTTAACTCGACGAGAACTACAGCAGATCCTCGCAAGAGGCGGCGGCGGAGGCGGGCGGAGGCGGCATTATATTGCTCAGGCACAGTTACTTTCTCGCACAGTGTCACTTCGTAACAAGTTGAAAAGTTTAATTAACAAAAGACTGTCAACAATCGATTTCCAGCGACTAAGATTTCTCTTCCCGCCTCGTTTGCTAGAGTTAATTTAATGTGAGACAGTGCCTCGCTACAATTAATATCGTCCCGACTCTCGCGGAGGAGCACGACAGACAACAATTAAACATTGTTCCGCGTTAATTAAAATTCGAGTCTCTAGATGCTGCTGCAGTCACGTCTTCACCTGCTGCAGAGGGAGGCCGCGGATTTCCCCCGAAGAAATCTTTACATGGGCGGCGATCACTTAAAGACCTTGACACGATTCAATATTACAATCGGAAGTTTTCACCTTAGTTTTCTCTATTTAATATTAATTTTGAAATTTTTGTAACGGCTCGATTTTTCTAACTGGGTGTGTATTGGATGTTAAGAAAATGATGGGTCCGAGTACTTAACCTTGAGGAACTCCGTGACGTATATTAACCTCGTTCCTCCTCCACGAATTGAATATTACAATCGGAAGTTTTCACCTTAGTTTTCTCTATTTAATATTAATTTTGAAATTTTTGTAACGGCTCGATTTTTCTAACTGGGTGTGTATTGGACCTCGTTCCTCCTCCACGAATTGAATATTACAATCGGAAGTTTTCACCTTAGTTTTCTCTATTTAATATTAATTTTGAAATTTTTGTAACGGCTCGATTTTTCTAACTGGGTGTGTATTGGATGTTAAGAAAATGATGGTCCGAGTACTTAACCTTGAGGAACTCCGTGACGTATATTAACCTCGTTCCTCCACGAATTCTTTGCATATTAGGAGAACGAGTTACCGAGTAAAGAGTCTCGAGAAACTTCAATAACGTCAAGCTACCATTAAAATTATTGGATAACAGAGACAAGTGCTTCCCTCCAGAACAAAATAGTAGTTGAATATCTGGTGAACATGAGCCACCTACCTCGGTCGGTTGGTCCTTCAGCCTGGCCTTTCCCCCTCGCTTGTCACAACGGTGGATCGAGTGTAAATGTCCGGGGACTGTGGCGAATCAGGTCGTCGCAATTGAGGGCAATCGTCACCTTCTTCGTCTTCCTCCTGGACCAATTCCCACATCCCCGAAGCCTTGCCCAAGGCGCAGACTCTTAGGTCAGCACCTCAGGACGGCCGAGGTTAATTCATGCCGAACAAACAACCGAGCACAGACATTCGTACGGAGTTCAAGAGCACTTCGACGGTCCCGGAATGTTCCTACGTCAACGAGGCTTCGGATTTATTTATTCAGCTCAAGGTGCGTACGAAGTGATGCAGTGAGATATTGGGTCAAGGATTTTATCTCTGTGGAACCGTCTTCATAGCTCGCTGCACTTCAGGCGCCACTGAGTAACATTCCGTAATCCTATTGGCGATTATTACATTATAACTGGTTTTTCTGCCAATGACACTTCACTTGACCCCTGACTGACTGTCGACTCTACTCGCAGACCCTCGTGGAAGCAAAAGGACGACGTCCCCTTTAATAAATGATGATGCCACTGACTCACCGAAACTCAAAACAGGACCAACCTCTGTATTACGGTCACTAAACATTTTCCTTCAGGAATGCATTCATATATTTTTAGCTAAACAATCAGACCGTTTATTAAGCAACCATTTTCCGAACTTTGTGCTTACGTTGATAGATGGAAACAGACTGGGTGTGTAATTAATAGAGAGAAATGCAGGAATCAGAAACTACTTCGAGTTGGTCAATTGAATGATCCAGGGCGAAATGCTATTTTACGTCTATCAGACCTATTTCGTTTATGTCTCTTTTTCTTGGATCTCTTTTCGTTTTACCAGTTAATTTTTTCTCTGTTTTTCTCCTATTATTTCTCCCTCCCCTTTTTTTGGTGTTTCTTTCTCTTAGCTCAAAGAATGGAATACCCTAAAGAATATTTTTTATTTGTTCGTTTCAGAAGCACATTCTCATGTTACGATAAACAGTTTCTGTTAAAAATTTTAAAAAAATTATGTATACTTATATCTTTATGTATTATATTCATCAACGCTCTGGTTGATAAACGTTTTCTGAACTGTAAATTAATATTTATAAAATGATTGGCTAGAAGTCAAGAATATTGACTGAAAACGCGCAGAGATTCTATTGGCCATTGAAATTATGTTTCGTTATTTAAAAAAATCGCTGTATTTTATTACTTGTTATTAAATGGCATTCCTGTCCACTCTCGTTGACCCTCAGGCGTTTGTTCCCGGATCGTATGTATCATGTGCACATCTAATTTTCCTCTTCATTCGTTTTCCCCTTTTACTCGTCGTTTGTTCGTCTTTATTCAAACCGTGCAATACCAGAAAAATATTTAGAACAATATGAATCCTTGTTCATTATTTTAATATTGACTTTCGATGTTATTTATTTGAGAAGGAAACGTTCTCTTGTCTGTCTGACTGCAAAAAGGGGTTTTGTAAGCAACACGTCGGCCGGAGGCTCTTCTCAATTGCGTCGTGTTATTCCAAGCCTCGTATGAATATGCGTACATCTCTTTTTGTAAACACACACATGTATACATTTACATATTATTTTTTGCGGAAAGTAAGCGATTTCCTGAAGATATGAAAGGTACCCGCCCCCCCCCTTTCCACCCCCTACGATGGTCATGCCTAAACAAATAAATATTTACCCTTCTACTGAAATAAACAAGTTATTGTTATTTATAGCTGGCTGTATCAACCAACTTTATGCAAATACAAGCAAGTCATGTGCTTCGTTTCTCAGGAATCCTTTCTCCGCGTTAACGACTGAGATTCATACGGCTGGAAAATCTTTAAAAAAACAATTAAGGCTCGGGGTAAATGTCGGTTTCTACGTATATATTCAAATTTGTTTAACTCTCCGTGAACATAAACTTTGGAACATTTCCCAGGAACTTTGAGGGGAAAATTATTTCAGTTCATTTCTTGTTCAATGCGTCCAATAATATATGTCCCAGGTAATACATGTGGAAACGGAAATAAATTTAATAATAATAATAATATTTTTTTAAACTGTTCGAAAATCTCCTGCTGATAATTTTCACCTGTATCTTTTTATCTCAAATGATATTTTAAATAAATATTAAATATAGCTGTAAATGGAGTAGCTTTACATTTATTAATTGATATGATACAATAATTTAGTAATCTAATTCTTTTAATGAAGCCAGCTTTTGTTTTAGGATGAACTATGTATTTTTAAGCAACATTTACAATAATTAAATAACTTACAAACTAACAGTTTGAACAATGAGGTCTATTCTTGGGTCTGATAGAATCAGATTTAGAAAGTAAAGTCTTACTTGGAATTGGCTGTGCAAGGACTTGTCTCCTGCGCTTTGACTGAAACTCGCCGCTCGTCCTCAGATCTCGTGTGCCGGTCCCCCCACAGATTATTTTAAACTTCCTTATTTTGATATCAACACACAACTCATTTAATCTTATAATTAATCTTACAATATCATTAATAATTGTTACATAGAACTTAGATATGATAATATCAGGCGGAAAATTCATGTAAGTATTTTTTCGGGTATCACTTCGCCTCGGTAACGAAGATTGAAAAACATAAAGTGATATTTATTCATTACGTAGGTGTCACAATTTTGTAGTTGGAAGCTATGTTACAAGTAAATAAATTATAGATTTGAAATGGAATATCAGATAATAGCACTTTTTCTATTTAAGAAAACTACAATACATTCTAGTTAATTAAGTCTATAAATTTCCAGGCACCAGGAGCAGAAAAACAGAAATTCAATTACCTTTACTGAAAATCACAATGATTTACCCCTAATTATGAGTAAATACAAAACAATTGTGGTAATACTCTTGCTGTACATATTAATTACTATTACAGTAATTGCAAAATTTAAATGTACCAGAGAAAAAACCTACGAGAAAAAATCATGAACAAAAAGGCAGAAGGATTCAAGAAACACAGCAGGCAGATAAACCAGATAAGTTAACTGATCGATGTTTATAGCGACGGAATAATTAATAATCCTGATAATGACAATGGAAGAAACATAAGAGTAGATGACTGAATTACTGCAACATTTTGCGAGACAAGAAACTCTGCTTGTCAGACCCGGAAAATACCTGACTAATGTCAACAAATTTGTGTACTACAAAAATTAGATTCATTAGCTCAATTAAGTCCTCTGCTTCTCATAACTACATTGAATAATTTAGTAGATAAGTAAAATCAGAACGAATACCAATCAACTTTCCTACATGAGTTAACTTTTCGTTTATTTTTTTTTAAATCAGTTCTCCTTTTATTTAACCTCGTGAAACCTTGAACAGTTATTTTGTACATTCCCCTTTTTTTCTCGTGGCAACAGTTTAAAATATCAGAGACTTTCCTACATGTGTTACATGTGTTTTTAATTGTCTTAGTTTTATTTTTTTAAAATAATCAAATTCTACCTTTGTTATTTATCAGCTCCTGTGAAACCTTGAACAGTTATTTTGTACATTCCCCTTTTTTCTCGTGACAACAGTTTAAAATATCAGAGACTTTCCTACATGTGTTAATTTTTCGTTTATTTTTTTAAAAATCAGTTCTCCTTTTATTTAACCTCGTGAAACCTTGAACAGTTATTTTGTACATTCCCCTTTTTTTTCTCGTGGCAACAGTTTAAAATATCAAGAGACTGTTATCTCCACGACGAATCTAGGTTTATGTTCGTTTAGTAACACAGCTTGGAGGAATAAAAACCTCGATACAGCCAAATAAGTCTGTTAATATAGTAGCGGTGGCAGTTATAGTAAAAATAGGCCAATTTCGCTCATTTAAAGGGAGAAAAAGAGAGAATAGAGAGAGAGAGAGAATTTAAAGTCTCCATAAAAAAAATAATACGTTTACGAAGGTAAAGACAGTCACGTTACAGAAATAATTCAAAAGAATTTAGTAAATAATTAATAAAGTGACGTCTGTTGATGGAAGGAGAGAGAGAGAGGGAGGAAGGGAGAGGGAGGGAGAACTTGTGTACCTGTATTGGTTTTTATTACGCTCTTTATAGGTAGTGGTTGACGAAGTTAATAGCCCCATCAACGAAAAATACGCACAACTAGTAGACACATAAATGTACCTAACGAGTCCTTGGAGCCGTCGTAAGGCATAATGATTAATAAAAATAATTTCATTTGGAAATAATGATACTTGGAATTAGATATAAAGGCTCCTTGACGAGTTTTTTTTTGTTTTTACTTTGCTTCAAGTGATAATGAAAGGAGACTGTTTACCCGGATTTTAGGCAAAACCGCCGCAGAATAATTGTGAACGAAAAGTGACGATAGTAATAAATTATATTCAGTGTTAACTAATTTTATGGAGGGATTTCGCGGTGTTGTTGTTGTTGGAATCGTTTCCGATAGAAGCTGATCTCCGTCTTCCGGGGCGGAAACAGGAAATGTGAAATAATACCTCTATTACTTGTTCAAATACATAGGAAGCAGAGGAGGGGAGGGGGGGGCAAAAAAAAATAAACTACTTTCACAATAGTGGGGACTCGAGTGGGGTTTGCAATCTGTTGTCCGTGGAAACAAACCAACCGTCCTCCCACAATAGGAAACATTTATATTGTACCGTCAATTAAATGGCGGAGCACGTCACAATGCGAGTTGACATTCCCCGTTAGCGGATAATTTATGTACACAATGTCATTCACTGTTTTATTGCCGTCTGGTCTGCCTTGAATTGCAGTCCACTGCGTGTTAAACCTTATTACCAATAACTAAGGAAACAACATAGGGTTAACCTCAAGAAACGTTAAATAAATATTTTTTGATTCCTCGGCGTGTCCTGAAAAAACATTAAAATAATTAGCGAGGCTGAAATAGTTGGAAAATAAACCTGAAGGACGAAGGAATACAGGAAGGTCCTGGAATAGATAGGTGGATTAATGTTTAGGGGCAAGGATGAGGTCGATTGGGAGTTTTCTTTTTTGAGCCGACGGAAAGGTAGAGAAGGGGGAGGATTTTCGTGGAGTTGTTGGATCGTAGTGTTCGGGTGGTTGAGGGTGCTGTTAATTAGGGATGTTATGTATTTGGTGATTACGAAGTTTACTTTACGAAGTTCGATGTTATAGTGGATGATGGAACTCCTAAGGTACCAGGGAGAGTTGGTAATAGTTTGTATGATTATGTTTATTTGAATTTTGGCTGAATGGATTTTGGTTGTTATTCCCCATGTGGGTTGTATTATGGAGAGGTATAGGAGGTGTTTTGTGCTGATGGTAAGCGGGGATTTTCTGTTTAGGAGCGTTCTGGATTTATTTATGGTTGAATTTGGGAAGGAGAAGACTAACGTGAGCTAACACTCTATTGACTCACTTATTATTTTTGAAAACAGATATGAATCTATTTGTAGGATACTTTGTCAGCTTCATTATAAATACTTTTCTATTTCTGATTTGTATATATTTTTTTAAAGTTGGTACGAAAAATTTTATTCAGGTAAATATTAATCTATTTGTATTTTCCTTACATTTTTACGGGAAGAGTTTAAATAATTTATTTCAATTTTGAAGTGATTAAGGGTGCAGGTGTTGAATAAATAGATCTCGGGCGGAAATGCGGGTAATCGGCGTGTTACCCGTCATGGAAACAGAGAACTATTACTTCCCTTTTTAAGGGGGCAGAGGGGGAGAGTTACAGGGTTACATTAAGGCGATCCTGAAACAGGTAAAACTCCTTCAATTGCATAGGAAGGGATTTGAATAAGGGAAGGGGAGCAAATGTAGAAAAGGACGGGTTGACTACGGTCCACGGGCTGTAGTTTAAGAATCCTACACGGCCTTCCACCTAAAAGAGATGCAATAAACCCCTAGAAAACCCTTCAACAGGTCTGGTGAATAATATTAAAAATAAATTAAATAAAAGAGATTTATAGCCTTATTGAAAATACTAATAACTTGAATTTTTGATTTTGAAACTTGGCTTTCTTAATCACAATGATAATGTAATACAAACAAAATGGACAGTAAATAGTACCATTAGGTAAAACATTTAATCGATAAAAATAACTGTAATGTTCATACACGAAAGCCTTTCGGAAAATCACCATAGACGTTTCCGGGCATAAAATTATTTTCCCCTGTTTTATTTTAAGAAAGTTTTGCACTTTAGAGGCAAGATAAAATTAATTTATAGTCAAATACTCCACATAAAGTTTGATTTTGAACACACGTGAGTGTTAATTATTAATTTCTTTCATAATTTCTCTTTGTTGCTATACGACGTTTCTCTTTTATAATTTCTCCGATAAAAAAATTAATTTTGTCATTGAAAGAAGATTAAAAATGCGCCTTTAATAACATCAGAAAAACCCCGTTGGGAATCCCAAAATTTTATCAGAAAAAACTTTACTCTCTAGACCCCGCGAGGTAAAGGAGGTGATGATTTTTCCATAAGGGGATGACGTCAGATTTAAAGCTCTAGGATGTGTGTTTAATACAATATGATAATTTTCTTCACTGTGTTTTCTGTATGAAAAATTGTAGTTTTAGGACAAGTGAAAAAAATTTTTTTTAATAAACGCAACGAAATAATAATTTTCGTGTTTTGAGAGAACTTTTAATATGAGTAATAATTACACACATTATAAGTTTAAAAAATTCACTGAATTTGTTAGAAAATAATACTGATATTTATTTGAAGCACTTACGACGTTTTTTTTCTCCATATTTTTCTCTAGTTACCTAATGAAGCCGACAAATAGTGACCAAACGTTGTAGTTGTATTAAGTATATTTAAAAACTTTTCCCTGACGAATTGACTGGAATTTTATTTATAATTGAAGATAATGTCAGACTTTTAATTTATTCAATTACAAACATATATTATCAAAAAATATTCCAATTTTTTTTCTTCTGGAAACAGAAAACAGAGTTTTTAAATAAAAAAAACGGACAAACATATATGGAGATATATTGAATATTGTAAATGAGGAAAATAAGGAATAGTAAAATTCGTAAAAGTCGGTCATGGAAGGAAAAATACGAAACTGTAGCACTCTGACATAAAGGTTAGAAAACTAGGAATTAAATAAGGTTAATGGAATTTTAGATTACTTCTTGTACCAAATTTTAGTAGTAATATTTAATTTTGATCAAAGGGAGCGTTAATAAGTTTCAAGTAATATTCATAGCCAAAATGAGGAAAATTATCAGTCGAATAACTCTTAGAGGATAGAAAAATGTGCTGAAACGTCGTTCTGCTGTTAAAGAATTTTTTTTTGAAAGGTCAATGATCGTTAAATAAAATTAATTTTAAAATCATTAAATGTTTTTGTTTCTGTAATAACAAAGTTTTAATCTTCACCCTTTTTTTCAAATCCTGGAAAGTGTCAATATTTTTTATTAATTTGAGAAGGTATATATAAATATTAGCTGATTGCATAACAGAGAAAAAAGTTGTGTGAAAGATATTTCGTCCTGTTGAATATTATCGATGTTAGTAGAAAATATTAAATTTAAAATCTCCCGCCATCAGAAGAAATTGCTAAAATTTAAATCGGCTGAATTGTTCTTGTTAGGGTTCACTCTTTTTGCCCTCACGAGCTTTATTCTGTGTCGAAGAAGATAATTAAGTCTTGGTGTAAATCTCACAAGAATGCTGAATTCACGCCTGCCTGTAGATTTGAATGAGACGTTTAGAATGTCGGATATTCGCCTTTGTTCTGGCCAACAGGGACGTATAACGGAACCTTCTATCTCCCTGGGGCTCCCTCCGCGCCGCGATGACGCAACGATGACGTCACCAAAGGCTCTCATCACGACAAGTGCAAAGTAGCCGACACAATCAGTTCATTACGCAGCTCAGTCCCCTATTTCATGCTTTCAACGTCATCACAGCAACCAATTAGAATTTATAAAACAAATTACGACCATGATCCCTTTTTGCTAATTTAACAACGTAATGGCGTACCATTTTACGTGTTCTATTATTTCCTTGACATTGTTATTAATAAAAACATGATTAGATAATAAAATAGAATAAATACTGTGATAAAAAAGGCGGATTTTGTGATGTTGTGGCGTTATGAGGCGCAGTTCGGCCAACAACAATGGCTAGTCGGCTGAAAGATGGTGATTCCCCGCGGGAGTGTCCCGCAGAGCGTGTATAAAAAATGACGATGGGGAAACCCCGCGGGAAAACCCCGCCGAACGAGTGTAAAAAATGAGGGAGGGAAACCCCAAAATCTTGTGAAATAGAGGAATTCCCGTCGGAAGATTTAAAAGGGAAGCCGATGAGTGGCTCACCCCCAGAAGGCAGGCGAGTGGAGGAGAGGAGAGGACGTGGTCCGACCCCAGAAGGCAGGCGAATGGAGGAGAGGACAGACTTGGTCCGAGCAGCCAGAGAGACGCACAAACATTCGGGAGGTGGATGTTTGTTGGCCCAGTAATTGTGGGTAAGCTATAAAAAATTGTGAAACTTGCTCATTGCTCTGGATAAATAATATTTAATGATTTTCAGCTACTGCATACTCCATCTCTTGAGAGACCCAAAATCCCCTGATATTAAGCCCGTGTATTCACTTTAAATTAATAAATGAAAAATTTTAAAATTGATCATAATTTGTTCTGTCAATTAATAAATGTTTTATACCCAAAAAAGTATATTGCAATACATTTAAAAATAATTTGTCAGATTCAAAGACGTATACATTTTATATAATGTTCCTACGGTTATTGAAGCATTGTGTTGAGTTGAATAAAATATTTTTAAATATCTCTAAAACGTTAATTTATTTATCTGTTTGTCGTATAAAAGCAGACGTAAAGTAAGTTGTAAGTAATATTAAAAATTTAAAAATTACTGGAGTTAAGTAAAATAAATAAATAAAAGATGGCCAAATATGTCATGCAAACAAATTTAGCTAAGATTTAATTATTATAAATACAACGTTTCAACCATCTTTCTGGACTTCTTCAGGTAAACTTTTAAACGGATAAACTAATTACAATGAATCTGATAGTATGTATGAGTCCGTAGTCCGTGAATGTTAGAATATTGAAATTTATCTTTCATTAGTATTGAAAAAAAATTTACTGACATATTTCAGCGTTTATAGTTGTTGGAAAGTTAAATTATTCAGTTCTATAATATTATCAATATGTTTCATGAAATATACATACTATTTTATATTACTAACTAAATTAATGTGTTCATACTTTAAGACCCGTATGAAAGGTTTCGAGTTTGTAAGTGTAAATAAATGTAGTGAATCTTTGAAGAAAAGAATAAGCGGAGAAGTGGAGTCAGAGATACGGTTATGTTGTAGGTTATAGGATCTCTGACGTTGAATCTAAATCGGTTAAATATGTTTTAAATGTTACAAGTGTAAAAAGTTTTTACTGAAACATATTCGTATTTCGTTTAAATACGGTTTGGAGTGTAATTTCTACTATTTGAAAAGTATTCAAAGCCAAAGCCATAGGAAATGATTCTTAACGCACGCGGAGAAACCGTAAAAGTAAATAAACATATTAGAACAACAAGAGATTTCAACTGCTTGATTTCGTTTGGCTAACGGATGCGGGCCTTGAGGAACACAAAAAAAGATTTCGTGTCATCACAGTGACGTAACACAACGACCTGCCTGTGGGACAGTCGACAGTAAGCCTCTGGCGCCATATCGGTCAACGTTATTTATGAACGCACCAAGAGAATATTTAGTGATATGATAGTGAGATTTATGTCAAGTGGGTAACAACTGAGATGGTTATTACAATAGACAGACAGAGGAAACTTTTCAGTTAGATATCATGTATAAATGTGTTGTGAAACTTTTCTGAACTTATAAATTTGATAATGGTTTATTATTGTTCTTTTCATATATTTTATCCAGAAAAAAATGCTTAAAAATTACTTTTATAAATTTAAATTAATATTTTAAAAAGATAAATAAATCTTCAATCAAATCAATGTGTTTCATTCAAATGAAAATTATTCTGCAAGAATGACCACAATGAAATTGATTTTCCAATATAAATAAAAATTAATATTTGAAGAATATAATTAACTGGGGACGTTCGGCCGTAATGAATGGAATACTACGAAATTAAAAAACTAGATAAACATTCTGAAAGTCAAATAACACTTTATGGAGTAATGTTGATAAATTACAGACAGTTTCGTGAAGGCCTCAAACTGAAAAAAATTTGGCGACAGAAGCAAGTTCAATTTCTTAATGTAATGAGAGAGACCATTTACACAAAGTCCACACTACTACAGTGGGGCACGATTAGGATCAGATCCCCTTGAGCTTCCAGTTACAGGATACAGCACTAATCTCCTCAAGATCTGGTTACCCAGGAGGAGGAGGAGGAGGAGGAGGAGGAGATGAAGGGGATGGATTATTACCTTAGCTTACACACTGGTCAAAACAGGGAGAAACGTAAACCCCGCTAAACTGTAAAATTAGTCATAAGCAAAAACACATGCAGCGGAAAATGACGTTGTTAAGGCTTTTACTATTCTAACGTGTTAGTGGGTTTCATTGTTGGTGCGACGCTTCGTCTGCAAGGGCCATGGAAAGTTCAACGTTTTATTGTGCAAACTTTTATTTTTTTTACATTTATCGGCCGGCATCTGTGTGATGTGATTAGTGGCTAATGAGGTCTGCGTTCCATTCCAGAGCGACGCGACAAAGCGAGGGAGGGGGGGGAGAGATTCCTTTTTGCATTCGATAATGAAACAACGAAAATTCCACTTAACTAGTTCGTCGAAGGGGGGGAGGGAGAGTGAGAGAGAGAGGAGGGTGAGGGGGAGGATGGGGGTGGGGGATGAAAACATTCCCCCTTTCAGGTCCAGTTCAATAACAGCAGCGGCAGCACAGTGCGAAACTCTCCAGTCCACCACCACTGAGGTTCAAACACGAGAAACGTGGATAACGGTAAAGAATTATCTAGCAAACTTAAATAAAGGTCTGTGGATTTAATACGCTCCTGTAACTTTATTAAGTACGATACACGAGCGCCAAATAGTGGGCCTGTGAGACGCCCGTCGGAATAACAACTTCCCTCTGTCCACACTGGACTGTTGAGTTTTGTCGACACGCGCCATATGCTTGGTCCAGACGATCGTATTACATTCACCATATTCTTAGAATAAATCAAAGAGAGCGACGCACTGATTTTGGGAAATATTCCCCCTCCAGTTGGAATTACCAGTTAATCGGGGAACATATTTGCCTAATTACTCTATTTAATATCGGTAAAAGAGTGAAATATTCTACTTCTTTGGCTCTACAGCTCACTTAGAGCCTGGGCTTACCGGGTGGACTGCGGACTGCACGACACATTCCAAATTTGGTCAGCGTAAAGAAACTCCAGCAGTCTTAATCCCGGTCTTTGCGACCATGACGACGCAAAGTTCTAATCCTGGATCCGAACCCGGGACCCCTGGGTTGTGAGGCAGACACGCCAGCCAAAAGAGTGAAATATACGTTAGATAATTTTTTTTTGGAAAGCAGATAGGCATTATAAGCCATACATACATTTTGCGAAATATTGTGGAGTGGTACGAAAGTCTTAGATGCATTGTGACGCCATTTTATTCACAGGATTAGTGGAGGAAGGCGAAGAAGAGTCTTAAATATTGAAAATGTTATAAAAAAATAAAATATTCGCTGATACTGTATTGCAAGTATTTTCAGAGGAAAAGAAATAATAGACAGATCGTGAATAGTAGAATAAGTTACAGCTCGATCCAATGATTGGAGTTTTGCAAATAGTTGAGCTTTTAGCGTGGTTATGGGTGTAGAGCGAGCACAATGGTATGGAAAGCAAGGTCACGTGTCTGTGCTCTATTGCGACACAAAGGCGCGCACCGCCTAGCACTCGACCCCGTTCGGTCCCGAGAGTCCTCCTAGTTCTGCATTCTCCTTATAAAGAGGAGCCACACACAACGTACCCTACTTACCGTACCGCAGACTCTCTTACGGCAGAGACTCGCGACTCAAAAGTTCTCTTTCGTTGGACGCCAGAAATAATTTAAATGAACACAGTGGATTCAAACGTTTCCGCAACGAACAGGTCACTGCTTTTACAACTGTCTGACATGTCGTGTCAAATGAGATGATTAAATATCTGTTGCGGGCGAAATCGTGCTTCATTTTAACTTCAATTTCATTTAATTAGTTAATAATAACGATAAGTTCTAAATCACAGTGTAGATTGATTATAGAAAGGCCCGGACCGCAAAAACTAATTTTTTTCCATAGATATGTTGATGATATACACACTATTTCACGGTAATGAGGTCGAAGAGATGGTTCAATTAACTTCTATTTATAAACGAAAGTTTCTGGTATCTTTCTGTGTAAGTATGTGCTTATTTAATATTAAGAAATCGAGTCACCATGACGGTGGTTACGAAGGAAATTCCACTCTTATAAAGTTGTCGTCGTCGCCAAGAACACGTGCTCAAAATTTGGTCTAAATTGTTCCATTCCTTAAAGATGGTATGCGGAAGTATGTTTTAACCCCATCCCATCCCCTTGTAGGGAATAAAACGAAGCATTTTTGTATGTATTGTAGCGTAGTAGGACCCCTACCTAATTTCGATCGAACTTTTAGAATTTTAAAGGATATAAAAATCAGCAAGAATATGCTAAATGGTGACAGACAGGTAGAAGTGAAAATTTCCCGGAGTCAGGCTGGAGGACGGGAGACATTCCTGTCTGCAGACAGATAATACTAATCTTGTTTTGCTGAAGGAGAATTCACCCTTCAAAACGTCGGAAGGACATTGTTCCTTGTGTCATGGAAAATGTCCCGCGCCGGACGAAAGGACTCATGAGGACTGGCGGAACAAACATCTCGTGGGACACCGTTTTCCCTTGGAGATGGGATATACGAGTTGAGCTGGGAGGTGAGGAACCGAAAAATATTCAGCGTGGTGAAAGAGGTTGAGAAGGCAAGACGGCAGAGTGGGAGAATAGTTCTATGCGTTGAGAGGGCGAGAAGGTAGATATGGAGAATGATTCTAGGCGTTGAGAGGGGGAGGAATATACGAGTTGAGCTGGGTAGTGAGGAACCGAAAAATATTCAGCGTGGTGAAAGAGGTTGAAAAGGCAAGACGGCAGAGTAGGAGAATGCGTTGAGAGGACGAGAGGGTAGAGATGGAGAATGATTCTAGGCGCTGAAAGGGGGAGGAGGTATGGAAAGTTGATCAAGACGTTGAGAAGGCGACAAGGCCAAGGAAGTGTGAATTTTTGCCCTTTAGTGGGAAGGTATTGAGAACAAGGAAACCAGAGGGACGAAGGAAGAAAATCTGGGGTATCCTCAATCACCGGAAGTACCAGGTTTATCCCACTTTCCGCCGGCAGAGGAAAAATCTACAATTTAACCCAATGAAAGAAAACAAAACAGGCTCATCAAATGAACGAAATCTCTGCTTCACGTGGTTACCCCAATAAGTAATTAATCCTGATATCTAAAATCGTCGCCTTGAATTAATTTATTTACTTGTAATAGCGCGCAGGACCTCTTTTAAAGTGATTGTTTTTTTTATACCCTAAAGTGATTTCGTTCAATAATTTAAATGTAAACTATATCATTTACAGTATGTTTACGTGTATATAGACACTAGACAGTCAAACCTTCATTCTTCTAATTGAGGAGGTTTGGCATTTCGCAGTGAAGGAAAAGTCTTCGTCGTCGGTTTCTTAATAGCGACACAAATCGGGAACATTTCTCTCTCCGTCTCTCTCTATGGTCGATGTCTCCCGAGGGCCGACTCAACGACCTTCTCTCGAGGAGTAAAGTTTCACCTGAAGGCGGAGCTAGTGAACGAAACGACACGCAAATTACCCGCCGTGACACGACTGCGAAAAATCGAGGGGGGAAATTTTTTTTTTCCCCGCCTCCACCTTCGAGACTTTCAGAACCTTACATCCTCCGTCGAACTTGACGTACTAAAGTAGACTCATTTTTATCGCCCTTATTTCGTTAAAAATATTCACACACGAGTTCACAAAGAATTTTTTTTTTGCCTTCTCTCCTTCTCCCTCTCCACCCTCCTCCTCCAGAAATCTCGTTCGACATTCTCTCGTAGCTCCCCAGTACTTATCGTATTAAGTTATGCAAATTGCAGGCGTCGTCGTCTTCTTCCGCTGAATGATTTCCGTGGAGGAATGTAAATATTTGCTGCTGGAGGAAGATGTAATATTTCCTTCTCACTACCGGCACGTTTTTTTCTCTCTCTTTCCAGATTCTAAATTACAGCCGGCCCGCGTTGTGAAACACTAATTTACATCTCCACAATGAAGACGTGCATAAAAAATGCAGGATGGCAACAGACAGGAGGGAAAATAATAATAATAATAATTTAACGCGCTTGAAAATTTTTATTTTTGGGGGCAAGGATGTTGACGACGTGATTAATTAAACACGAGGTTTTCAAATCTCTGCTGCTGCGAAAAATGATGCACAAATTTTATTTTATGGGGTGGCGAAAAGTTTCGTGCAGTGAAAAATGGGATTTTACACTGGAATTAAAGTTAGAACTCGAGTTTGTAACGTCGTTAACGGGGTTTTAACTACATGGAAACTATTTTGAAATTAATTTAAGCCTACAAACAGTTTAGAAAATATTTAAAAGCGTACAATATAAATTATTCATATGTGTAATAATTTTAACCATTTAAAAATTACCTGGTCATTTCAAACAATATGGACGAAACGTCGAAATTATATCAATTTAATTTATTGCTGACAAATTAGCTGTATTTTTTTTGTATATTAAACTTAATGTCAGATAATTGTTTTTTTTGCATTTTATATTTTATTGGAAGACAAGTCACACGTAAACTATATCATTTTAAACTTATTTTTAATAGTCTGCAATACAAATACGATAAATTATGGGAATCACTTAAAGAAAAATTTCTAATTTTTATTCTAGTGCCTGTCATGAATTTTTTAGTTATTGATTTCGTACCTAGGTTTTGATACGTCAATCTTTCCATCTCCTTATAAACTATTACTACCTACGTCCGCCATAATTTATCTAACATTCGCCAATCTTGGTCTCCCTCTTATATTCCTTCCCTATAGACTGCCTTCTTATACTAATTAAAATATGTCATAGTGCCTTAAAATTATGAACTATTAACCTGTCTCATAATTGTCCACCATAATGTTCTCTACTCATCAATTCCACTCGAGATTTGCTCATTTAATTTTTAGCAATTCGTATGTACCAACATTTTCAAGGGTTTATCTTTCTTTGCTGTTCGTCGTCCATTTAAAAATGACGAAATTTCAAAAAATGATCTAAAGGATTGCAATAAATTATTACACTGATAGTTATAAACATTTTTTATTGAGTAAAGGTTATTTTAAAATCGATTTAATATAGTTGAGACTTCGATTGCGACGGTATCGCTCAAGAATTGTATAGCTGCAGGTAGTTAAATATCTTTCATATTTAATCTTATTCCATTAACTGAAACATTTCACTTCAATTTCACTCCTCAATTAGAAGAATGAAGGTTTCATTACCAAGTGTCTATGTACAAGTAAAAATACATAAAAAACTATTTGAAGGAAATGTATGTAAGGAATTTGAGTTACACGGACGAGAAAAGTGTGTAAAGTCTTAATTATTTCTTCAATGGGGAAAAAAAATTCAGCGTACGATCCACAAAATTCTAATTACTGATTGTTTTAACACTCCATTATACAGACATATATTTATGTTAACCTCCTGGAGTAGGTTAAGGTTTGCCGGAAAACTCCTGGAGTGTCGTGGGGAATTTTTTCAGTCTGTGTCAAGGACATCTTTGCGTAACATTGAGGATAATTATACTAGATGTAACAAAGGAGTATTCTGCAGGAATTCACTGTTACATAAATTGTATATATTAAAAATATTGTCTTACTCAGTGGGTGGATTATTAACATGTGTTAAAGCCCATAATTACATATGAAAGAAATATATCAAATTGATCCTTAATGATTATATTTAACTTATGATCTGATATTTGACCTGTCTTTGACGTCGATTCAGGAAAATTTTTATTTTCAAACAGTTTAATTTATAACTCCTCCCAAAATTATTTCATGTCACATTTAATTTGTTTTCTCATAATTTTGTTACATCTTCTACATTTAGATAGATCTTGTTTTGAAATTAGTTTACTATAGTAGACCAGGTCTAGTAGAACCCCGGTAATTGGAACCCGGCAAATCCGAAATTTCGGATAATCCGAAACAGAATTCGTGAAGAGAAATTAAAATTCCTAAATGAAAACTTATCAAGAAGCCTGGACTAATTATTATTTTAAGCCATTATTATAAAAAATAGATAATAATTCTAGAAAATATCTGATAGATCTTGTTTTGAAATTAGTTTACTATAGTAGACCAGTTATAGTAGAATCCCTTGTAATTGGAACCCCGCAAATCCGAAATTTCGG
Source organism: Eucriotettix oculatus (assembly GCA_034510155.1). Lineage (NCBI taxonomy): Eukaryota > Metazoa > Arthropoda > Insecta > Orthoptera > Tetrigidae > Eucriotettix > Eucriotettix oculatus. The sequence continues at coordinate 12,906,881 of CM067379.1, forward strand.
ATAATCCGAAACAGAATTCGTGAAAGAGAAATTAAAATTCCTAAATGAAAACTTGATCAAAGCAAGGCCAGGTACACTAAATTATTATTATTTTAAGCCATTATTTATAAAAGAAATATGTATAATAAATTCTATAAAATATCTGATAGATCTTGTTTTGAAATTAGTTTACTATAGTAGACCAGTTATAGTAGAATCCCTTGTAATTGGAACCCCGCAAATCTGAAATTTCGGATAATCCGAAACAGAATTCGTGAAAGAGAAATTAAAATTCCTAAATGAAAACTTGATCAAAGCAAGGCCCTGGTACACTAAATTATTATTTTAAGCCATTATTTATAAAAGAAATATGTATAATAAATTCTATAAAATATCTGATAGATCTTGTTTTGAAATTAGTTTACTATAGTAGACCAGTTATAGTAGAATCCCTTGTAATTGGAACCCCGCAAATCTGAAATTTCGGATAATCCGAAACAGAATTCGTGAAAGAGAAATTAAAATTCCTAAAATGAAAACTTAATCAAAGAAAGGCCCTGGTACACTAAATTATTATTTTAAGCCATTATCTATAAAAGAAATACGCATAATAAATTCTATAAAATATGTGATAGATCTTGTTTTGAAATTAGTTTACTATAGTAGACCAGTTATAGTAGAATCCCTTGTAATTGGAACCCGAAATGAAATTCGGATAATCAAACAGAATTCGTGAAAGGAAATTAAAATTCCTAAATGAAAACTTATCAAAGCAAGGCCGTACACTAAATATTATACCTAGAATATCATTACTGTGATTTTGAAATTAGTTTACTATAGTAGACCAGAAATAGTAGAATCCCCGGTAATTGGAACCCCTCAAATCCGAAATTTCGGATAATCCGAAACAGAATTCGTGAAAGAGAAATTAAAATTCCAAAATGAAAACTTGATCAAAGCAAGGCCCTGGTACACTAAATTATTATTATTTTAAGCCATTATTTATCAAAAAATATGCATAATAAATTACTGTAAAGTACAAAATAAAAACGTAATACAGTACATTTAGAGTATTATTTTTTGGACTAGCTCAGTAGTAGAGTTGCTGCCCGAAAAGTCCTGACTTCGAGTCCTGGGTCCGGTTGACATTTTTCTATTCTCGTCTTTGTTCTAAATTTAAATGCTTGTTTTATTCTCGGATAATCCTAACATTTGCTAATCCGAACAAACCACGGATTACTGACATTCTACTGTAATAGTATTTTTTTTCAGGTATACATTGCCTCAGTAAAGAGGAAGGAAGAATGACGGAAAACGGTAGATTACCAAAAGAGAAAAAAAAAATCAACATGAAGAGCTGAAGTATAAAAAACCATATTCCAAAGAGAGAAAAACAAATCGCTGTGGAAAATAATGACCAGGTACTTGCTGATTCTGTTTTTTACCAATGAAACCTGAGTGTGAAAATCAAATGCTATTAGTTTAACCTACTTCTGAACAGGGAAACGTTGCAAGAAATATTGGCTGGGAACGCAGTGCCGAGAATTTTCGGTGTAATACTGAAATAAGGAAAATTACTAAAAAAATATATGAAACAGACAAGTAGGAAAAACCCCTCTCGAGATTCTTGATAATAGACAGAAAAAGGCTCCCGTGTTAAATATATTCTGTATAAATAGTAAATCAGCCCTTTTTAAGTCCCAACAAATTTAATATTAACACTAGCTGTTACACACGACGTTTCGTTTCTAATTTTGGAACCTGATTGGGTGAATCAAGAAATTTAGTCGTGCACGTCGCAGAAAGGAAGAAGTCGAAATTTTCTTGATTCTTCAAAATTCGCCCGACGAGTTTCCAAAGTTAACAGGTATTTTTAATAAAGTTTATATTTAATTTGTCTGACATATAGGCTGATGTATCATTTACTTATATCGAACAGTCAAATATTGTAACCAATTATATGAGGAATTTTTTTTATTACACTAATAGCCTGTTTTCTTCAGTATCTATAACAGGCCTTATTTTCATTTCTTACAATGTTTGTGTTACAGATTTATTCTATTTTATTTTATAAATATTTTTTTTAACAATAATAAAACTAAAGACAGAAGGGTATAGGGTGAAGGGTGAATGCGAGTAGGAGGAATGAATAAAATGAAATTGGAATGATTATAATAATTAGGATGAATAGGTTTCAAGCGTCCATTTCCTATGTTACCAACCAATTTTTATCCTTGGCTTCTCCCTCTCTTTTTTTTTCCCCTCGACCCCACCACCTTTACTGGGGAACATATTGCAGCCTTAATTCTTGGCGATTTGAATCGCAGATGCGCCTCCTCCGGAATCCGATCCCCCCTTTCCACCGAAAGATATTGGAGACTCCAAAAGCCAACGATATTAACAGCACCTTCAGGGGCTTCATCGTGGTCACGGGTTTAACCTCAACGCATCACACGTTTTACGCTCCTTTCTGCTTCTTCTCCACCTTCACTTTCAACGCTGACCAACAAGTCGCTCATTGTTGTATGTTCTCTATTCTAAGCCGTTGTGTAACAACTGCATTTTTTCCTCACTGACCAGTATTATTTTTTTATTTTGAAGAAATTATAATAAAGTCGTTTATACACAACTTCAAACATTTGGTTGATCTTGAAAGAGAAGAATTTGGAATTTTACGACGACTATTTTTAATACAGGAAATTGATTTCACATCTGATGAAGTTACTGATTGAGACCGGAACACAGTGCTAATTTTTTTTTATGTTTTCAATGCTATTAAATTATTTGTTATATTTGGCTGTTATTATTTTCATGAATCATCGTACGTTGAAAGCGGGAATAAGAGAATTAAGAAAGCGTTTAAATCGTGTGTAGTGCAGGAAGCTGTACTGACGTGATTTACCTTCCCCCCAGAGTACGGAAAAATAAACAGAAACGTGACCTACAAATAAGGGACCACCCACGAACCAACGAACGAACGAGGAAGCCGCAGCTAATGGGGAAAAACGGGGAACAGCAACTAACTACACGAGTATATTGAGACAAGGAACGCGTGTAAAACTTGGACCGGTTTCCACGGGAAATAATTACTCCGGGGCAGTAATAGGAGTTTCGATACCGGATTAGTCGACGACATTACGGTGATCGATAACCGTCGACTCTGTCTGTCTGTCTGTCTCGCTAATGGGAACATATATCCAAGGTCAAACGATTTAAATCCTAATCACGTATAATGGAAATGGTATCAGAGGTAGCCGAATCGTTCATTACAAATTACCAACGAATATTAATAGCCCTACGAAATTAAACACAACAAAAAAAGGAACGTGAAAAAGAAAATGCCAAGGTAACTAACAGCGGACAAGTATGTCCGATAACAACGATCGATTTAATTAAGAAAATAAATCTGTATTCGTAATGGGAGTGAGTATCTTTAATTTTGTCTCCACCAAAAATTCCCTATGCAATCGGATGGTCGCTAATATCCCTCAGGTTGATCCGACATAAAGCCTTAATAAAAAAAATATCCCTCACGATTCCGATTTGTGATTGTTTTAACTTTTATTAAAAAAAATATAGCTTCTTTTATTCCTCGTCTTCCTGCTTAATTTATTTTCTTTAACCCCCTGGCTAACAGCTCTACCTTCCACATTTTAAATTTCCCTCCTATTCTATAACAGGAGACTTTCCTGTTACCCCCCAAAAAAAATAATAGTCGCCACGTTCATATTTGATACAAAATATTTATTTAGCCATATATTAAATATCACAAGGGCTGCTAATCTACATTAGTATATGTTTATAGATATATTTGTAAAAAATTATTTATTTAACCTCTTCTCAAAGTCCCTTGTTGTATTTTAATTTATTCCATAAAAATTGCCAGTTTTAAATCCGGGTCATATTCGTCTAAAATACAAATAAAATATAATTTTATTAATTATATAACGTAGACATTTATAAAAATGTATTACACCAGAATTTTGTATAAATTTATTTTTTAACCAGAAATAGAAGTCCCCAAAATTATGTACCACTGCAGTTACGTTCCCGGCCCTGGTTGTTGCGCTACTAACCCAACAGTTATGTTAAACGTTTTAGCTAGAGAACTGAGGAGATCCCGAAATTTTGGGGACGAAACGTCTTGTTTTGAATAAAAAATTTCTTATATTTCTGACTTTTTGCCACTTATTTGTAATATTAAGTTAGGTAAATCTCATTATTTTAGTCAAAATCCTGTATCGTTCAAGTATTTTAAAATTTAGATTAGAATGAAGTTCCCCAGTTTTCATAAGTAAATTAAATAATTTATCCGATATTATAAAAGAAACACACAGAGAATGGCCAAAAGTCAGAAATGGAATAATTTTATTTGATAACGTTTCGCACTTCCTCAGTTCTTTAAATAAAATATTAAATTATTCCATTTGTGACTTTCGGTTATTTTTTGTGTTCTATTCTAAAGCATTTGCACTCTTTAAAGAAATACATGAAGCAGTTAAATCCTTATTGCAACTGTTCGGAAATCTTCCTAAACCAACCTCACGTTGTTACGTAACCATAAAAATAGGAACTTTCGTCAGTAGTTCATTTCATTTCACCTGAATATGTCCATAATAGTTATTATTTACCTTATCTAATAGTATTCAATTAATATTATAACCTTTACTGATGTTATGAACCACCACGACGATATTTTAAACTTCCATTCTGAACCGGATTTTCATCCGAAATAAAATATTGTGGTCATAATGACCTGCCAATGAGCTTTTTTTCCGGGGCATTGAGTTTTCAAAAGTAAGTACTTACTAATACGTAAATGGAGGCCGATGATCGAATTGTGCTGCACTCACCTGGAAAACACACACAAAAAAAAGTTAAAAACATTACAATTGTGGTTGGAATTGCTTTATAGCTACAAAAACACTCTCATTTTGGTGAAAAATAGAGGGAAAGGGAACAGAGTGGGAAGAACATTATGGTGACAAGTCTCCCACACTTCGTCGTGGTACCTTATCAGTCAGCGGAACTAACGCAGCCGGGATTCTCAAGGAAACTACAAACGAAAAAAAAAGACACGAAAAAGGAGAAGAAAAATTGTTTAAAACACTAAGCAGGAAAACTAAAACTACATCAAGAGATAAAAATATTTTTAAAAAAATTCTCTTCACACCGAGTGTTGTTTGTAAACGTAAAAATTAGTTTACTAACACAGAGATTATGAAAATAAAAACTATAAGCAAATAACCCAAGACCCTGAGAAAACGGTTTTCATGTGTTGCTCACCTTAGGAAATCTATAATTTGAGACGAAACGTTGTAATAGTTGGAAATATTGTAAATGATGGGGGGAATATTAATTAATGAATTTAATAATTGGGTTTAAATATACATACATTTATTAATTGTAAACACAATAATTTTAATATGGGTAGTGCGTGTAAGAAAATAAAAATGTACAAAATAATTAATTAAAATTGGATTGTATTAAAGATCTCAGGGTATTAATGGTTTGGGTGTTGACCACGTGTAGCAGATCTACTGTTCGTTGAGAAACCTGAGTTGTTTTCATAGGCGTATCGCTGTAATTTCCGTGTTGACAATAGTACGAAGTCGTGCTGCCAAATTGAGGAAACTCCGCTTTTTCCTCTTCCTTCCCTTGTTGTTAAGACCTTTCTTCCCTGCTTCCTGGACTGATCAAAGCATGGTCTCCGCTGCCACCTCACCACCAATCTCCTCTCTCCACCACTCTGCTGCCAATCTCCTTTCACCACCACCTTGTATCACCAGCAATCTCTTTCTCCACCACTCTCCTTCAATCTCCTCTCTCCATCCCCTGCAAAAATCTGTCCAAAATTGTCTCCGCCAGCCTCTTTAAAGCCTTGTCCCCACTTATCCGACACCTATCACTAAGGTGGCAGGGATGGATATCCTCCAATCATATCCCTTGTTTCATTTGGGGAACACACGCCACCCGGTCACCAAATTCCCAGGCAGATTAAGACATTCCGAAACGGCGACGAGGAGGTGTCCGAGCTTTATGGTCCAGGTGTCAGCCGCAGTCCCTTTGTTATTATTCCGAGCCGCCAAGACGGCGCGCGGAAAACCCCTTCTTCCTGGCAAGCGACTTGCTCATGCCGGAATATTTCTTATTTAAGTTTCCGTAAATAATAATAAAAAATTTGGACGCGGGTTCTACTGCGCTACAATATGGCCGCAATAGAATCGATACGCTGACCACGTGTCACTCCATATTCGGAATGTGTCATGCAAGATGACAGTCCGCAGTCAACCCCGGTAGCCCTAGGCCCTCAATGGGCTGTAGAGCCACTGAAGAAGAAGATGGCCGCAATATTGGTGCATCAAAAAATAAAATTTTCATTCCTTGGTATCTCTTAAAGTAATTAATTATAAAAAAATTACTATTTCACCTAAAGGGTTTCATAATAAAGGGAGCGATAGTCCTGCTATTGTCATTAAATTAAATTTTCATTTTTGACTCACCATGCTGGACGAAGTCAACAACACTAAATTTTCCATATTGTGTAATTGTTTCTGTTTAAAAATTTATCCCTTATGAAGTCCACAAAGGTGGACGAAACTTAGTAACCGTAATTATAATTGTTTCTTCTTCCTTGCTTCTACAGCTCATTGAAGGCCTCGGTCTACCGGGTCGACTGCGGACTCTCATCTTACGTGACACATTCCCAATTTGGAGTGACACGAGGTCAGCGTATCGACTTTCCAGCAGTCTTAATCACAGTCTCAGTGACCGTGACGTCACGCATGGCCATGCCAGGATTCGAACCAACCCCGGATGTCCTTATCGTGAGGCAGAGACACTAGCCATTAGACCCCAGGGAGTCGGCAATTATAATAACTAATTAAATATTTTTCTGGCAAAATTTGGCTGCATTTCAGTCAATGATTATACTGCCCAGAATCAAATATTCTTCTTTCACAATGTCTCAAAATTATTTATCCAAAAGTGTTGTAGTGTATTGAGAAAATGGAAGTCCGTGGTGGAAGCCCAAGTGAGCCGAGCTGAATGAGATGGCTACTGTTGCGTTTCCGTCGTGGACCATGTGTTCCCACGCTGACGGGCCTTGACACCAGCGTCCTTGGCCACAGTGCCGAGCGAGAGAGGCCCTTGACTTCACCAGGATTCCCCAGAACACACTCCAGGGGAAGACTACACACACACACACACACGTACCTGTTTGTTTCCTCACGAGCAGCGCACGTGCCATGTCCGTCTGCTATGAAACCTCTCAAAGCTCAGGCACGTGCTTCACTAAGCCTACGGACCCAAACGTTACAACCATCTGCAATTGACACCTTTCATTTTCCGTTTTTTTTTCGTTTTACCCGTTGTTCGTAAAAATGTAAAAAACTAAATGATATTATTTTTAACTAACGCATAGCTAATTGATTGTGCATCTCTTATCGTTTGTATTCAGAAGCATGATTATGGGACGTCAGTTGCCGGATGCTACCAAAAAAAAATAATCTAATAAAACAGGTGTTCACATCTTAGTTTTTTTTTATCTAATTTGAAAATGTCAACATTCAACCAGAGGTCCCGGGTTCGAATGACTTGGACGTTGTGTTGTTTGAGCAGTCATACAGTGATGCCCTAGCACGGAAATAAATTACACTAAACAGTCGCTACTGACTTTCAGCAGTTGGTGCGACTGTAAAATAGCCCCAAGTAACTCTTTTTCGTGAAACGCTCGGCTTCAGCTTCGTCAAAGATACAACGCCACAGAAGTTACACTTCGTCATCCTTCCATGTGTTCGTATATTTTCGTTTGAAATATTAATTTTCTTTCATAAAAAATGGTTCATTAAAAAAGTAAGTAAAAAGACGGCTAATAAGTCAGCACATAATTTCTTTGCTAATATAAATACGACGTTTAGTCTCCCTTTTGAGACTTCATCAGGTATAAAAATTTTAGTAATTCATTTCCTTCACTCCTTGGCTACCTCGGCCGATAAGCTTAATGAACGTATTGAAGTATCGCGCGGACAACCTTGTCGTATTTATATTAACAGTAAAAAAATTATTTTTGCAGACTTATTTTCCGTCTTTTTATTTGAAGCCAGAAAACTTCGTTTTAATTTATAGAAGTATATAATTCAAAAGCCGACCTCCTGTTGTCTAGTGACTACTTTAGACTCTAGGTCGTTGATTAAAATAAATATTTTTTTAAAAGTGTCAAGTGGCTAGCGTGACTGCCACACTCACAACCCAGAGGTCGCGGGTTCGAATCCCGGCATGGAACAGTTGCAGAGTCGATACGCTGACCACGCATCACTCACTCCAAATTCGGAAATGTGGCATGAAAGATGACAATCCGCAATGTCGTCCTGGTAGGCCAAGACCCTTAATTGGCTGCAGAGCCAAACGAAGGAGATATAATTTGTAAAAGTAGATGCAATTATAATTAACTGCTTCGAACTTAAGTGTATTCTCTGTACCGTGGTTTCTTCGAAGAAGAAGCTAAGGCCGAGCGTTGCCGTGTTTAAAATGTATGGATTAATAAAACCAACTTATTAATTTTGCAAATGATCACATCGAGAGAGATTGTAAGCTTCAGAGGGGACTTAATTTCATTTCTTTGTTTCTATAGTCGTCCACTAAAGGATTTAACAGTCAGACTGTAATGTTTCCACGACCCAAGTCCTGAATTTTTAAAGTTGTACGTGATCGAAGAAGAGTAAATCAAATCATATATATAGATTTGGGTTGTCTCACAGCGGAGTAATGGAGTTAATAAGTCCTAATTGTCTCTTGATTTGCTTGCGTTACCGTCACGTGGTCTCTGTTAAACAGTGAATGATAATTACGGTGAAATGTGAGAGATGTCGCCTCACTGGTGAGTGAATCGACGAATATTGACAGCCATGAAAAGAGCAGTTTATAGCAGTCCGTCGGGGAACCGAAAACGCTTTTTAATTAATTCGCTCTCTCGCCCGCCCGCCAGGCGCATCCTCCAGTATTTTCGTCCTGCACAGTGTAATCCTTAAAGCGGAACTGCAGACCGCTGTCCGCAGGTATTTTATTTGCGCTAATTCTTAAGAGGAACGTCAGATGAGCTTCGACCGACAAGAGTTGGAGAGTTCGGGTCAGTGTGTGTGTGTGTGTTTCCTGGGGAACAAAAGCAATTTACAAGCCCCGCAGGTTGGATGGGAGGTGGGCGATGTAAAATTGAATTGCTGGACACAATGTCGTAGCACGGTACGTTACGGTAATAAGAAAAGTTTGAAGAACTGTCCCGTGTATAACGTAACAGATGACAGGCCTAAATAACGACGGGGGCCGCACACCAGCATGTGGACGGACGTGCTGGGTAACTGAAGCTGCCCATGAATAATAATCGACCGCTCATCCTCACTCAATAGAGTTAAATTATCTGCAGAGACCAAAGGCGAAGGAAGTTGCGTCGTCGACCCTCCAAGCACGTGCGTCAATAGACGAAACACTTCACTGCAATCTCGTCCCAGTTCCAAATATATAATTATCACACAAATTTCAGTTTCCTCTTGTACAGAACAATCATCGTGCATTAAAACTTATCTATATAAAATCTTAGATGTTAATATGAGACACACAGAAAAACTTATTGTAAAAATTGGAATGAATTCTCTCTCAATAAATTATTATTCAATTGTGTAGCTCAGATGAACCCCCGTCTTTTAGTTTAAATTAAATTCATGGAGAAGATGCAGAAATTTCGGGCTTATAAAAGCGCCAGTCGCAAATATCCGCGCCTGCGAGATATGTCAGCGGATTAAGGACATTTTGCCACCAGGGGACGATGACCCATGAAATTTTCCCAAGGCCATTTCCCTTCATTCAAATGTTGGTTGAAAATTAGTTACGATTGGTGAAGTGGAATTCGGGAGATGGTAAAAATGTAGATGTGCTGTTCGAAAACTGGAAGAAACAAGTATTTAAGAATAGGGAAGAATACTCTTTTAATAATTTAAAGAATGCAAACTCAAATATGCACAAAAAGTTATGATATCCCAGTCAAAACTCTCTGCTGAGATTTGGTCATCTCCGCTGAAATTAAAGAAAGATTTTCTCCGTCGCTCGACGGTGCAAAAATTTCCTGTTTTCCGCCTGCCGAGATCACACCCTTAAGTGAGGAAGGGATAGCCTCAACTTCCTCCTTGCCATTGTAAAAATCCACGAGAAAGTCTTGGAAGCAATTCCTGATACGCGGATGAAAAGGTTTCGAAACGAGCGAAAGACTATGAACGGCTTCGTCGTTTCCAGCACAACTTAATAAGCGTGGTCTCTGATACTCATTGTTGACCCATTCTCCAAAAGCGCACTCAACAACCCAAACCCCACGATCCAGAAATTTCACAACAATCCTCCTCCTTATACCTCCACGCTCCCCTAGCCTCAAAAGAAAACTTCCGATTGACCTCATCCTTCCCCCTGATCACCCTAACCCACTCTACCATCATGTCCGCAGACCACAGCCTCATTAATCCTCCATAAATCAGTTCTCTACCTGTCAATCCTCACCCACCTAAGTCGTATGCCCCTCAGGTACTCGCAAAAATAAATAAACATAACCAATTCTCCTAAAGTATTTTAATTAAATGAATTAACCTATCTTCACGTTATCACGTTAATTATATACCTTTTTAATATTGTATATACTGCATCGTTATCGTCCTAACTGATAATCTGTACGATAAAAGTTTTTAAAATAATAATTTAAAAAAATATATTTTTGAAACAGTTTATGTTTTTATTTCCCAATAACTGCAGGCGTTGAAACTGTTTACTCAACAAAGTTCAGGGGATAAGTTTTCGCATTTTTATTGTTTTTCTTTGGAAGATCTCAACAACTTTTCAAGCCTTACCACGAATTGTTAACATATTGGAGCGACATCTCTCTGCCACGACCCCAAGTCATTGTACAACTTGTCGTGATTGCTCACCAATCATCCAATCTTCTGGGAGTACCCTTGTTTACCAACTTGACAACGACTGCAAACAGTCAAGACTCTTATCTACTTTGTTTCGCCTCGTCATTCGTCGCAGATGTTCTCGGTCAGAGATTGGAATAGATTCGATACTTGAGCCACTTACAGTATTATGACACTCGGCCGTGAGGTTGGCTGCCTGTCTGTCGGTCTGTCGACCCTTTTGCGTGATTCCATGAATCTGTCTGCAAACCACTCTGGTCCAAGTGACGTTTCCCATCAACCCTTCCACCCTGAGTGGAGCATTTCAGAGAGCTCATTACATTAAATTATCATATTTTTAAAAAGGGGGCAGGTGTTTTCAGCTCTCCCTTTTTTTTTAAGTTTCGCGGACTGAGAAAGCTCCTCCCTCCCAAGCTCCTCTCTTCTCTTTTTTTTTCTGTGCGGTGAGTTTCTATTTGCCGGCCGAGGCCGTAGTACTCTGGTTTTCTCCCAGACTGTGGTTTCCCAATGAGCTTGGCCAAAATACGTCAGCTTGGCACTGGCCACCTTTCGCTTTGATGTCAACGTTTCGCCCGGCAATCTTCTAAATGATCCTCTTCCAGACGAAGCCTTTGAAGTCGCAAACGTTGTAGCAAAAATTCAACCCCCACCCCCTGCCATTTCTCTCTCTCTCTCTCTCCCTCCCTCCTTCCCTCTCTTCCCTTCTGAAACGCAAAGAGGGTCACACGAAAACCGTTTACTTCGCTCAGATTTCCCCACAAGTCGGAGTCAAGAGATGCACTTCTGGACCTCGTTAAGAGCCACCGAGAAATCATAAAGGCGGATTGAGGAAACCAGTTGCGCACAAAGGAGGATGGCAACCGTCTTGGTAACCGAAACGTTTTATTAAAATTTCTTACATAAATTTCTCGAGAAAGGTGCAGTCTTGTCAAAACTCTCAGGGAAACATAATACCTCACTAATTGCCCTCTCTATTCAGAGCCTCCTTAAGCACCTCATCGCTAAAGAAAAAATAATTATGCGTAGGCGAGAATTTATTTCCGTCCTCCAAATATATCTTTACCCTTTTCCATTCTTCATCCAGCTTTAATTCCACAAAACATTTTTCTAAATTTTTGGAGAACTGTTAATTTACATATTTTTATTTCGATGGACTGTTAATAATCTTAAAGTGACTTTCCATACAAATCTGTATCAATACTCTTTATTTTACTATTCCTAATTGCCTACTAAATATATATATTATTTTTTCATATTTGTAACTAACCTACCTCAATTAAAAATGTCCCATTAAAGTAACCACTGTTTTTATTGTATACGAATATTCATATTTCTAAATTATTCTATTGTAACACATGATGCATGGTTTCTACGTAATTGCACTAACGTATGTGAAGTACCTACAAATAAAAAACAAACAATATATTTGTTAGATTTAATAAAATACAATTTTTTAATTGAACGATGAACTGTTTATATTAAAGCCTAAATACTGATTTAAAAATTAATTCCATGTAAAATTATATTTTAGATATATAATCATCCCAAAAATAGTGTCTCAGGCTTCTTAAAGTAAATTACAGATAAC
>CM067379.1:12919499-13001564 GCA_034510155.1 Eucriotettix oculatus
ATTACAGATAACTTAATAAAATATAACACTCAATGGATTATTAATATTTATGTATATCTACTTCAAAATATTTTTCAAAAAATGCCTCTTTTCTGAAGCTGCGAGATGTCTGAATCAAAAAAAGTTTTACGGAAAGGAATTTAGATTTATTATGCAACTCATTAGTCCTCGGTTGAGGAAATAGGCTACGTAAAAAATATAATATTACAAGAAATATACAAAATTTTACAATAAAATTTTAAGGAAGAAAGTAGAAAGATAAAAATTCAATCTTAATTTTTCAGTAGAAGGAGGAGGAGGAGGAGGAAGAGGAGAAGGTTCCCGTCGAACATGAAAAAGAAAATAGGTCGGCAGTTAAATTCTAGTAGAATATAATTCTAAAATAATATGAGAATTTGATAGGGCATCAGAAAACTGTTTTAGTCCTTCTTATCTACGAACTTCCATCAGTGAATAATACGCTTCCATTCATTAAAAGAGATTTACAACTCTTTATAAATAATTTTTGAACCTTTAAATCTTTTACTACCCCCAGATTTATGAAAGTATGAGGGAATGATTATTTGAATTAAAGCAAGGGACATAAAAAACCTACTGATTTTATGTAAAAATGAATTAATGACTTGTGTATTATAACGCAATGAGTTTACGAAATATTTAAAAAAATTGTTTCACGAAAACTGTTCTGACTAATTTTATGTTATATTCATTCTTTTCCCTGCGTAAACTTTAAAAGCTTACCCAGTAAATTATTTTTCAGAAGTTAAATAATGAATAAAGCAAATGAAATAAATACCAATAAGTATAGCAAAAGGTAACCTGTCGAACCTGGAAACACTAACAACGGCCAACAATTTTCGTTCTAACGGCGTAGTGGTGAGGGAAGGGAGAAAATTTAATATTTCCCGACGCTCCTGGTCGTGTTGCGCCTCTGAAACTTTTGTGGAAAATGGCCAACTTCAATCCAGTTCCAATAAAAAGACAAAAGGAAAGGTGGAAAAGGTAAGACGTCGTCGCTACTTGCCTGGCGCTTCTTTTATGTGTCGATAAACCGCAGAAATAAATCTCTAGGCCTACACGGAAATCCCTTGGCACCTAATTCTCTCCCTTTTCCCCTTTTCTCCACTCCTCAACATACTTTATTTAGTCCGTCCTTGCGAATGAAGATCGTAAATTTGGAATGGTTTCTTTAGCTTTATCACTATTGAAAGCTTGTTGGGTAATCCTTGAAGCCATTGTGTATCGAAACCGTTGTGACTACTCATCCTGTAAAGAGAGAAAGACGTACAATTTATTACTTCCTAACGACTTTATTTTCGCTTTAACAGAGGTTTTACGACTAAAGTTTTTTTTAATCGATTAAGCTTAACGCTTATTGTTTATTCACTCCTCAAACACGTACATTTGTGAAGTTCATTCCAATTCTTTAAATTACCATGGAAGAAACTTCAGTGGTCCCGTTTTGTGACTAAGAACCAAATATGGTGTCGAAACGTCGGCTCAACTAAATAAAATATATTTTTTTTCTGGTAGTAAAATTATATTTGTTAATTATTGTGCAAAACACATTAGTTGATTTACATGTAATAATGCATGCTGTTATTATTTTATTGAAGGGACAATTCAGAAGCTAAAGTTGAAGAAGGAATTAAAAAGTTTGAAAATGGATAGCAAATGATTTTATGTTCATCAATAGATGTTTTTGTTTTAGTATTTAGTCCTGAGACTCCATTCTACCCTATCCTTCGCAAGCCATTTCATTTCATCATAACTAAGACAACCAAGATCCTTCCTAATCAGCTTAGCTTATTCTATCCTTGGCCTCCCTCTTCTGTTCTTATCCCACACACTTCATTATAATTCTAATTTTACAAGACCCTCGTGTCTTAAAACGTGGCCTATTAATCTATCCCTTCTCTTGATCAACGTCCTCCACATTGTTCTCTCATCCATTGTTCTGCTTAGAACTTCCTGGTTAGTTACCCTATCCTTCCGTCTCTTTCTCTTACAGCACCACATTTCAAAGGCTTCTATTCGTTCTCTTTCTGAAACTTCTACCGTCCACGTTCCTAATATTCACACTCATATTAGCCATAAGTAAATTCCAAATTAATAAATAATTGATGTGAAATTATTTTTTACAAAATAATTCTTCCACCTCATTTAATTCAGTTAATCTGGCATTTATAATTTGATGAATAAACAACAAAGCGGCCATAAATATCATGAAAGGTGTCCCGGTGAATGAGTTAATTTTCAAGATTAATAGAGGTAATGGAGTATAGTATGGGAAACACTGGAATAACAAAGCCTGTTAAATTGGTAGGGAAATTTTGAAGGAAGTTAAGTAATTCTGCAACTTGGGCAACTGAATAACTAGAATAGGATAGCACAGGCAAAAGAAGATTTTTACCGTATGCCGAAGGTCTGTGATCCCCGTGCATACACCCCTCAAACCGTCAAGGTCGTCTCAGCTTGTGGGAGACTTACTTCAGAAAAACTTGATCGCAGGGGCTGGGGGCGGAAAACCTAGAAGGAGGAAATAGTCCTGACGGACGTCCCAGAACTCCACTGGAGCCTCTAAAAGAATTAACCTACACATGGCTTTTATCATTATGCAACAGTTTCATCGGTACTTTTCCCCGACAGTTGACACGTTGTGGAATTGTATCACTCTTCCTTCGTTCTCGTCGACTAAATCCTCAGGACCTTCCTCCAGACCTAGTTTCGGCGTTGTAACTTGAAGTGTTTGCATTAATTTGCGTTTTCCCGGTAGCTTCATGATTACGTTGAGGTGGGGTAAAAAATTGCGTGGACAGACTAAAATGAAATATTTTATTTAAAACTGAGGTCGATACCCGAAAGGAAAAGTTAACTCAAGATAATTTGGCTGGAAGGTTAATCCGCTTAATCGAAACCGAGTTGAGTCATTGATTTACACGCAGAATCCTTTGGCAACTCTTGCGGAATTTTCCCTGCGCTCGCAACGTTTGATTTCCTTTTCCTGTGAACCTTGAAACCGTGGAGGAATATCAAGGTCTAGCAGTATTTGTATCTAATGCCAATTTTAATGACTCATAGTGTAACAAGAAGTTCAAACTGTTCAATAATAAGTAAGAAGAAAATGTTCGGCCTTGGACGTTGCGGCTGGACACACGAGATTTTATAATAGTTTAATTAATGAACTGAAATTTCCCTAAAGTCACGATCGAAACGTTACAATTCTCATATTTAGCCATTCTTTGTATTTTAGTTATGATATTATGTCAATTTAATTTAAGCACTTTATTATTATTATTATTTTTAAATGTTGTCCAATTATTATTACTTTTATTGTTCGTAACAGTTTTTAAGTCCTGATAAATTTGTTTTATCCTTTTTAAATTAATTCATTACAAATTTCAAGAGCTTTCGGTTCACATAGTCATGTTCTTATTTAATAATACAAATTTAAGTAATTATATTTTTTTAATGTAATAAATTTAAGACCTCTTACATTTGGTTTTATTTTGTTCACCAAAATTTAACGTTTGAAGACATTACCAGAGGAAGACCAAATATGTATGTAATTTGGTTGTAAATCTATTGAATTTAATTGTTGTGAAAAAAAAGGACGTGAATTTATTTACTAATTATATGTTTCACACAATTAACCGTTTATCACTAAAAAACAGGGCAATAACCTATTCTTTTATATAAGTAATTATCCTGTGTCTCCCAGGTAAAAAGGTAAATTGTATGAAAAATGTGAATACTGTTGTTTGTAATTTTTTAGTTTTATTGAACAGAAGAATATGGCTATGTAAACTGATTCGTCTGCACAAAAAAAAATAAAGGGACCGCCACGTGTCAGCTATACAAGTTCATCAGCAGGCAGACTGGATGGTGGCAAGCATCATGAGCTATGGAAAGGTGATCAGTTCCATTCCAAGATGGTAAATTCAAGGGCTAATGGAGACGAACGAATTTTAGGTATGAAGGACGTGACGTGAAGATCCAGAGGATCATTCGGCTCCGGCTGTCATCACGTCTTTAGTGGTAAACAGAGTCCACAGGTAAGCATCGAGGCAACCTTTTACCCTCGGCAAGGGACAGAAACAGACAGACTAGATGTCACCTGCAGCCTTGACAGCAATTGCAGCGGCTGTTATCCACTTGTCAGCACTTGAGCGCGTGGGAGGAACTTTAAACTGCGCTTTCCGTTATCACGGCCGCCGCCATCTTTGTGCAGTGTCTCCCCTCCCCCCTCCCCCACCACAGTCTCTCTCTCTCTCTCTTTCACAACAAAATAACAGAAAAAAATTGTCTCCAAGGATATTCTTAAGTTATTTAATGTTGCGAAAACTCTTCAAAGGGAAAATGAAGTCCATAGATAAATATTTATTTTTCCCTTATCTGACAAAACTGGTTTCCGAAACGTTTCTGTTGTGGCGGCTGTGGTTCGGGAAGGGGTGCTGGGGGGGGGGAGGGAGATAATGAATAATGAAGGATTCGGATCCTGATATAAATATATGCAGAACCGTAGTCGTGTTATGAATAAGACTAACTTTTCAGCAGTAGCCAGCCTATCACGATCTTTATTCTAAATCCCTTTCATCTACCAGTAAAGGATAAGATAAATAAAATATCACTTGAAGTCTGCTTTTAAAATTGTATAAAACATAATTTAACAGACAAACCCAGTTTCCATTTAATTCCTAAAACGTTATTAAAAATCAGTTAAATTTCTTCAGAACCTTACTGCAAAATAAATGGGAAATGTTTAGTAAATGTAATCTTAGAATATTTCATTCAATTGTTCAAAATTTTAGTACCTTAATTAACGCAGTCCAGGACGAAACATTTGAATATATTTAGACTTCTATTTTCGTCTTGATGATTGTCTACATCAGCGGCCCGAGTCACATTACTCCTAACCCGACAAATAAATAAAAATTGTAGAGGTTATAATAAAAAGAAAAATTTTTCCTCATTTCTTCTCTGTTTCGTTTTATAAAAGCAGTCACAGTTTCATTCAACATATTCTACTTCAAAATCTTTCAGCCGTTAATAGGGTTAAGTATCACAAAAATTCAAGAGATTTTAAAAATGTTTCCGTGTTATATATATATTGGCCCGCCTATAGTTTTTTGTTTTCCTTTGGCCCTCTCTTTAAAAAGTTTGCCCATTAATAGGGTTAAGTATCACAAAAATTCAAGAGATTTTAAAAATGTTTCATTGTTATTTTTAAAATATATATATATATTGGCCCGCCTATAGTTTTTCGTTTTCCTTTGGCCCCCTCTTTAAAAAGTTTGCCCATTAATAGCAATTAATAGGGTTAAGTATCACAAAAATTCAAGAGATTTTAAAAATGTTTCATTGTTATTTTTAAAATATATATATATATTGGCCCGCCTATAGTTTTTTGTTTTCCTTTGGCCCCCTCTTTAAAAAGTTTGCCCATTAATAGGGTTAAGTATCACAAAAATTCAAGAGATTTTAAAAATGTTTCATTGTTATTTTTGAAAAATATAAATATATATTGGCCCGCCTATAGTTTTTTGTTTTCCTTTGGCCCCTTCTTTAAAAAGTTTGCCCATCACTGGTCTATATTATTCAAAATTATCTGCATATCTAATAAAAATAAGTAGTTAACCTGTCTATAAGTCAGAAAAAAAATTAATATAAACTTAACTAACGTCAATCGTTAAACGAAGTTTCGTTCCTAAATTTGGAACATCATCTGGTGAATTTTAATTTAGAAGTCAATGTCACGCAAGGAAATGGGCCGGAAAATGTAATTGAGACGTACCATTCTAAAACTGCCATCTTCTTTTATTCATTGATTCTATAAAATTCACCTAGATGATGTTCCAAATTTATGAACGAAACGTCATGTAAGGATTAATGTTAGTTAAGTTTATATTAATTTTTTCCCGACTGATTGCAATATAGTATAATTAATTTGTTTTAAGAAAGTGTGAAATGGAATAAAATACATTTGTACTAAATATACTAATATTTTTTGTACGATTTTCTTGTCGTAAATTCGTGATGAATTTTCAGACGTGAGGAGGAAACGACGTAAGAGTTGAATAAGAACTTATTTTGCCTGGAGATGGGTCGTGAAATTTAATTTTAAAATAACACAATAATTTATTCTGCAGTTGAGGTCCAAACAACTTCTTTACATCCGATTCGAATATAGCTTAATGAAAATTCTTTCTTCTGGTTACGTTCTGCGGGTCCTGAAAAGTTAAAAAAAAATTCTACTACACGAGTTCCGTTATTTTTCCACGAAATTGAAATCGGCTTATTATTATGATTTTTTTTTAATTTTCCAGGGACACGCTGATTCTATGTTTGGTAACAATTATAATCCAATTTCTGACGTCTTTCCGAGTGAAATCCCAGAGGGCTGAGAGCGAGGAACAATACAACCTGCCGCTGACGTTTTCATTTAAAATTTCGGAGAAATCTGAGTTTAGCTGGTGCAAAACCTCGTTCTTTAATATCCAATATTCCGTGGTGACAATAACCGGCCGCCCTTCTCCCTTTGCCAGGCGGCGCAATTTACACGAGAGGTGGTGGTGGGTGAAGACGTTCCCACAGCCGCGCCTCTTCTCTACTTTGGGCTTCAAACGTTCCACCACCGCTCGATGCGGTTCCGAAAGGCTTGGCCCGCGCATAAATCTGAATAAACAGGGAAACACTCCGATAACTGGAAGGAGGAATGGAACCCCTCTAAAGTTAACACCTGGATGAGGAAACATCACATGTGCGTGCGGTCACTACACTACTCTTTGTAGTCAGTAGACTATTCGGTCATAATTTTGTTAGAGAAAAGAAACAGACTTCCATTTTAGATGAAACAGTTTCACAAATTAAAATAATATTAATAATATGAAAACCTTTGTGAATAAATATTGTTGTGGTAATCAGTCTAATACTGCATGTATAAATTCCTCTCGAGTTTTCCAACCGGGTCAAAGATTTAAACAGTGACGTTTCGATGGCTTGCTCTGCCATCATCTTCAGACTGAAGTGTCAAATTCGGTGAGTGTAAGCATTTATACAGTCTAAACTAATATTAATAATATGAAAACCTTTGTGAATAAATATTGATGTGGTAATCAGTCTAATCCTGTATATATAAATTCCTCTCGAGTTTTCCAACCGGGTCAAAGATTAAAAACAGTGACGTTTCGATGGCTTGCTCTGCCATCATCTTCAGACTGAAGTGTCAAATTCGGTGAGTGTAAGCATTTATATAGTCTGAGGCAAGTCAGCTATTGCCGAACGTGCCTTGTTCACGGGCCATAAAATAGCTTTCGATAAGACGCGTATTCTGGACAGAGCTAATTGCTATTGGGATAGCGTTATTTTGGAGGCAATAAACATCAGGTCCAGTGAGAATTTACTGAATAGAGATTCTGGATTCCCATTTGAGCCTGGCTTGGAACCCATTGTTTCACCGGAGGAACGCCGCGGAGCTGAGCCACGGGAGACTAGAGCATGAACGAGCAAGTGGACCAATGGGAGAGACGCCCTCGCTCCCGCGTCCACATCTCTAGCCAATCACAGGCGGTTTGTGCTTTGCACAAACTTGCCTCAGACTATATAAACGCTTACATTTACCTTATTTGACACTTTAGTCTGAAGATGATGGCAGAGCAAGCCATCGAAACGTCACTGTTTAAATATTTGACCCACGGTTGGAAAAGTAGAGAGGAATTTATACATGCCATTCACCGGGAAAGACCTCGTACTTTAGTCTAATACTGGTCTGATGCAACCCCCCCCCCCCATGACAACATATCCTGCGCAATCCTTTTTATTCTACTCAGCTACCTGAATCCACAACCGTCTTCTGTTAATTTCCCTCTAATGCTAATTTTACAAAATCCTCATGTCTCAAAACGTGGCCTATTTAATCTATCCCTTCTCTTGGTCAACGTGACTACATTGTTTCCTATTCCGCTATTCAGCTTAGAACTTCCTCATTTGTTACCCTATCCACCCAACTCATCCTTCTATAGAACCACATAGTTTGAAAGTTCCAATTTTTTCTGCCTGCAACTCCTACCGTCCGCGTTTCGCACCCTTACTACGACACGCACCTTAGCAACATTTTTAAAAATAATTTCCTAGTATTCATACTTATAATAAAGAATAAATTCCTCTTCCTTGCCTGTGCTATCCTACTGTAATTATTATACTACCCAAGTAGCAGAGTTCCTTAACTTCCTTCAAAATCTAACAGCCTTTGTTATTCCAGTTTCCTATACTAATTTTCATCGCCTGTGGTTTTCCTCTATTAAACCTCAAGTTGTCTTGTCTCTGAAGGATCACGTTCTTGTCATTTTTTATAGTTACCAAGTGTTCTTCTGATACCTCTGATACCACAATATCATCCGAAAACTTAGGGTTTTATTTCTGATCCTTGCATTTTTAATTTTTTTATAAAATTGTTGAAATTTAACAGTTCTGGACGTCGAGAAACTGTTTACGAAGAGAAACACTGTTAATTTTCTTCAGTTTCTATTCATAGTGGTATTTTAAATTATTCTTAAATTAGTTATTATAATATTAATTTTTCATTATTTTATTCATAATTGAATTTTGAACTTATTTTAAAATTAGT
Source organism: Eucriotettix oculatus (assembly GCA_034510155.1). Taxonomy (NCBI): domain Eukaryota; kingdom Metazoa; phylum Arthropoda; class Insecta; order Orthoptera; family Tetrigidae; genus Eucriotettix; species Eucriotettix oculatus. Next base: position 12,928,126 of record CM067379.1, read on the forward strand.
TATTATAATATTTATTTAATTTAGATCTAATTTTTTCATCTTATTTTCGCAGTTACGTACATAGGAAAAGACATTTCCCAAGGAGCCGTAGTTAAATTGCGAATTGGGATGAATTTGCTGTCAGGTCAACAATCCGATAGCTTCCATTATTCCGGTAATGTAGCGCAGAAGTAGCCTCAGCAGTTTAATCCGTAGGGCGAATTACATTCAGAAAGAGGCGGAGCAGATGCGGGAATTCCGGGATTAAAGAGGCACTGACCAGTCGCGAAGATCCGTGCCTGCAAAAGCTAGGTGCGGGGATGATTAAGAATGTTTGGCCACCACGGGGGTATGACCCATGTAAATTTCCGCAATTCTCACTCAAAGTGTGTGGGTCCCCCCGGGGTCGTCGATAATTCATTACGATCAGCTAAGACACGTCACATGGGCTGTCGTTTTTCCATAGGGCTGGGGGAGGAAGGGGAGATTGTCTGAGAGGTGACATGGGGTTGAAAATGTAATTGTGAAATAGTACTTGGAAGGCAGAAGAGGTCTGGAGAGGAGAAAGTTAGTCTACGTTGGAAGTCAAATGGAAGAGGAGAAATGCAGTCAGTGTGTTTTAAGTTGGAAGGGAGTGGAAGTGGGGAGAGTTGGAAGGAAGAAGTATTATATAAGTGAAACGAAAACGTTTTAGATAAATATCTAAAGCAAACTCAAATCTGAACAAAATACGACGAATCTGTAAGACCGCATTATATATCAGTAATCAATTTCGCCTTGCTGCCTAATTAGATTTTGATAATATGAAATTTTTGTCGTACAGGAAACCAGACTTACAAGTTATTTTTTTCAGTTTTTGAATTTCCGAATTTATGTCCCAGAGCCTTACACGGAACTATTATTGCGGGGAGATTAAAGTAGGTCTGGAACAACAGATTAACCTAATTGCGCAGGCGATACACACTAATTCAAATTTTAGTGCCATTGCCCCATTTAGCTGGAAACTGTTTCCCCCTCCCCCTCCCCCACTTTCCCCTCATTAGCCGGACTCAGACAAAATAAAAACAAACATAGCCCTGGCCTCGACCAATCCGCTCTTCTGGCTGCTATACTGTAACGGGGGGTGGCTCATTTTAATGGGGGCACTAAACTGGTGACACAGCCCAGTGCAGTTGGGAATGGCGTTCTAGGGGTCGGGGAGGGCTTAAGGAAGGAGACTCCATTAATTCCTATACAACGACCCGCTTTTAGTGAGAGCTCGTCTTTCGATCGGGTTAACCTGTCATTGTTGAGTTTCCACTCTACCTCGACCAGAGCGCCATTTCACAATCCATTCCAATACTAAAGCGCCAAAGTAAAAGCGCATAAAACTATTAGGCAAGTCAAAAAAATTGTCTACTTTTTAATGGAAACGAAGACGTGACAACAAGTCACTCACTCTGAGCGACATTTTTAATTAATTATAAAAGTGCGGAAAACTACGCGGTAAATGGAAGAGAAATATCTGGAATAAAACTCATGCCCTATCTTTACAATTTTAGTTATCACCAAAAGAATAGTTCTAAAATACTCGACGCAAAGAGACGTGTGTGAGTGACAAGAAAAAAAAATAAAACCACTTTGTCTACAAGAATATTTATACAACGAGTTTCTCAACATGCTAAAAACAGGCCCATTTAACTTTTATCTCAATACAATGGTAAAATATAGGACATCGACCAATACAGTATTGGTTGAAAAATAGTTTGATTTGAATATGGCGGCTAATTACCGAAACGACATCTACATTTCTTGTAAACTAAACGTCTTATCTATCATTTATACAACGAGTTCCTCAACATGCTGAAAACAGGCCCATTTAACTTTTAGCTCAATACAATGGTAAAATATAGGACATCGACCAATACAGTGTTGGTTGAAAAATAGTTTGTACCGAAGATGGCGGCTGGTTACCGAAACGACATCTACGTTTCTTGTAAACTAATCGTCCATCTATCGTTTATACAACGAGTTCCTCAACATGCTGAAAGTAGGCCCATTTAATTTTTGCTCAATACAATGGTAAAATATATGGTTAGTCACATTCAACCAATACAAAATTGGTTACAAAATACTTTGTACCGAAGATGGCGGCTAGTTACATCTACAAGAAATGCCCTCACTCAACATTTCTTGTAAACTAATCGTCCATCTATCGTTTATACAACGAGTTCCTCAACATGCTGAAAGCAGACCCATTTAACTTTTAGCTCAATACAATGGTAAAATATAGGACATCGACCAATACAGTATTGGTTGAAAAATAGTTTGTACCGAAGATGGCGGCTGGTTACCGAAACGACATCTACATTTCTTGTAAACTAATCGTCCATCTATCGTTTATACAACGAGTTCCTCAACATGCTGAAAGTAGGCCCATTTAATTTTTGCTCAATACAATGGTAAAATATAGGACATCGACCAATACAGTATTGGTTGAAAAATAGTTTGATTTGAATATGGCGGCTAATTACCGAAACGACATCTACATTTCTTGTAAACTAAACGTCTTATCTATCGTTTATACAACGAGTTCCTCAACTTGCTGAAAACAGGCCCATTTAACTTTTAAGCGCAATACAATGGTAAAATATACGATTAGTTACATTCAACCAATACAAAATTGGTTACAAAAAAGTTTGTACCGAAGATGGTGGCTGCTTGTTACCGAAACGCCGCGTACAAAAAAAAATGCCCTCACTCAACATTTAGTGTAAACTAAACGTTTATCTCTCTCCTTTAAAGTCATAGCAACAAGAGTGGACAGGCCATGGTTTAGTCATAAATAAAAGCGTATTTAACATGAACCATAATTGACATCACTGTAAATTTGTTTCTAACACTATTAGTAAACATTCCGAGTATACCTACGAGCTTACATTTGGTATCAGCTAAGAACAATAAGTATTAAATACCAAATAAATAAAAAAACAACTAATGCACACAAACTCAATGAATGAGTTCCTGAAAAAAATAATAATTAAACTATTCCATTGTTTAATTAGAAACTACTGGTTTTCCCTGTGTAGCTGCTGGATGAAGTGTTCTCGGGATTCCAACCTGATATCATCATCAATCCACTGTTTGTTCAGTTTGGTTTTCACTTTAATTTTACTGACACACTGAATGTTCTGTTACACACCACGATATTATTTTTTTCAAACTCCGGAACTGTAATAATTTACTCTAACCAACCCTGGATGTAAAATCGTACCTGGATTGTTGACGCCATAAGAAGTGCCCTGAGAAATGAATTTTGTCGTCGTTTTTCTGACATTTCCCAACCAGATTTTTTTAACACTGTAGATAGAGTTAGGAACATATTTTCCCTACTGATAGAGAACGATAAGGTGACTTTTCCTTGTTGTTAGTAACACGTGCAAATAGAAGAATTTATTTGGAGTAAAAGGTGAACTTTTTAGTTCCTCGAAGAATGAAGCGAAAATCCGTGTATAATGCAAATTCTATAGAAGGTAAGATCTAAAACCGTTGAAAAAGTTAAATTACACTGCCAAATTATGAAAACGATGGGAAAATACCGCAATAAATCAAAAAATTAACATTATCAAAAATTATAAATACCTGAGGAAGTCCATAAAAGTGGACATAACGTTGTAGATCTAGGTTTAGATTTATTACTGTTTCCATTATTCCTCGATTGAGGAAATAGGATACGTCATACATTACAAAAAAATTAAGAACAAATTAAGTTACACAATTAATTAAAGATCTTAGATCAGCATTTTTCATCAGACAGCGTTTAGAAGCCCATTCGCACGTTTTTAGGTTTTCTTTACAATCAGATTGTTACATCCAATCAATTTTTAAAATTTAACATATTATAAAACAGCAAGTTTTATTTATTAATAAGTGTGTATCCTGTGTCTAAATAAGTTTCTCAGAGCTACCCTAAATAAAAAAATCTTTGTGTATAATATGTTAAATTTTAACAATTACTTGGACATAATAATAATAATAATCTGTTACTGATAAAAACCTGAAGATGGTGCGGATATGAACCGAAACGTCGTTTAATTAAAATTAAACACTGTCTCAAAAAAAACTGGTCGTAAAATTATTTCTTTTATATATTTTAATATCAGACGTTAATTTATTTTTATTTAACACTGTCTGAAAAAAAAATAGTCGTAAATTTATTTTTCAGACAGTGTTAAGTAAAAATAAATTAACGTCTGATATTAAAATATATAAAAGAAATAATTTTACGACCAGTTTTTTTTCAGATAGCGTTTAATTTAAATTAAACGACGTTTCGGTTCATATTCGCACCTTCTTCAGGTTTTTATCAGTATCAGATTATTATTATATCCAAGTAATTGTTAAAATTTAACATATTATACACAAAGATTTTTTTATTTAGGGTAGCTCCGAGACACTTATTTAGCAACAGTATACACACTTATTAATAAATAAAACTTGCTGTTTTATAATATGTTAAATTTTAAAAATTGATTGGATGTAACAATCTGATTGTAAAAAAAACCTAAAAACGTGCGAATGGGCTTTTAAACGCTGTCTGATGAAAAATGCTGATCTAAGATCTTTAATTAATTGTGTAACTTAATTTGTTCTTAATTTTTTTTGTAATGTATGACGTATCCTATTTCCTCAATCGAGGAATAATGGAAACAGTAATAAATCTAAACCTAAATTTTATATATATAAAAGAAATAATTTTACGACTATTATTTTTCAGACAGTGTTTAATTTTAATTAAACGACGTTATATATTTTAATATCAGACGTTAATTTATTTAATGCTTAGATCAGTATTAATAATGTTTGCTGAGAAATTTGCTGTAATTCATGAAAGACGATCTCGGATCATAATCTGGAAGAACATGGGTAATTTTCAGGAAATGTGAATATTTTCTACATTTAATAAGAGTTTTATTATTAAAAATAACACCGATTACGTAAAGCCAACGCCCATCGCATTAATGCAAAACCCTTGAAATGTGAAGAACCCCTGAGGCTTGAATCGCAGTGGTGCGGAGTGTGACAGGATAATTGAAGCTCCAGTTTTCTGGTGAGCAGTGAACAGACAGACACACAAGGGTCTACGGACTTCCCATCCGAAAAAGAGATAAGAGAGAGGGGTTTTCCTTTTTTTGTTTTCATTTACTTTCGATTCAGTAGCAGCGCTTCTGCCCGGAACGGATCACGACGACCTTCACCAGGGAATAATTGCCTTCAGTCACGCCAACCAGATGTGACACACGCCTCGTCACTGACTGGTTGCCACCACCGAAGATCATAACTCTAAACAGCACACCGCAGGCGCATCTAATATAATCACCACCAAGAGCAGAATTTGATGGAGCATGTCAGAAGATTCCAACGAGGTGTTGGTAGAGAAGTAAATCGTAATTCAAAGTCGATGGTTTCCTTCTTATTTTCATATTAGCAATCACTAAATTTTAAAAATTTACCTGACGCGAGAAATAAAAAACCAATTTGTCAATTTATGTATACATCGTATCGACGATCCAGAGAAGTTAATTTTTTTCTCTAAGCCCGCTGCCACAATAGATATTAAGTGGGAGGAACGATATAGGACTTATGACTCGCAGTTGGTTTAGACGCCGCGGCAATTCCAAGAAATCTTCCCGTCAAATTAATATTTTTATTTATATTAAATTAATATCTTCTGCAATATATATCTAAATTAAATATGCACGAATATATAAATTAAATCATTTTTTTAAAAACCGTCAGATTTTCATTGAAAGCCTATTCGAGACAAATATACGGACAGACAGTCAAACAGATAGACAGACAGACAGATACTTCAGCTTTATTTATTGGTATAGATAACAGACAGGTCTCAAATTTTTTTTTGATACAGTTGAAAGGAAAAATCACAGAACCCTAATTCACTGGAAGTGTTCACCATTTCTTCCAACGGCTCAACAGCCCTCTTGAGGGCCTAGGCCTACCGAGGCGGCTGCGGACTTTCATCTGGCGTGACACATTCCGAATTTTGGGGTGACACGTGGTCAGTGTATCAATTCCCCCATCAGCCTTAATCCCGGTCCTCGCGACCATGACGACACAAACATCCAAGCCCATGCCAGGATTCGAACCCGGGACCTCTAAGTTGTGAGGCACCATTTACTGAAATAAAAATATTTACTTAAAAAAAAGGACACTCTGTAAGACGTTGCCAATAATACATTTGAAAACTGCTATCAACTGGTTTGCTGTAAATGGTTTGACTCTGATCTGTTTCGCGGTATTCAATACTTTTAATTTAATATCCTAGTAAAAACATGTCATGCATTCATTCACGTCCCAAATATGTTTGTAAGATTATAGAGGACAAATGAAGGGCCGTATCTGTGTGGGTGGTGGCTGCAGAAAGAAATGGGATTGTCGAGCCACTGGAAGCGTTCTTCCGGCTGCAAGAGCCGAGCGAGGCCTTGGTGCAGGTGACGCAACTCTGGCCAAGGACGCCCACAGACCTACAAGAGGAGCAAGGAGGGTACCATCACTCCTGCACCCAGCACCCAGCAGCCAGCTGGATGGAGGTCGTTACATCGACACGAAATTCATAGGCACAGTGTTCGCAACAGAAATGCCCACGGATTATCTTACTCGGATTGTCTCAAACGATTTACCTTTGAAACGTACAGCAGTGCTGGTTTTCTCTTACATAAGTATGTTAAAATGTTTATAAATATTAATTTTCTCTAATTGGCTCAAACCAATTTACATGAAAAGTGCTAGCATCCGTTTTAATTAAAAGCCAATTTGGTCAGGGGAACTTCTTAAACATGAATCTCACGGTTAGAAGACAACTAAACGAATCAGTTCAATTCCATTTCACGCACAAAATTAATGTGTCCTGATTATTGGCGCTTTCAGGTGGAGTGTCACCAAAGTCGTGGCCGTTCAGACACAGGCCTGCGCCACCACTGTTGGCGTGACGCAGCACGAAGCTGGGCTCCAGCTGCTCGGATCACATACTTATCGTGATAATAATTTCTGCGGCATTCATTCACACTCAACTGTAATACTTAAATGGGTTTTATTATTTTGTAATTTTCAGTTTTAAATGTGAACTTGCAAATTGTTTTAGCAATTCCATTGATATACGATAAGTCATCACCGTAGTCCCTAAAACTTAAACATTATTTAGGGGAACAAACTGAAGGTTTTGATGCCATTACGTTTATTTCCATTTATGTTGCACAGAGACGTTAATTGGTACCGGAGAAGAACTGAAGTTACGACGATAGCAGGAAACTGTCTTCGTTGGATCCATTCTTCGGCCAGTATTCCTCCACTAGGGGTAATGGCGTCTACAGTCCTGCAAAACTTAATTAATGACAAAACGCGGGGGAAGACGCGGAGGAGATAATGTCATTAAGTTGGGGAGTGAGGGGGGGAGGAGGGGGGAGGGTGAGTGACAACGGTTGACTGCTAATGACGAGGATTGTGGACGTAATAACTGCGTTTTCCTTGCACTGAGTGAGTGCAACAAGGCTGAACGGCATTGGCCAAGCTCTCCTCTCATCACATCACAAGCGAAAGGATCTTGGAAAAAGCCAACCAACACTTTGCCCAAGGTTACGCACGCAGTTGTTCACAATCGCAACCCGTTTCTAACCCTGCACATTGCATCATTAAAATAAGAGGGGCGAAAAGAGATATAACGTGTATTTAATAGTGGACCCAAAGAGAGGGGCCATGGGGAATTCTAAACCGAATATATGTAACATTCCAGGGGTCTGTTAGGGGTTCCATGATTAATCTTTGGTTTCAAAATGTAATAAAATATTATAAGAAATTTATTAATTAAACGGTAATATCCGTTTTAAGGTATATAAATTTATTATTAATTAATTCCTAAAGCCGTATTTCATGTCATTTGGAAGAAGTGGAAGATAATTTTTTTTAAAAAAAATATTGGTTCGAAATTTTTGGAGCTCTAAAGTTAATCAAAAAAAATAATTCAAATAAACAGAACTATTGTTTTAGAATTTTACTAGTTTTACCGTCGTCAAGCATGTTTAAAATTTATTAAGGAAAATCTATAAGACCGCAATGGTTCACGATTATTATCAGGTAATTTTAAACCCAATATAAAAAGTATTATTCAGGGTGACCAACCACAACCTGGGAATTAATTTTTTAATAATTATATTTTTACATTTATTATCAAATGGGAGCCGATTTGACCTTTGAAACACTTTCTTGTGCAAACCAATCGAATTATAGAGACGTTGTCACTTATTATTATTATTGTTCCCGCAGCTGAAGTAGTGGTTTGTTGAGGGGGGAAGTGAGACGACGAGACTAAGGTTTCTTATTTCTCTGCCAGAACGGCTCCCATTTGACAAGCACCATAAAATTGAAAAAATTTTTAATTAATATATTTCTTATTATTATCAATTATAATACAAAAATAGGTGATCTAATGAAAAAAACTAGAGATGTCAAAGGGTGACGGATTAGAGTAAAGCGTCGGGAAAGCCGTGTTTCGAACACAGGTCACTCAAATACATTTCTGGGAATTTTTCCGTTGTACACAAAGTTTCATTTCGGTTTTCTGAAGCGTAAACAAGTTGCAATAGTCCTTCAGCTTTTTCTGTTCTTTCTTCGTAAAAGCGAGAATACAGGAATTCCCAAGTGCTCAATTTAAGGCACTCGTTAAAAGTGTTTAGAGAGACAATTTCACCTAATGTTTACTGGCGGGCAATCAGCACCACAAAAAGAATTTCTAAATTAATTTTTTAACATTTCCTTGTGCTTTTGTCTTTATATGTTGAATAAAATTTATGAGATCCGCATAATTCCGTATCATTTTCTTAGTTGGTCTTTATAATCCGAAAATAACTAGTCATTTCTGTTACATTCAGGTTAAAGCTTTAAAGAACGAGTTCCTATATTCATGTTTATTTTTTTTGGTTTAACTACGTTGCCCCATATTAATCCTGTTCTATATTTCTTCTTAGTCTCTCTAATTTCAGCGCGTTTCATTTAAAGGCAAGAAGATATTTGTCTGGACACGGTCAAATACTTTACCGACACATGTGACTGTAAACTTTCAACTTTATGATTATTATTTCTGCTTTCATTCCGTCACACTGATTCCACGACCGCTTTTCCTGACATTACAATTTCTGGTTGCTTTTTCAATTAAGTCCTTCTGAATTACGAGCAAGTTAAAAGAGCGACTTTTCAGATTTTGTTCCACAGCTTTCTTCATTTTACGTTTACTTACGTTTTGCATCCCAGGGTTTGTTTTTATCAGGTTCTAAGCTCCATTGGAATTTTTCCATAATATTCTCTACTAATATTTTTTAAATATGTTTTTAAAAAACCATTTTCCAATACATTATCCTATATTATTTTGACAAAATAAATTCAAATCAAGAAATTTTAAAACACAGCCAAAAGGAAACTGGATGTACTGAATTAAATAGAATATAGATAAATACAAGTTCACTGACAAGCCAAGGTTTTTAATTTATTTATTAATGTGACGTTTCGTCCACAATTTTGAGACGACCTCGGATAACGGTGGACGAAATCAATTATATTCTAAAGCTTAATTTCTACCGTCACTGGATGCAGAAGACGAAGCAATATTTTCTGCTTCCAGGCCTCTAATGCATAATTCATAACTTCAGAAAATATTTTATTACGTATACCTTTTCCTGAAGAAAGCAGTGAAGAAGTGAACAACGAAATTTCGTACGAAGAAAATTTTTTAAACATTGGGTTGTCTGTATATCGGTCGTTAATCTAATTATTTTGAAAACCCGACGTCGAGTGATAAATTATGAATTTAAAAAAGAAAATTTTTTAATCAATTACAATATTTCACGGTTTGGAAAACCAATAAATAATAATAGATCGAAACAGATGATTTAAAATGGACACAAAAAGGGGGGAAATAAGTAAGAAATATACGAAAAGAGATCAATTTTCTTTTACGGAAAAAAGTCAATTGAATCGGATACTTCCGGAGAGGGAGAAACATAATGTTACAGTAGGAGCAATAAATACGATGAAGTTTTTTAAGAAGTGGAAAAAGACAAATATTGGATATCAAGAGAAGGAAGCTGTATAAATGATTAAGTGATGACGTAAACTTTTGGATCAGTCGTAGCTCAGAATTATTATGTAGTAATTACGAAACAAGGCCGAAGAGAATATAGGTTTATCTAATTGAAAAATATTATTTTAAAAATAATAATAAAGAAAATTATTTGTATATATGATTATGCACAAGTATAGCTTACTTTTTTTTTGAAAATGAAACAAAATAAATTAGTAAATATGACAGTAAACCCATCGGAATTCCATATGTTATTTTTATAAACCTTGATTTATGTAAACCTTTTAAATACTCCGTGACCTTTAATAATTAACATGTTTCTAGAAAAAATGTATCTCATTTCCTGAGTAACATGGGGAATTATTCATTCGTTGAAACTGTACAACGAATAATAGATTTATTTCATGGGTGAAAAAAAATCGGAACAGATGATTTAAAATGGACACAAAAGGGGGGAAAATAAGTAAAAAATATACGAAAAGAGATCAATTTTCTTTTACGGAAAAAGTTAATTGAATGGGATACTTCCAGAGAGAGAGAGAGAAACAATGTTACAGTAGGAGCAATAAATACGATGAAATTTTTTAAGAAGTGGAAAAAGACTTAAATACAAATATTGGATATTAAGAGAAGGAAGCTGTATAAATGATTAAGTGATGACGTAAACTTTTGGATCAGTCGTGGCTCAGAATTATTATGTAGTAATTACGAAACAAGGCCGAAGAGGAAATGTGCTTGATGGAAGAAAAAACCCCTAAATAATTCACTAAGTGTAATTAATGTGAGGCAATATTTCAGTGTGTTTGACCACACACACACACACACGCGCACGCGCTTGCGTCCGTCCTGAAGACACGAATGGGGCTGACGATAAGAATTAGTTATCGTCAAACTCAATTAGTTTGGCTGGAAATTATTAGTCCGTTTAGTCATGTAACGGTATAGCGTAGATAGGAAGCTCCGTCTGTGTACGCATATGTATGTATGTGTGTGTGTGTGTGGTGTGTTACTAATTGGAGTGAGTTAAGCTAATTGACAAGACGCTATCTGGTGTGACATATGGGAGTGATGTTTGCCTCCATGAATGCCTGCCTGCTACAACCCCCCGGATTTCCTACAGGAAATTTTCCAAAAGGTCATCTTGAAATGATTAACTCTCTTTTCACCTCAAAATCTCCTCATTTGCCTTTGTTCTCAGTTTATATCTTCACTTAAATAATTAAAAAGGAACTGTTCTCAATTTATATCTTCATTTAAATAATTAAAAAGGAACTATGATTCTATGTAAATTCGTATGCTTGTTTCTATACCAGAGGACAAATGGCAACAAAACTGAATATAAATAATCTTAAAACCCCCCGGAGAAAAGTCCTGAGAGATACAGAGGAGGGGAAAAGGAAACCCGTAGCTGGAACGCATTATAGTTAGAATGATATGCGGAATGCGTCGGCTTGCGAACATCTCTGACGTCAGAGAGAATGAATGCAGAGAAATCCATCATCATATTATATTGCACGCAATATGGCGTGAATACTTGTCATCTCACATTTGATCACTTATATCCTGCAAACGGGAAAACACTAGGATTATAAAAAAACAATAGAATCATTTTTAATACCTAATTTTGAATACTTCCGTTTTATATAGAACCATCTTTTAACGTGACATATTCCATTAAACAAAGGCAGATCATTATCCCTCAACCTAGATAAGACTAAGTTAGTTCAGTTTAGTGCTGATGCTAGGAATAGACCAGTAGACAAGTTCTCAGCTAATGCTTGAGCCTTTCCTCGGCCTTCGGATTGACTATAAATTAAAGTGGAATGACAATATAGATCTGCTTGCCGGAAAACTAAGTGCTCTGAGAACACTAATGCAACACGTAGACACAAAGTACGTCAAAATGGTTTATTTCGCGTATTTTCATTCAATTATGAGCCTATGGGCGTCTTCTAACTGCTCCAGGAGTAATGAAATATTTAAGTTGCAAAAGCGTGCAATTAGAATACTAGAATTCTAGATCGAGTTGCAAACCTTTCTTCAAAAGTTTGCAAATACTTACTTTACCAAGCGTATATATTTATGAAATATTAAAGTTTGTAAAGCGAAACACTAATTTGTTTCAAACAAATGGCGAGTTTCATGAATACGCGCGTGACTAGAAATCGTTCAGCTCTAAGGTCGGACAAGCATCGCCCTTGTTCTCTCTACACCAGAAAAGTATTCACAATACCCCCGGGGATAATTTTATACAACAGCCTTCCTTCCGCCAGAGGTTAAAAATAGTACCTACAAAAGCTTCGTGAAGCAGAGTAAAACTATTCTTTTAAATGGCGCTGCTGTTTTACTCGGTACAGGATTTTCTTAATCGTCCTTCTAGTATTTAAAATCAAGGTTCCTGCTGCAAGTGTTGAATGAGCTGCCTTATAAAATAGCACATCACATATCTTTAAAATTTCTATTCAGTTTTTTCTGCTCTTTTGTTTGTTTGTTTCATGTATATAGCTGCTGCTGGAGCAAGGACAGTTTCCTGGTCCAAGTAGTTAAAACTCCATTGCGTGTTCCTCAGTGTGTGCTTGTTTGTGTTTCCCAGTGTGTGTCCGTGTTGTGTTTATATTGACTTTTGTCTATATACACTTTCTTTTACTAATTTATTTTAAGCTTATTTGTCTTTAATTATTTACTTTATTTTGTTCATTTTTAATTTTTAATGTATGACGTATCCTATTTCCTCAATCGAGGATTAATGGAAACAACAATAAATCTAAATCTATACTTTTCAAATCGAAGAAATTTACAATGAAATTATGACTAACTTTATAAGTCGAATTGTAATTATTCATCAAAATATACACAATGAAGTAATCAAATAATTTTCCCGATGTAATGAATGACTCAATAAAAGATTCTCGATAAATCAACCGAGTTAAGTCAGCGTTTCGGGGAAATTCAAACCCGCCGTTATCAGGTTCATAGTAAAAACCTTATGACGAACGATATGAATTTCACCGAAACGTTGTGTTCAAACGCTGACGTCACCCGGTTTATTAATCAAGAATCTTCAAGTAATACAAATATGTACTTCAAAAAAAATTAGTAATCCTTGTAAAAATTACCCTTAGGAAGTAACCAAACATGTTCATGAAGCAAAAACTTGATGCCTGTAATTTGGTCGTAAATTTATTAGATTTAATTGTTATGAAAATCAAACGGTAATTGATTCAGTATTTATTGTACTTTTTCCACAATTATATCCTGCAATAAGAACTCTGTGCATTATCGAAGGCTGATAAAAGGCAATATGTAATATTTTTATAATCTTTTTAATTTAATGGATTTTTTTATCAATTTCAAGAGAGAATGATAGTTACATATTTTGAAATTTTTTATTTACAGAACTTAAACAGAAAAATCATTCATTATAATTTAAAAGATTTGACAATTTTTAAAAACTGACAAAATAATGTCAAGTGATGACAGTGTAATTAGTTTATCCATTTAAGAATTTACCAGAAGAAATCAACAAACTTGGCTGAACCGTTGTATTCATATTAATTAAATTTGTTTGCTGACATATTTGGCTGTATTTTTATTTATTAATAAAATATTTTTTCTATTCAAGACTTTTATTCATTTCAAAATCTGAGCCATAATTCCTACTTAAAGCTCCAATTCTCATTGCCCAAATTTTTAAAAGGAATTAACCAAAATAATAAATTTAAAAATAATGGAAAAATAAAGGTGATTCCTTTTTCTAATAAATAATAAAAACTAAATGTGTCGAGTGTGGGAAATATTTGAAACAACGTTTTGAACTGTAAAATAATTTTCCATCAGGATGAGTTGAAAGTCAAGCAAAAAAATAAATATCTATATTTAACGGTTCACAGAAATCCATTGGTTCTATGAGCGGTGAAGAAAATCTTACTACGAGTGGTTTAGGGGATGAAAAGGTCTGGGCACTGAGGGATGATGAGTCGCTCTGTAAAGTCTCTTATCTCTGATGCTGTGTGTGTTATTACCTTTGCTCGTTAACTCTTGGTTTTGTATAAGAACAGAGAACGGTTTCAAAAACTGTTGTACGATTGTGAGATGTAAAGTTGTGCGTATTGAAAACCCCTTAGTTCAAAGCGAAAACAGACCAAATGAAAGTGTTTCACTGCAGCTAACCAGTTCGGAACTTGACTCTGAAATCCGTTTTCCAGGGTTGTTTGTAGAGACAACATTGCCGGCTTTCCACTTTACTCACTCCTCGTCCTCCATTCTGTGTCTATATTGTCTGAACGATTTAACACTTAAGACCAGACCTCTTCTGTTTCGGGCTGATTGCGGCGTCGTTCCACATTTGGGGTTTACTTTTTTTTTTCTAGCCTCAACGTAGCTTAATTTTTGTGGACACACTAATTTCCCATATTATAATTTTTAATCACTTTCGTTATGTTTCCATTATCACTGACAGAAATAATTCAGCTCGTTTAATTTGAGAGGTTCCAGGTTTTCTCTGCTGTCGGGTTGGACGTGTCTGAATCAAGTACCCAGAGTCCAGCTGGTGCCCAGTCTGCGTCCTAGTGAGAGGGGGGGAAGGAGGAGGAGGACCATTAAGGGACCCTGACATTTGGCAAGAGGCTTTCTTCCGGCCCGAAACCATCATCGCTCATCGTTGATAGTCGTGACCCTCGGGGGGCAAGGAACGCAGGCAAGGTGGCCGTCGTGATTAACGATCTCTCCTCGTCAACTTGGCCCATTAGCAAGGCGCCAGATGTACCACCATCTAATAACATTGTCAGATGATTTCTGGACACGTACCTCACAAAGCGACAACGTGTGGGTGGCATTTACCAGCCGAGTTAACTTCAGCGGGTTGTTCAAAGATGCGGATCATTTGAATTCATTCCTAGGCTTTACAGTTTTTATGACTATGCTTTATTTATGGAGAGTGTCACCCAGAACAGTTCACCGAAACTATTTATTCTGATTCTTATGATTTCATTTGTCTATGTTAGCTAATTTAATCATGGAGTCTTCCGCTTCAGTCTTCTATTTTTGTGATCGAACGATTGGAGCTTCTACGATTGATGCGATGATTCAATTACAATGGCCAGATAATTTCTTCCGTTGGGATTCATACATCTTCCGTATGATTGATAACCGATGTGTGAGTTTCGGACGTACCAGGGTGTTTCAATCAGTCGCAAACTCTGTTTTGAGTCACCTATACGCGTCTGAGTGCCTCACAGTGCTCAAGGGCAGGACCCAAAATTGGGCTTATACGCTATGTGCTCACAAAATTTAGTAGACCGTCTTTCATTATACATTTCCCAATTCTCCCTACGGCAGTATTCTAGGCATTATTATAAAAGCGAGATTGCATAGTAATTACAATTTATAAAATCTCCCAATAAAAGTCTTGATAGAGTCCTATAGACATTTCCTAAGCTTTCATATTATTCACAAGCCTAATAATACCAATTAGAGTTGAAACTCTATGTAGGCCCAAATATGTTGACAAGTATGTATTTATTTAGAGTTTCAACCGGAATTTCAACTCGGGCGAATTAAATCATAATGTCACGCACCTGTGCTGAAATATTCCTTCCCCAACATACTTTGTCGTCGTTATGCTCCGGAGAGCGCAACTTGTATTCCTCCGCGTAGAGGGGAAAACCTAGGGAGGAGCGAGAGTGAAAAGTTCATGGGTACTGAAACAATAATTTTAATAGGGCCGTTAAAAATAATACGACCTGCGGATGGCAAGTTTACTCTCCGTATTACTTTTATAACAGCAGCGCTCGACATTTTAGGGCACCGCATGCATCAAGTTTTTTTTTCTAACGAAAAGTTGTAATGAATTTAAATTCTATCTCGCTTACAGCGAGTTACAGCGCGTACAAGAATGCGGTTATGTGAGTAACCCTCGCAGATATGAAAACAGCCTTCCTTTATTTTTAAAACATGTATTTTTTTAATTTTTAAATGTCAGTTTCACGGCACTGTTGTTTGATAATGTAATTCGTTTTCAACACACTTTTATTCCAATTAATAGCTGAAGACATACTATTTCCTACTTACATTAATTAAAGACAGCCATTTAAATATTCTCTCAGAACAGACATTAAAGGAAAAGTTTGATTTTTTTAGTCCAATAGTGTTGTTGTAGAGCAGTAGGCCCTGTTCCAAAATTTTTAACATTTTTATTTCCGCCGATTCAAATTCGGAGACAAGAAGCGGAAATGCCTGGATTAAAAAGGGCGCCAAAGTGTCCCATAGAAACATCGTCTGCCTGCAAGTCCGAAGGATTAGAGTTGTTGTTCGCCCCAGGGACTTCATCCCTCCAGTTTGAAGGTGCGGAATTTACCGCTTGACTGAAGATAAATAAAGATTGGCGAACACACGTCACGTGGGGTGACGTTTTCCCGTAGAGAGAGAGGGAAAAGGAGAGTTTGGGCTGAGATATAAGAAGGCGGTAAATTAGGCAGCGTGGCTTGGAAGTTTAAGGGAAGAAAAAATCAGGGGAGGCGAGAAGCCGTCTTGTCTGAAAGTTGAAGAAAGGAAGGAAGGAGCTGGTGAGAAGAAAGTAAGTTTTTAATATTCATTAATGACTTACCGAATTACTTGAAGTCAGGGGGGTAAGGCTTTTCGCTGACGACTGTATCATATACAGAAAGATAACAAACGAGGAAGACACTTTATTATTACAAGAAGATCTAGATAAAGTTAATAGCTGGGCTCTGGAAAATAAAATGAAAATTAATGGAAAGAAAAGCAGCTCAATCTCGTTTACTAAACGCACGTTGTTAAATGAGACAGAATATAGAATAGGCGAGTGGGGGAACTAATTCCAAGGGTAACGAGCTGCAAATATCTGGGGGATATATTTCAACAACAGACTTGGGTGGGAGGAACAAGTGAATTTCACGGCCCCGAAAAGCGTGGAATTCCTTACATTTCATTATGAGGAACTTAAAAAAAAGGGAAGTTCAAAAACAAAGGAGGAGGTGGCATACTTATCTCTAGTTAGACCAATTTTGGAATATGGGGCACAGGCTTGTTGGGATCCTTATAGAATTAATCAAATAGAATCATTAGAGAAAGTTCAGAAAAGGGGGGCTGCTAATTTTGTGCAAGTAGGGCCACAGGGGTCATAGGAAGGAAAAAGTAAAACAGCTAGGTTGGGAGGAGGTATTGTCAGAAAGGAGGAGGGAGAAAGCAAGACTGCATAAGCTTATATGGAGCAAAAACCATGGATTGGAATGAGCTACAAAATGCAAAAGCCCAGTTATATAGGTAGATGGGAGGATCACCAATTCAAAGTGAAATATAGAAAACAAAAAACAGATGTTGGCAAATTCTCATTCCTAAATAGGACCATCAACGACTGGAATAATTTACCTGTGGCAGGAAATCCTCTTCAAGAAAATAAATTTAGGTCAAATCTGAAAAAACGTGTGAAGTGAAGTGGATATTTTTTAATATAAATGTGTTTCCGAATATAAAAAAAAACTAAAGTGAGGTGAAGTGTTTCTCTTTTCTCTTTCAGGGCATCCACAGAACATGTTTATCTTTCTTTAGTTTATAATTATGTATATTTAATTATGTATCTGCCACCGGGGCTTGCGTCCAATTGTAGATTATTAGCAAATACAATACAATAAATACAATAATAAAGAATTAAATAAATAAGTCAGGGAAGTTGAAGGAAGGAGGAAGTAAGTGACAAGAGAAGGAATACTGAGTGTTAGATTCATGGGAGGAGAAAGAGAAAAACTGGTTTTCCTCAAAACACAGGCGGAACCAGATCCATTGCCTGTTCCCTCGGCCTAGAGCAAGTTCACAACTCGACCTGGAGGACGGAAAATATTCTACGAGGAAGTTCCAAAATCGAGCGACTAACTTAGATTAAATAGGTTCGTCCCGAAAGAACATAAAATCTCTGCTGCACGTTGTTGCCCCAGTAACTTACCCCGGAGAACTCCTTTTGATAATTGGTCATTCCCCTGAATAAGTATAATTGTGAATATTGCGCAGGATCCCATAAGAAATTGTTTTGATTTATGAATGGAATTATTATATATTTAAAAGACGTAAATAATTTTAATAATAAATACTCCTCCGCCCACTCAATTTTGATTTAACAGTCTGTTACTCCTTAAGAAAGTAGCTCTTGGACGCCTCGTGAGTGACCTTTAAGGACTGAAGCTTTTCTCAGAATTTATTTGTCTATTATTTATGCGGCGGTGGGTGTGGGCGGTAAGTATGACGGAATTACCTACCGCGACAAGGTCAGACCTGTTGTCCATGACAAGTGGAGGATCAGCTGGAGCTCTGCGTGCGTGGGTTCGCCAAAGAATATTAATATTCATCAAGGAACACACAAAAAGAATATATTTGCTTCGTCATATGAAAACTACGCTCTCGTATTATTAAATATAATTTTCTTTTACCTTTTGTTAAGACGAAAGTTTTGAAGTAAGCTGGAATGTGAAAAGAAAGAAAACAGATGTATGTGAATTTTATCAACAATTGGCCAGTTTTCCCAGTAGCAGATACATCAAGTTTCAATGAATTTACAAAAAGGAAAATCAATACAGTTATTTTAAAAAGTTTAATAAGCTGGACGTGTTAACAGTTTTCAGTTATAAAAGCTACATGACGAAAAGTGTTCATCTAAAATTAATTTGGAAAAGGACAACCTGTATAAATTTAAGTAAATAAACCCCAGGCTTGAAATGAAAGACAGAGAGAGAGCAGTAAAATTTTTAAAATAATTAGCAGTAGACTTTATTAATTTTTTCTTGTATTATTATTGTCCCATATGCGTTCCTGGACCATTCACATGATTGATTTGAAACTTTGTCGCGTTCTTATCCTCAAATCTGTTAAGGTTTCTGTCGAGCTATCGAATTGTTGGATCCAATCGCACGAGTCGAATCATCTGCGTGTCTAACATACAAGCCACAAAATTTTTAAAACTGTGCCACATACTTAAGGAAAAAGGGTAAAATTTATATCTCCATGGTTCAGCAAGGTCAAGGAGATATATTTTAACCAGCTTAAGGTGTCGGGAGTATCTACAAGTCTCTTATTGCACCGGGATTATTCTTCAAGTAATTATAGTTTCCGGGGAATTTTTTACCCTATAAAGGTACCGGGGGTATTTTGAATTCTCACCGTGATTATTCTTCAAGTAATTATAGTTTCCGGGGCCTTTTTTACCTCATAAAGGTACCGGGAGTATTTTGAATATCTCACTATGGGAAATAGACGTAACGTGAAACGAAAATGTTCTTAGTTAATCCGGAAAAAATTGACAGAAAAGTTATTTACCATAGTAACCCTGTAGAATTGTCATAAGGAACATTTTTGAATGCTATAAATCATATCCAGTAACAAAACTGTATTAACTGTAATATATCTGGACATGGGTTTTCAACCATCACACACAGTTTTACACACTAACGCGGAAGTAAAACAAACCGGAAAGGATTATTGACATCGATTCTGAGAGTTTGTAAAAAAAAATTTCGCCCCCGGGTGGGCTCGAACCACCAACCTTTCGGTTAACAGCCGAACGCGCTAGCCGATTGCGCCACGGAGGCTGATGCTATGGGAGATACTAGGTTGTGATAACCTATGTACATAGGGAATCTCACAAATATGTAATACCCTCTTAACGGAGTTCGGGAAAGTGAGACAGTTCATAAACCAGTTTTATTTTATTAAATAAAAACTGAATAATGAGATCGGGTATTAAATCAAGTGGCATGTGCAGTGAAAGGAAGAGACGAAATGAAATCTGGAGCTGGAGAGAAAAACGTGACTGACCGACGCCGAACAGAACGATACTACTAAAAATTATGCACAACCAGAAAAGAATTTTCCATTAAATTTGTCAACTTGATGATGATGATGATGGACAATTTTGGATGATCCATGATGTGGTGTTGTTGACGGATGGATCCTTGAGAGGACCTTCCTGGGGTCTCGCTCTTGTTGCGGCGGAAGCGCCGACTCATCCATATTAAATAAACTCGGACCTACCTCCAGCACCAACCAAAGACAACCTCGCGTCACTCACAAGGTTGGGAGAACACCATCAACCTTTATAAACGCCGCCCCCACAGTCTCAACGGTCACGGCTGCCAAGCAAGAAAGACCGGAAGTCCGTCACCGAGTAACGCGACTCCTCAAGGCAGATTAAACTTCTCAACACTATAATAAGCGTGGGTTTTTAGTTTGATAAAGGTCAAACACGAGAGACATGTCCGCCATATCTATAATAAAATTTCCTGTATGTGTATGTATGCCTCTATGATCAGCATACAAATCTAATCGAGTGGATCAATTTATAAGAAATTTGGTAAACGTGTATGTAGCCTGTTATCCCACCTCATTCCCCAAATATAAAGGATTATGTGGCCTCACTAAAGTGACTTAAAGGTTTTTAATAATTGTTTACTTTCTTGTAGTTAAATATAATTTTTAAAAAAATATATAAAGGTTTCAGTTTCACCCTTGGCTACCTTGCTCTACCTTCCGCATCCCCCCTTTCCAATTCCCTTCCTATTCTATTAAAGGGGAGTTGCCTGTTTCAGGATCACCCTCATGTAGCCTGTTAACCAAAAAAAACACACCCCCCCCATTAGCTGCGGGAGTTTTCTCGCAAGCGCTTCAGCCCAGAGTGGCTGCGGGGCTCACCTGATCATGTCGGGAATGCCTCGCATCTCTCTCTGGGTATTTTTTTTAATCAAAGTTCTCATATGCCGAGACACCTTCACCTATTTTAGGAGGTATATGTACTGGGGTCAAAGACCTTGGGCATATGGCAAGAGTTGTCCGCTAATCCCATTGGATCAGTCGGCCAACTGCCTCCTGAAGCTGGTGGAGACACGGAGAAGGGAATGCTGCGACCCCACAGCAGACTCGTCTCCCGTCATTCATAGAGAAGGGCGTGAGAATAGTACCCAATGCCCGACCTACCTGATGCAGGTTTTCTAGGGTTTTCCCTGCATCTCTTTAGGTGAAACACCGGGTAGGATCCTTAAACCATAGCCTGGGGGCTATAGTTAACCCTTGGCTACCTTGCTCTACCTTCCACATCCCCCCTTTTCAATTCCCTTCCTATGCTATTAAAGGGGAGTTGCCTGTTTCAGGATCACCCTCATGTAGCCTGTTAACCAAAAAAAACCACCCCCCATTTTCAATTCTCCCCTATGCTATTAAAGGGGAGTTGCCTGTTTCGCAATCACTCTCATGTAGCCTGTTACCCCCCCCCCCTTAAAAAAATGGTTACGTCCTCCGTCAATAGTATACTTAACTATACTGAATAAATTCATTCAGTAGATGGAAAAGTTACAAAAGAAACCAGAGAAGCTGTTTAAAAAAGATTAAAATTTTTAGTATTTTCAAAATGCTGCTTCGTATTTAAAACTTGAAAATTTTAAAATGTTTTATATCCGTGAAAAGAGGTGAAATAACGCTATTAATTATGTTAAAAAGTAAAGAAGTATCTGTAAAGTGAATGCTGGTGGAACGACAGTCTGTTCAAATGTTAAAAATTAATTTTAATAAATGCAAGTGATTAAACGATATAAAATGCATATAATTCAATTTTCGTAAATGTAATTATAATAAAAAAAAATTGTAACTTACTATGACAAAACTGTGTGAAGGTCGCTAATAGCAACCCGGGGGTTATTGCGTCGTTAAGCTTAATTTTTTTGTTGCAAATTTGAACAGAAGTGAGTGTCACCATAGAAGAACAAATATCCCTTACCAAGGAAGTTGTGGCGGAATGTCAACTTTCATACATGAGCATCTTGAAATGAGCACAGCTTACGTCATTTCTTAATGATAACTTAGGGAAAAAGATTGTTGATCACTAAATAAATGTTAGTCTTAAGAATGTTTGGCGGCAACCAATGGAAGGATGTGGAGCAAGCAGTTTGGATCATAACAGGAGAAAAAAAATGAGGTCTCGTGAAGGATCTTCATAAAAAAAATTATGTAGGGGGATTTGATTACAATTGCAAATCAAATATCACATGTCGTCATTCTGCTTGTGAGTCTAAAGTTCAGAGTGACACGATCTCTAATTGGATAATGTCACATTAGCACGGGTTTTAAATCTGCAATTGAGTAAGAATTTCTCACCTTCAGTGGTAGACTTTTCTGGTTTAGATTTATTAAGAATATCAGAGGAGCTGAAGAGAAAGGGGCTTGAATTCCCGGTGCGTTGCGTCGTCGTGCGTCTGATATTGTCGGGGGGTTTATTCTGAGGAAATTAATAGAAGAGCGTCTTGACATATCAGGGAACAAGCAGCGCCTTGCACAACAGAGTAGTCGCGTGCTCTGATATCATCTCTGCATGTGTGTGTGTGTGTGTTGTGCCTGAGACACTGCATGCATGCATGCAGCGTGGCGCCATTCTTGCGCGAGAATTCTTCCGTTCAAGAATTTCCTCCCCCTTTGCTCCTTTAAAAGACGTTTTTCGTCGTGCAATATCGAGAAAGTTCCCAAGGGGCATGCACGCCTGGCATCCGCCTCCCACTTTGCCAAGTAATCTGCTTCCTCTCCTCTCTTCTCCTCTCCTCTCTCCTCGTCACCAACCTTATGGAATATTAGACACCGTTTTAATTTCTTGTAATGTTAGGCGCTTATCAGCTGCTGCTGCAGAGTGTCGACGTCCATGGCTGCTGGAAATGGCCGGAGAACCGTATTCAATCTACATTTCAAGTTTCACGCCAATTGCTGACGGGTTTAACTTGTAATACTATCATTTCTTGGGGTATATATTGTAGCGGAAACGTCGTTCCTCCGTATTCGAGGATTTCTTAATTCCTTTAGGGCGCCAGGTATTTTTCATTAAACAAATAGCAAAAATAGATTTTAATAGTTTTAATTCCAATCAGAGCATGAGAAAAAAATTATATCTGCAAGGCGTGGTCATTCTCTCGTCGTCCCGCCGACACAACCTTCTCCCTCCACTACCCCATGACGACTCACTAAAGTCTCGCCAGACCACATTGTTGGCCCGGGTTGCGTCAGTTCCTCAACAATTGCAACTCGCAAGCTGACCTGCATTGTTAAGTGTAACTTTTCATGTTACAATATACTGTGATAAAAAGGCGGATTTTGTGATGTTGTGGCGTTATGAGGCGCAGTTCGGCCAACAACAATGGCTAGTCGGCTGAAAGATGGTGATTCCCCGCGGGAGAGTCCCGCCGAGCGTGTATAAAAAAATGACGATGGTGAAACCCCGCGGGAAAACCCCGCCTCCTATTTACTATTTTAGTCAATATTTTGCATGCATGCATGATTGTCCAGTACAGTTCGCATCTATCAGCAACAGTCTTTTTTTTGGTATGGGTATAATTATGTTTTTACTAAAATGTTATGGTATTATCTTGTGTGATGTATTTATTTTATATTAAGGATCTCAAAGAATAAAAGCAATTTTGGAAGGAAGGAAGGGCGCTGCGGGAGTTTCTCTCGCAGGCGCTTCAGCCCAGAGTGACTGCGGGGCTCACCTGATCATGTCGGGAATGCCTCGCACTCTCTCTGGGTACTTTTTATCAAAGTTCTCATATGCCGAGACACCTTCACCTATTTTAGGAGGTATATGTACCGGGGTCAAAGACCTTGGGCATATGGCAAGAGTTGTCCGCTGATCCCATTGGATCAGTCGGCCAACTGCCTCCTGAAACTGGTGGAGACACGGAGAAGGGAATGCTGCGACCCCACAGCAGACTCGTCTCCAGTCATTCGGAAGGGCGTGAGAATAGTACCCAATGCCCGACCTACCTGATGCAGGTTTTCTAGGGTTTTCCCTGCATCTCTTTAGGTGAAACACCGGGTAGGATCCTTAAACCATAGCCCGGGGGCCCTAGTTAACCCTTGGCTACCTTGCTCTACCTTCCGCATCCCCCCCTTTTCAATCCCCTTCCTATGCTATTAAAGGGGAGTTGCCTGTTTCAGGATCACCCTCATGTAGCCTGTTAACCAAAAAAAAAGCAATTTTGAATAATAAATTACAGAAATGCGAGTTTTAAAATTTAAAACACGCTCCGTTTTTTTTTTCAAACTGATTTCTTTCTCTCTCTTCCTCTATAGACTTGACAATGAAATGCTACCTTGGCAATTTAGCAATCCACGAGTTGTCTCACGTTGCATTTGCTTACGGACGCTTTTCGCACCGCTGCTTCATCAATTTTGATGGGTTGCAGGTGGCACAAAAATATTTTTTGCCGCTTATATTATTTACGAGATGGGGACCCGGTGTTGCTCGGTTATTTATTTATATTATCCCGGTACATTATTTAAATTTATTGTCATTTCCATTAGTCCTCGATTGAGGAAATAGGATACGTCATACACTACAAATGAACAAAATAAGGTACATAATTAAAGACAATCTTAAAATAAATTAATAAAAGAAAATGTATATAGACAAAAGTCAATATAAACACGATGTCACACACACACACACACACTGGGAAACACGCAATGGAGTTTTAACTACTTGTTCCACGAAACTGTAGTAACTCCAGGCATTGCTCAACACATGATTAAACCCGCATGGAAAATGTCACAATAATATGAACCTCAAATAATACACTCCCAGTATCTTGTGTAACAGTCAAAAATACAGGGCTAAATATATTTTCAGTACTTTAACAGAAATAAAAATATTCTCTCACTTAAGGAATTAATTTTACTCCTTTCGACCCCCGCCCCTAACATACTGGAAGGGGTTGAAATTATACACACATAAAAACACTTTCAAGATTTTTTTCGACCCACACGTGATCTATTATAACACATAAATATTTGTTCCTCCCCTCCCCCCTTTCCCTAGGGGTGGAAGCCGTGTCTTAAGTCCAAAGAGTTTTATTTTCGGTCGCGAAGAATATGGAAATTTTTTTTTATGAAAATTGTTCTCTTCTTTAAATGTTAGAGGATGAACTGCAATTTAATTCTCATTCGAAATGCCATAATCAAAACGAAAAAAAAAACTCATATAGCATGAAACAAATAACTCGCCTTTAAATGCACAGGAAGGAAATTGAAAAGAGAGATGCTGAAAGTGGAGAAAGGTAACTTATAATTGACTAGGGCTCCTACCCGGC
This sequence comes from Eucriotettix oculatus, assembly GCA_034510155.1. Lineage (NCBI taxonomy): Eukaryota > Metazoa > Arthropoda > Insecta > Orthoptera > Tetrigidae > Eucriotettix > Eucriotettix oculatus. Next base: position 12,953,359 of record CM067379.1, read on the forward strand.
TTTTTCATTTAGAATAAATAGAGAATATTTACACACTTAACTTTACAGCTCATTACGTCACTACCTACTCGACTTCCTTTATCTACATAAGTTGATATTTACTTATTTATAGTAATTTAATCTAAGTATAATAAAGATGTTTCATCACAACATTAAAAAAACTATCCTTAAAAACAAAAAGAAACTTAAAATTAAAAATAAATTAATGTAACGTAATATTATAAATAAAATGTAAATAACGGCCAAAAATCTGAACTAGAATATTTAAATTTGAATTAAAACGTTTCGTTTCCACCTTTCAGAACCTCTTCAGTTCATTCTACGAAAACATTAAATAATTACATAAGTTCTATATCAATAAATAAAATTGGCTGCTTACAATTCATATCTTATTAAAAATTTCGTGTTGCTACCGGGATTTTTGTTTCAAAATGTGTATTATATATATTTTTTGTACTGTAAATATATGAAAAACGTGAAACAACTTTTAAAAAAATTATTAAATTAGCAGATGACATTTATTAATGAATTTATAAATTCTGAGACTAATTTAAGACTCAAAAGCGAAACCTTCCAAATTTTTTCCTAATTTATAATCAGGCATAGAAAATAAATTTTATACTCCTTGATAAATAATTCACGCTTTATGTTTATTGTACCTGCTACATATCAAGTTCATACCATTTATTTACAAATAATTTTATGCATAATGAACTGAAGATGTCAAGATAGTTGGGAACGAAACTTTTAATTGAAATTGAACTAATCTGCTTCTTACTTTTGGCCTTTCTTTGAATTTAAAAATAAGTTTATTTCATAACTGATATTTTATTGTCACGTGGGTTTTACAAATGAATAATAATGGTAGTTATTGAAGTTTCACATATTTGCCATCGGAAAAAAATTGGCATTTGTACAGTACTTACAAGCATTAATTGTGAAGAATAGCTATACAATGGTAAATAAAGTGTAAAGATAATTAAGTTTCATTTTAAGATTTATAACGTGGTGGTATTGTGTAATGAAGTTTGAAAATAAAAAAATTCTTCTACTTTTTGTTGGTACAAATGTCTTCCAAGAAGAGATATTGCCAAGGGACACGTTATTTCTGATCTGAGTGGTCATAAATTACCGCTTTACTGTAAAGTAACAGTAAGAGTGCCAACTATTACGTTAATACTTCTGAGAAGAAGTGATGAACTCCATCTTTCACGTGGCACGTTGGAAAATAGGACTTCACAAAAAAAATGATTGCTGCTACTGCTGTTCAAATATTCCTTGCACTTCTTCGAAATGTCGTCGTGGTTAAAGGGAAAAAATAAATATGAATGTTCTGGGTGGATTTGAAAAGAAGACGGAATGAAGGAAATATTGGGATTTTAAAATGCGGAACTGAATATGGAATGAAATGTTAAGCTCACTTATTAAAAACAGTTTCTGTATTCTATCCTATGAAAGGATAGTTAAAAATACTATTTATGAATTTTCGCATATCTTCCGATCTTTTTCTCTAACCAATCCTTACAGAATTCTCCACCTTAAAGTCCAAGGAAAAATATTCAGGTATGGTGCGCGCTCAGCTGCCAATTTGTCTCGTCATAAATTTTCTGCCGCAGACAAATTGAAAACTCACGTAAATATTATTCCTTCTAATCAGGAACGTCCTCATACGTTAATGAGGGACGCCTGTGCGAGTCTTCTCTCCCTGGTATTTCTCCCCAAATTCACTGTGGGGCTCACCAGACCGCGTTCAAAATACTTTGTACTCTTTCAAGGTTCTCACAGGCCTGGGCACCTTCGTCTCCTTTAGGTGGTGTATTTTCTGAGGTCGAAGACCTAAAACTGTTGGAGACACGGAGAAGGGAATGCTGAGACCCCACAGCCAACTCGTCTCCCGTCATTCGGAAGGGCGTGAGGATGATACCCAATAGTCCGACCTAACTGATGCAGGTTTTCTATGAGGCTTGTCTGAATTTATTTACGTTAAACTGTAGCCCAGAATCCCTAGTCAACCCTTAGCTACCTTGCTCTACCTTCCATTACTCCCTTTTCCGCTCCCTTCCTATGCTATTAAAGAGGAATTGCCTGTTTAGGATCACCCTCATGTAGCCTGTTACTCAAGATTCTGTCATCCACATTAACATCGAACTTCCCAATCACTTCCGTAATCACCAAATCCATAACCTCCCCTAATTAAAAGCTCCCTGAACTACTAAACCCCTCACGATCCAACAACTCTATGACAATCCTCTCCATCTCTATGCTTCCGTCGGCTCAAAATGAAAAAACTCTCTCAATGTACCACATCATTCCCCCCTCCCTGAACATTCAAGCATCATTACGGTAGACCACATCCTCATATATCCTCCAATAAACAATACGTCGCCTGTCAAACCGTGAAATACAAACGAACTATTGAATCCATGGGCGTATTGTAACGGGAGAAAACTTGGGTAGTGAAGAAGGAAAGAGTAAGAAACTCCAAACAGCCCGTGGAATTTCCTTAGGTGATGCTGCCTTATGACAAAGGTCCTCTTTAAAAAGTAACTGCCCCGTAATATTCTTTCTGAGAACTCGGAGTGACCAGATAGATGAGTGGGTCATCGCCTTGTCACATAGACCCTTAATGACATCGGCCTGCATTTTGTCCCGGAGTAATTGCGACGGTCGTTAACACGAGCAGCAGCAGCAACAGCAGCAGCAGCACTTTAAAAACTATTAGTAGAGACGGCGGATTCTTTTCCTTATTGGTAATCCTGATGGTTCTGCTGTGACCCAGTAGTAAGGATCGGCCACGTATTTAATTTCTGCTTTGCGTGCAGACGGCGAGAATGTGGAACAGGCAAAGGCTGACCGGGGCAATAAGCTGATCCCTGGTTCTGATTACGCGGAAATGATAATGACACCGGCCGCAGTCAATGTTAAGGGCGGCGATATTCTGCAGAGCTTAATTACACGTTCCATTAGCGAAACGCTATACGTTCTTTTATCGCGAGGTTAATAAAGTTCAAATCTAAACATTGGAAAAGAACCATCATTCCTGATGGTAGTATTGATATTCCTTTAATGAAAACTAGACATCAAAGGAGCCTTAACCTACAATTCACGTCCCACCCCTCTATTTAAATTTTATTTTATTTCCTATATTTGTCTAAGTAAAACCCCTAGCAAGATGTAGACTCCAATCACTTACATTTCCTTCTATATAATAAAAAAAGGATGCGAGTATGCTTGTTTATTTTTTAGTAGAAATTAAAGCTTTTTGCCATTGTAATTTAAAATTGCATCAATCCAATCCGCAGACTCCCACTGAACAAGTCAATTGTTTCCAATTTATTATTTATCTAATATCTGAAGGTTTTTACTCTGAGGTACAATAAATACTTTCTAACTACTGTAATTTAAATTTTTTTTGTTTCTTTCCCAGTAAATCCTGTTCAAGAATCAGATTCAGCTGAACCAAGGCTAGGAAGAAAATATCATAACCAAAGATATAAAAACAAAGATATAAAAATAGACTGTTTCTGAAATGTTGCATATTAAAAGAAATAAATTTACTGTTGATATAAAACATGATACTTCATAATTACTAAAATTATATTATGTAATATTAAATTGTCTTTGTTAAGTTTATCTTTTGACTATTTCTTAACGACATGATCTTTATTTTTATATCCTTTAATCGAACTGATGGCCGAAACGTCTGTAGTTTAAATTAAAATTCTTCAAAATGTCTTTTAAGTGTCAGATATACGGGTTGTTAATTCTTAATTTATATACTTTATCATTTATGCTAATAGAATTTAGTTTACCCGTATTCATAAAACCCAGGGTTGGGAACACTGTGGTAGGGAGAAACACGTGGCACATGCACAGAAAAGTGAAGCGTAGTTGAAAATGTAGAAACGAGTGCTTGAAGCGTCTCTGACGCCACCGAGAAGTGTGTCTGTAAGTGTGTATGTGTGTGTCTTGTGTGTGTGTGTGTGTGAAAGAGAGGGAGAGGGAGAGGGAGAAGTGGAGAGGGAGAGGGAGAAGTGGAGAGGGAGAGGGAGAAGTGGAGAGGGAGAGGGAGAAGTGGAGAGGGAGAGGGAGAAGTGGAGAGGGAGAGGGAGAAGTGGAGAGGGAGAGGGAGAGGGAGAAGTGGAGAGGGAGAGGGAGAAGTGGAGAGGGAGAGGGAGAAGTGGAGAGGGAGAGGGAGAAGTGGAGAGGGAGAGGGAGAGGGAGAAGTGGAGAGGGAGAAGTGGAGAGGGAGAAGTGGAGAGGGAGAGGGAGAAGTGGAGAGGGAGAGTGGAGAGGGAGAGGGAGAGGGGAAGTGGAGAGGGAGAGGGAGAAGTGGAGAGGGAGAGGGAGAAGTGGAGAGGGAGAGGGAGAAGTGGAGAGGGAGAAGTGGAGAGGGAGAGGGAGAAGTGGAGAGGGAGAGGGAGAAGTGGAGAGGGAGAGGGAGAAGTGGAGAGGGAGAGGGAGAGTGAGAGGGAGAGGGAGAAGTGCTGAGGGAGAGGGAGAAGTGGAGAGGGAGAGGGAGAAGTGGAGAGGGAGAGGGAGAAGTGGAGAGGGAGAGGGAGAAGTGGAGAGGGAGAGGGAGAGGGGGAGGGAGAAGTGGAGAGGGAGAGGGAGAGGGAGAGGGAGAAGTGGAGAGGGAGAGGGAGAGGGAGAAGTGGAGAGGGAGAGGGAGAGGGAGAGGGAGAAGTGGAGAGGGAGAGGGAGAAGTGGAGAGGGAGAGGGAGAGGGGAGAGGGAGAGGGAGAAGTGGAGAATAGAGGAATTCGATCATACTTTATAGGACCCAATATGGCAACTTTTTGTTTGCATCCCTCTAGGTCTTACTCAGGTGATTATAGTCAAATTATTAAATTTTCAGGGCTACTTAAAGTACGTACCCGAGGAATTCGAGCACCTGGATAGTTCAGTAGTAATTTTATTTGAATGTTAATTCAGCTCCAAGTCATCGGAGAAAAAGAATTAAGCTGTTAGACGTCTTGAAGGGAGGAAAAATGTTGGAATGATGAAGGTGGAAGCATAGGTTAGGGGAAAGGTGGACAAATAAATTAAAAAACAAATCGAAGGTACAATACTACAAAATCAATTGAAAAGAGACCAAGGTGATCCGAAAGATTGGATGTGTTCTAAAAAATTTTTGTGCTCATTTAAATGACGCTGACTGCAAATTTATGCACAGTAAAAATACAGAATACAATTGGGGGGAAGAACGGATGCTCGCCAAACCCCAACGTGAAGTTCAACTTTTCCCCCTCCAGCAGGAAAGAATCCCCACGCATTTTCTCACAGATTTCCCAGCAGCTTATTTATTTATTTATTATTCTCCTTCTTTTTTTTTTGCAAATTAATTTGGTGACACAGCAGCAGCGTTGTTGTTATCTAGAAGCATCTGCGGTCGCTCGCCTCCGCCCCGCGTTCCTTTGTCAAGAGAAAAGTGGAAAGCGACAAGCGAGAGTCAGTGAAATACTGTGCAGGGCGGGGGATGAAACATCCCTGGGCCAGTGATTCATACAGCGAGATGAGCACGAGGAAGAAGGGGACAAAGTACGCTCACGTTCTCGATTCCCTTCTCCTAACACTGACTTTTGTCTACTTTACCAAAATCCATCAATGAACTCAGCACCCGATGACGTCCAAAAAGTTGGATCGAAACGTTGAAGCCTCTGCTCTACTTTCAAGAGATGTATTCATATTATTCTCACTGCTGTATTCGAGTATTTTTGACTAGAGTAGTTTGTTAGGATTGACGCTGAAGTAGTTGGAATGGGCAAATAAGTGTTTACAGATGCCAACAACCCGTAAGTGCAGCTAATTCTTTTTTTCGATTTAAACACAGATAGCAGCACTTGTTCTTCAAGGTCTGATTTTATTTTTTTCTCTCATAGACACAAGTCAGAGGCAACCAAAATAAATTTTTTTTTTGATTCAAATGATTTGAACTTCTCATCCTTACTTCATTTTTGTGTTATTATTCATATAAAAACTTTTATCGTATTTTTGATTTTGAGTCCCATGTTCACACGTTTACGACTCGGTTGTTTTCAGTGTGATCTAACCGTGTTTATATCGTAAGTATTTATTACATATTTATTGACTAGTTCTTGTAACAGAATTTTTTATTTCGTTTTCTATCATATATGTATTATACATAAAGATAGATATATTTATTTTTTTACAATAAAGGAGCTATTCGTTAATTATCAAGTTAGCTTTACCCTAAAAATGCAAGAAAATCCCCCCCAAGTTAGTTGAGGCAAATATACGAAGTTATTTAGAAGTTCTGTAGTGGATACTATAAACAGTAATAATGACCTTTTCCCCTTAAAGTGATACATATAGATGATAGAAGTGACGGGAGAGATCTTCAGCTGTAAAACTTCCACCATAATACGCGGAAAAAAAAATTATCGTTATTACAGATCTGGTTATCATGGAAACAAGAGAAATTTTATTTGCATAATTAAGCAATTTTTTTATTATCAATTCGTCAAGTTTTCATTTTATTTTATTATTTTTTTCTTATTATATTTCTTCTGTAATTTTTTTTTCTTTATAATGTCCTCCTCGCTGAGTAAACGGTTTACCTATCCATAAATATAGTTACTTAATTCTTCTCAAAATTTTAAATAATAAACTGATTCAATGAATTATATTGTGCCCGGAAGGTAGATGATGAATTAATTATTACCGAAATTCGTCGAATTTCACTATTATTATTTTTTTTTCGAATATTTTACTTCGGTTAGCTCGATCTCTTTTTTTTTCCCAGGGATGCCAATCGGTACAACACAACATAGCATGAAAATTTTTATTAATAAATGAATGGATCATATATACATATATATGGTCCATTCGTTTTTATTAATAAAATTTTCATGCTGTTGTTGTGGTAATAAGTCCTAATACTGGTCAGATGCAACCTTATCATATATATGTATATATATATGGTCCATTCATTTATTAATAAAATTTTCATGCTGTTGTTGTGGTAATAAGCCCTAATCCTGGTCAGATGCAACCTTCCATGATGAACTATCCTGCGCAAACCTTTTCATTTCTACATAGCTCTTACATACTCCCTAATCCCTTTAGCGAATTCGATCCTTGGCCTCCCTCTTGTGTTATTTCCCCACACACACTCTTCCCTCTCATACTAATTTTGCAAGACCATATCCAGACAATTGAATTTAAGAAACTGTTTTATTAATAACAGGAATCTGTAAAAAAATCCTCTTAATTAAGTTATACAGACTTTATTTGCTTATTTGTTTATTTTCAGAGCCATTACCGACATTTACGTCGTCGACCTGACCTGCGAATAGTGCTGTTAATTAAAAGAGCCTTTAACGAAACCATGTGGTGTTTTTTTTTATTAGAAGCAAAGTCATAAAAGGATTTTAAATGACAATAGAAGCCCCTCAAGTTTGTATTTTTTATTTATTTTTTAGTGGAATGATTTATCTTGCCGTTCACGTTGTAATTTTCTGTATATGGAACCTCAATACATACAGAATTGAAATTAGAATCTGTTTAGAATTCCCGTAACTTGATTCACATGTAATTTACTCGTGGTTATGAATCGTTTCGCTGCAGTTTCTTTTTTTTGTTGTTGTTGTTATAAGGGAGTTTCTGCGAGCTCAGTGAAACATGCATAATCAATGCGTCGGTTGCTGCGTTTCGCGTTTTGTGTTTGTGTGTGTGATTTCTCCTCACAGCCGTGCTATGACTTGGAATAGTTTACGTAGCGTGTTTGCTGCCTCACACCTTGATAACTCGATTAATGCTGCTACACGCCTCCTTCTCCTCCTCTTCCTCCTCCTCCATGGAAGCTGATAAGGAAGGACTCTGTATGAAGGAGCAGTTAAACCGATCTGCAAGACAGATGGAACCCGCAAACATCGGGACTCTTTTAGGAGGATTGGACACAAATCTCTGACTTGTAAAACACCCTCCAACTCCGTATTATTAATACAACCCCTCCAACTCGCATCCCCCTTCTTTCGTCATGCCCTTTCAGACACGAAGGAAAGTAATTTAACACGTAAATATCCCTGGGATTTGGATTACCACTTATTATTTAATGCATTACTGTTTGAATTATACTGTTAGAAAATTAACGAACACAGCATTTCCGTCGCCATGCCTCGGCCACAGCTGACTGCACCAACCAACGACAGAAATTGAACGTTAGATTACGAAATTACAGACAATAAAAAAAAGAGGATGAATACATATTTAATAAAATAAATTATTTTATTTGTCACGTTCTTACAACTGTAAAGTAGTAAATAGCAATGTTGTATAATAAAAGGATTATTATTATTATTATTATTAAAAATAACGTCGAAAAGGGTCGAAGTAGTAGACCACGCATATATATTTTTTAAGACTTATTTTTATCTTGTTATAATTTTAGAGCGGTTGAGCTTAACGATGCTTGAAATAAACAGGATGTCGGTAGTACGTACGTTCCTTTGTATTTTCATAAGAGTATAAGTATAAGTATAAAATCATATTCCAGAGATCCTATAGAGAAGCAAGCACAAGCTTCAAGGATGATGTGGAACGAGTCAGAGATTTTACACATAGTGAGGTTGCTTTATTAATATTAAAATATACTGTAACTATTCATTAATTTTTAACTTATAATAAGATTTTCTTAAGTTCTATACAGAAGACATACAATTTGTACCTTATATATATAAAATTGATAAATATTTTTACATCCTATACTAAAAAATTAGTGTTCTAATAATGTTCTTTCATAATTATAAATATCTACCCTATGATACATTCAGCTTCATAAATTCTTCAACAGAGTAGAAGGAGTGGCCTTAGTAAGAACTTAGTTAGTTCATATTTGAACTTGTTTGGATTTATTTTTAATTGTTTAATGGAGGTGGGAAGTTTATTAAATATGCTAATAGATGGCATTGTAATGTACACCCTTTTGTATTACGGTTAGAGACTTCCCTTCCTTCCTTCCTTGTGTAAATTGTCTTTACTTCTGGTATCAAAGTCATGTATATCTGAAGAGGTTACTGTTATTAATAACAAATAACATCATGAGTGATTGGCAAGTGAGTGTCAGTATTCCAGTTTTCTTGAAAAGTCCCCTACAAGATGTTTTTGGTGAGACCTGACATAATAATATTCTAACAGCCTTTTTTTTTTGAAGTGTAAATATTTTATCTTTCCCCTGATGCATTGCCCCAGAATATTATACCATATGTCATTATAGAGTGGAAATATGCATAACAAACTAATTTTCTTATGTTAGGATCACTACAACTTGAAATTTAAACGAGTGGATAGAAAGCAACAAAACTTGGTGCACATATTCTTGAAACCCCCACCTAGGAAAGCATGGAAGGAGAGGATGTGGCAGTGAGAAACCCCTAGCAAAAATGTCGTAGAAAAATAAAAGAAAATATGCGAACGTCTCATCTACTGAAAATTTTGTGACGTCACCGAGCATAATACGTCATATTTAACTTCTATCTGCAACATTTGACCAATTTTAACGCAAAAAAATACTAACTCATAAGAATGATGGTAAATAATGCGAATTATTTTTTAATACTAAATTTTGTATATTTCCTTTTTATTTAGAACCGCTTTTTAACATTTCATATTTTCCAAGAAATACGGACGGAATTCAAACTATACTTTTGCCACAAACTTTATTGGAATAACAAACGGAGATACATAACCGTAGTTAAGAGTTTTTATGATCATAATTTGATAGATTCGGAGTCACTTGTAGGGGCTGATGATATAATTTAAGAGATAATTGTCCAGAATCTTAGGTTAGGTGTATATTTTGAAGTTTCTACATTTATAATTGGAAATATAATTAAATAATTTCAAGTGGGAGATCCAAGAATTCAACGAAAAAAATAAGTGATCTTTCTCTATCGAAGAGTTGATAGAATTCGTCGTTATTTTTTTTATACACGTTAAATTATTTTATAATTATTTAATAAATAAACTGTTTTGTTTTAAATATAACCTAGACCTAGTTATATCTATTTCTACTTTTACTTTTAACATTGTATTGGTTTCTATCATCCATTTAAGCAAAATAATTAATAAAATAGAGCGATAAAAAATTATTTGGAACATTTTATTCAGAAAGGTCTTTTAAATTGCAGGCCATCTTTTTCGGAAATAAGAGACATGAAGAAAAAAAATTGAATAAAATAAAAACTAGAAACTGTCAATGCACTTACTGTACATGGCTAACACAACCAGTACGTTGTGAAAAGTAAAATAAAATCGATAATTCTATAACGGTAAATGAAAACTATCACAATCTCTCCCCTTGCAAAAAAAACGCATAAGATTGTTTCTGTTGCTTATTTATTTTTCGTCTTCTAACGTGTACTAGGTATTATCGCATTATTATTATCTCAAAATTATGAAAGAATGATCACAGAACGACGTTACTAAAGAAAGATTAAAAAGCCATGTATGTACCGGGGATGTGGTCCTAAAAATTTAACAAAGAAGAGCTGGGATACAGCCCGTCACATATACAGCTAAATAAAAAAATTTAAAAAGAAAAAAAATATATTTTTAACTCAAAATCAAACGTTAAATGACAAAATCGGAACGTCAGGAAAAAAGAGATTCAATGGCAAACGTTATCAGTGTTGAGATCGAGTAACAGAAAAATTTAAAAAACAGCGAGAAGAATAATTTTTGAAAGTAAAAAAGAAAACACAGAGTTCAGCTTACACAAACGTTTTATTTTGTAAGGGTTTCAAACTGAGAGAAGCTAAATGCCACGTTGTCGGCTCTACAGCGATTTTAACAAAGAACACCCACACAAATAACCTGGAAACTGAAACTGTCAGAGCGAGAGAAAAATATATGGGGTATAAGAATAAGTTATTTTTAAAAGAGTAAAAATATTTATACCTTGAAAAGAGATTTTACATCTAGGAAAAATAAATGAAAAATTTAAGAACTGAAAAGGGTGGAAAGAAAATATACAATTATTTTATCAGTGTAGCTTTTTATTTGAATAATTCAAAATTGTATTTTCTTCACATTTTTTTCTTAAAATAATTGTAATAGAAAAAGAAAAAAAATCTACTTGACATTTCTAATTCACATTAATAATAAAATGGAAGGCAAATAGCTTGGCTTTGGCTGTAGCCTGTGTGTGTGTGTGTGTACATGAGCAGGGAAACCTCCCTCGTCCGTCGCAGGGTGCAAATCATTGAGGATTACTTCCCTCGGCCGGCGCGTGTAAGCTCTAAATTCGTGTCCCTGGTTCAATCCTCCCAATTACCTCGTCATTTGACCGACAAAATTGACCCCAAGACGATTAAGCGGTGAACCGCAGTTACTAATTAAACCTCAAGTAATGAACGTAACATCAAAACACCGGCACATGTGTGTGTGTGTGAACCGCGCGTACACGTCAATACTCCCATTCAAATTTCCACCTACATGTAGATTACTGTCTTAAAACAAGAAAAGAATTTCAGATCTCATTTAGATAAAAATATAAAACACCGCAAATAGAATCAAAAGGGTTAATACAGAATAATGTGTTGAAATGTATTAGCTTTTCTTTCTCAAAAATTTTTTCTCACATCCGAGTTAAATTGGTGTTGATCAAAATTATTTCATAAATAAATTCATTTAAACGAATTTCAGTGAAACGTTCCGCAGCGTGGCCATGAAGAGTTGTCGTTAGTAAATAAATACACAATCTGTCGTTATTTGCAAGGAGAAGAAATAAATACCCTTCGCTTTGTCGACGACGACATCTTAGTATTAGGTCAGAAGACGACTTGGAAACCATAATAAATGGCATGAACGGGGTCCTGGAGAAAGAGTGTACAACATGACGATTAATAAAGGGAAAATCAAGGTGATGGAGTGTAGTAGAACCCATGTCCAATTTTTTTATTATAATTTACGGGAACTTAAATACCAAATATTCCGGCATGAGCAAGTCGCTTGCCAGGAAGGAAGAAGGGGTTTTTTTCCGCGCGCCGTCTTGGCGGCTCGGAATAATAACAAAGGGACTGCGGCTGACTGACACCTGGACCATAAAGCTCGGATACCTCGTCGCCGGTTTCGGAATGTCCTAATCTGCCTGGGAATTTGGCATGTGTGTGTTCCCCAAATGAAACAAGGGATATGATTGGAGGATATCCATCTCTGCCACCCTAGTGATAGGTGTCGGATAAGTGGGGACAAGGCTTTAAAGAGGCTGGCGGAGGCAATTTTGGACAGATTTTTGCAGGGGATGGAGAGAGGATATTGAAGGAGAGTGGTGGAGAAAGAGATTGCTGGTGATACAAGGTGGTGGTGAAAGGAAATTGGCAGCAGAATGGTGGAGAGAAGAGATTGGTGGTGAGGTGGCAGCGGAGACCATGCTTTGATCAGTCCAGGAAGCAGGGAAGAAAGGTCTTAACAACAAGGGAAGAAAGAGGAAAAAGCGGAGTTTCCTCAATTTGGCAGCACGACTTCGTTCTATTGTCAACACGGAAATTACAGCAGCGAGACGCCTATGAAAACAACTCAGGTTCGTCAACGAACACTAGATCTGCTACACGTGGTCAACACCCAAACCATCAATACCCTGAAATCTTTAATACAATCCCATTTTAATTAATTATTTTTGTACATAATATATACACGCACTACCTATATTAAAATTATTGTGTTTACAATTAATAAATGTATATATTTAAACCCAATTATTAAATTCATTAATTAATATCCCTCCCCCATCATTTACAAGTGCTACAACAAAGGCTGTTAGATTGGAAAGAGATATTTTGAATGAAGTTTAGGAATTCTGCGACTTGTGGCATCACAATACCTAGAGTAGGATAGCACAGGCAAGGAACAGGAGTTCAAAATTACGGCTAATGTAAGTGTGAATGTTAGGAAATTGTTGCTGAAAATGTTAGAATGGAGCGTGGCGTCATATGGGAGTGAAACGTGGACTACAGGAATTGCGGAAAGAAAAAAAAATAGAAGGCTTTGAATTGTGGTGCTATAGGAGTATGAGATGATGGGTGGATAGAATCACTAACGAGGAAGGGGGAAGAGCGAACAATATGGAAGGACGTTCAGCAAGAGAAGGGATAGATTAATATGCCACGTTTTGTGACATGAGGGTCTTTTGAAATTAGCATTAGAGGGAAGTGTGTGGGGGTAAGAATAGAAGAGGAAGACAAGAATGGAATACGCTAAGCTGATTAGGGAGGACGTTTGTATGTGCTACTTAATAGAAACAAATTTATCCCGCTGGTAACTTCAGTCTCCCCTAATAGTTGCATTTGTTAAAGAGAAGTAGGATATTAAACCTATCTTCCCCGACGGTAGTTTCAAAACTTTATTGATGTGCCACTTACAAGGTTAAGCAATTAAACGAGACTGACGCGAATCGCTCGGTAAAATCTAGCTTTGATTCACAGCAATAAATTTTCTTTTAAAATGTGTCACGTATCTCTTAAATAATCTTCAGCTCTTCCAATCGCTGCAGATATCGTAAATTAAATTGCTTTACCGCTTCTTCTTTATATAAACAATTTAATAAAATTGCTTGGTTGAAAGTAATGGAAGTCACTTCTGTTAGAATTAAAACATTAAATAGCCTAATCCATTAATAAAAGTAGACGCTCAAAAGTGACAGAAAATTAATACCTACTGGAATAATTGCTTTTTAAATTTTTTAAAGTTAAAAAAAAATTATTTAATGTATCAACGACTGTTTTACCAAAATAACTATTGTAATCTCACCCTTTTATCCCACATTCGAATCTCTCTGGAAACTCCGCCGCTAACCTCCAAATATCTTTCCTGTCCCGGCCATATTTATTCATCCCAATTAGTTGATGCAGCGTAGAAAATGCACAAATATTTATAGATAGAGATAATATAAACCAATTTAATTATAATAAGACATCAATGGTGATATTAATAATGAAACGGATCGCTACATATTAAATTCCGTGTCTATGAAACATGCTAATAAAGATTGATTATAATTTAAAAGCATAATTCCGGAAGCCATTCACTATCTATCGACTGTGGCAATTTCCGTATGTTTAATGTAGATTGTATTTATAAATAGAGATTGTTTTTTTAAGAAATTAAACATTCTAAATTTACTTACTGTTCAGACAAAAAACTAGATTCTTTAAACAGTATTGATAATTTTTATAACCCGCGATTTATAAACCTTTAATTTTAAAACTTAACGTCCGCGTTTCTTTTTGACCAAACGCCTTACTAGTATTTCTTACTTTCAAAGTAGTGTCCAAATTAATTAATTAATTGCGATTAAGTCCCCTACAGTACTTTCAGGGCAGAGATAGATTTTTTTTTTAAAAAAAAAACAGGTTACTTTTACATCTGTTTTGCGAAATATTTTTGCATTCCAATTTACACCTTACACTTTCAAAGGTAACATTTTTCTCGTTTTAACTTAGTACGGGAACGGGGGGAGAAAAAATTTATGGTAAAGAGAAATACTGAAATCATGCTGTTTTTTATTTTCCACGCATCGACCATTCACTTCCTGGGGCATTTAAATAACATTCCTAATAAAAGATGTACATATTTTTGTAACTAATTTTACGATGAATATTGAAATTTTTCTGCTCATAATAATAATAAAAAAAACAATAATGTTTTATACAATATTTTTGGGGGGTTGCTGTGAATTGGCATGTGTTGGTAATATTCGCCGGAACGGAAGTAATTTCTTTATGAACCGTAAAATATTTTTCTCGTTAGTGAATCAAAATTAGACTGTAAATTATTTTAGAGCCCTTGTTTGTATCGGAAAAAGAAAAATGCGACAGAATATGACGATTTAGTTGAGTGATTAAGGTAAATGAGGGTGACATTAGGCGAGGGGAAAAAGTGCATCATTGTAGCACAGTTTAGATCATATTTGAGGGTTGGTAATAGGACTAGATCTATTCGGTTGTGTCCAAACTCCTCTGAGAGATTTACTAGGCTTTCTGATAGAGTCTATCGATGAATCTACGACGGTAGTAATGCAGGAGAACCGTGGAATCTCTGCGTCAGATAAGCCGGACGCCATGAATCAGTCCAGAGGATAAGGAAGATGTCCTCAAAGCAGACTAAGAGGAACCAGTGCCTTTCTAAAATATTCTACAACAGACTGTGTCTTCCTTTAGCCATAAATTCTTTCAATACCAACGTTACAAAGTAATTTTCGACATTTTTTTATTTTCAATTTCTTTATTCTGGTTGCTCGATCGTACTCTAATTCTGATTAGTAGTAGCCCGGTACAGAATCTAATTCGACACTAATGTAATTTAAGCATTACAGTCGCGTGTTGTCAGGCTTCCCTGACCCCTCTTATTAACAGAGGGAGGTATATTTATAGACCTACGTGAATCTCTTATTATTTGCCGTTTGTAGATACTCACCATCATGATTCCAATACCTCGTACTTTACTTTTTCGATTCCTACTAGGAATTACAGGTATATTTCAATCTGAACCCGTTTAAATAATACACATTCAACCCTAAAAATAACCTCTAACCTCAAAAATTCTGTTCTGAACAACTTTGAAATTTTTTTTTCTGATTTCAAATCCGTACAATTATAAAGGAAAAGTGTGAATATTATTGAAACCATTATATTGCAAATGTTGGTATGGAGTGTGGCGTTCTATGGGTGCGAAATGTGGACGGTAGGAGTTGCAGACAGACAGTGAAAGAATAGAATCTTTCCAAGTGTTGTGCTACAGGAGAGTTAGATAAGTGGGTCGGGTAACTAATCAGGAAGTTCAAAGGAGTATAGGGGAAGAGGGGAAATAATATGGAGGACTCGGAAGGCCACGTTGAGGGTCTTGGAAAATTAGCATTAGAGGGAAGTGAACACAAGAGGGAGGCTAAGGATGGAATACACTAATAATCACATTGAGAAGGATGTATGATATTGTAGCTACGTAGAAATGAAAATGATTGAACAGGAAAGTGTAGCATGGAGGGTTTGCTCAGACCAGTCTTAGGACTGATTATCATAACAACAAAACAATTAAAAAAAACAAAAAATTTAATATACAAACGTAACTAAATTTATCAAATTTCTCACCTATACAAATAAGCAAACATTGTATCAGGCAAATGTTGTTTTAAATCTACAGTAGTCACTTGAAATGTGAGGAACCTTTATGGATTTAAGGAAATCTTTCGCATTTATTATCATCATCCTTCCATGTTTGCGTATTTTGGTTTGAAATATTAAATTTGAGTTCAGGAAGCAGATTAAGAACCCATTCGATTAACGCTGCTAGGATTAATGGAAGCGAAAAAGTAAGTATATCCGTGATATTTATTTCGATGATGGTATTATGTTTTTCTGTTCATGAAATGAGTGAAATTATAGAAGTACATAATTTATAAAAGTAGAAGTAACACGAAGCAACTACTTCGAACAATATTTGTAACCTCTGCACCTCTTTGACGAAGCTAAAGCCGAGCGTAACCGATCTGAACCGAGCGTTTACTCAGGCTATATATAGGGATTAATTAGTTCAAACCGAAATTGTGTATAATAATTTACTAATATTTATATTTGTTAAAAAAAAGAAACTGTTTATTATCTTTGGCATGCAAGCGGGAGAGTCTCTGGATTGTTTTCCATAGAGAATAAAGTTATCTTTGCCTCGCGTTCCGTCGTACGTAGAAGCAGATTGAAGTATAAATATAACTAATTAAAATATTGAGAGTCTAATTATTGAACTCTTCAGTACATTACGGTCAACATAAACAAACTGTTGCATTATTTAGTCCACGTAAACTAAGAGACGTAAGTTCAATCTCTACGCAGTACTTAAATTGAATGCGGTGAATAAATATGGCGATTTGAGGATATGCGGTAAAGTTTCCGGAGGCTGGATCACGAACATCCTGATCGAGAGACTTTCGGTTGGTGAGTTAAAAAGATTAGTATTACATTGTTATATTTTTGCTGAAGAATTTTTTATGTATATAACTATTTGCAATTTAAATAAAAAAAAATGTATGAACATAACAGACAACTTAATTTTTCAGTTTCAATATTTTATTTGCTTTTCTCCTCTCAAAGCTTCAAAATTTCTCGAATGTAATAATCTTAAAAACTATTGTAGCATTTAATATTCGACATCACGGATATTATTATTTTAATTGCAGGATAACAATTGAAATTATTTTTAACACTGCAATGATTTTCATTAAAAGATGGCGAGATTAGAAGGCAAATAGATATATGAAATATGGAGATTAAAAATTGAGTTATTTGTTGGTTGTATTCGATATAACTCCATCTTGGACCAGTTAACGTTATAGAAATTAGAAAAAAAAATTACCTAGTAAAGTTTGCTTTTTTAGTAGCCACAACGAAGAAGTTTTTCAAATTTTAAGGAAAAATATCTATTTTTATAAATTCAGTTGTTTATAAAAGGAAAACAAACTGTAAGTTATATATTTACATCGCTATTGTTTACAAACACAGTAAAAATAAATCTAAAATTACATAAGAAAAGGAAACAGAAAATCTTTAAAAATAAATATGGCCGAAAACAGACAAAAAAAATAGTGAAACATAACAAACTATAATTTAAGAACAACTGCATGTTTCAGACCTGATCTGGGCCCTATTTATGTTTGAGTTCAACCTGAAGAGAGCCCAGAACAGGACCAAAACATGTAGTTGATTTTAGATTATAATTTTTTAAGTTTCGCTTTTGGCCTTATTTAAACATACAGACATTAGTAACTATTATATTAAAAAATTAATATTTTCTCGTTTAGGACCTAAATGTAAACGCCCATCATTATATTGTCCTTTAGAACCTTACTCAAAGTCCTTCATATCTGGATGAAAACGTTTTCCCCTTGCTGAATTTCCCCAAGTTATCTTTAAATTGGTCGTAACATTTGTTCTTTAAGGGAAATTCTGCAGCCCACATTTTATTTATCTTAACATCGAATGGGAAATTTGAATTAGCTTTATAGGCTTCACAAACCTATATTTGTCGTCAAGCCGAATCCTTTAGTTCTTATTTTAGTGAACTCAGCGCAAACGTAACAAAATTAGTAAACGTCATTTATCACTCACTGTATCTAGTACTTTTCGATGTAGACAGTAAGAAAATATAAATGAAATTATACAATAGCTTGTGGAAAATAATAAGAAGAAGAAAAGATTACAACAAAGATAAACAATATGTAATCAATTTTTTAAGTCACAATATTACATCAACGCATATTAATCTTATCTGTTCAAAAGTGAACGGAAGTTGCCAAGGTTCCGTTTAGTCAAACAAATTTATTATTCCTTCCTCCACTTCTGCTATTTACAATCATCATGGGCTTAGTATTCATGGTTGTTGTTGTTGTTTTCAATTTAAACGAGTTTCGTAGTTACATATGAATAGCGTACTTAAGTAATTAAATCCCCTTGAATGTTTAACGAGACGGAACAGTAGTTAATAAATATTGTTTATTAATTTCGTCCATGGATTTCCCAAAGGTGCACAGAAAGGAAATCGAAGTGAGGAAAAAAAACATAATAATATTAGAGACGAATTTAAGGCATGTAAACTAAAATAGAGGCTACTTTGAATTTAAGTTGATACAGCTGTAACCGTATTTGGAAACGCTTATAAAAGATCACACGACTCTGTGTAGTTGAAATTATCTATGATTTTTTTTTACGTAGACGACTGAGCGGAAAGTTCAATTGAAAAATTTTCAGCCAAATTTTTAAAAAAAACGTAATTGTGCAAATTTTTGCGTCTGGTTTAATATCCAGAGGGGATCAAATTTAGTGACGTCATGAAAATGTTTGTATGTTATCTTGGCTACGAATAAGCGAAACCTCCTCAATTTGACGTAACTGACGTATTCCTGTACTGTTTGAAATTACTTTGTTTTAGAACTTGTAAATTTATTTTTTTAATTGATGTGACTTTGAGAATAAAAATTAAAAATTGCTTAGTACAGTAATCGTAATTGGTATGAAATATTATTTTGTGGAGGTATACAAAGCACGGGAATCAACTTGTGTATTTGTTGACGAACGGCTGTAGCCTTGGTTACGTCTGTGTGGGGTTTATTTCTTGAGCATTCTGCGACAGTGCTTATTGCCTTTGTTTGGCGGGGTGATCTAGGCAGATTTAGTTATCTACCTGGTTGACCTTAAGAGAGAGCGATCAGCTGTTCCGTCACTCCAGCCTTGGCGTACGAAGGCCACCCAAGGGTTGACTCGCTGGGTCTTTGTCTCAGAGCCGGACTAAAGTGACAAGTACGAGGGAGACGATCACACACACACGCGTGAGACGCTCTTCTCCGTGACAGGAGGAGTAGACGGTGACAGAGGCTGCTTGTTTAGGGAAGAGACCAAGTGTTAGGACTTACCCCGGTGGACGAGAGGACTCAGTCCCGCGGATGTTCCTCGACGCAAGAGAGCGAGAGACGAGGGCGAGAGAGACGAGACGAGGTTTCCACGACACTTTGAGAGGAACACACAGCACCGTAGCAAGCAAGCAGCAGCCACTTCCGCGGCTGAGCACCGACTGTCTGCTGTGAGAGGGAACTTGGCGACCCGGACCGCGATCGGACGTCATCGGAAAGCTTCGGCCTCCTCCGGCGCAGGGCAAGGATATTGTTGTTCGCGTTAGCCATTGTCTCGGAGGAACAAGTGCTAAGTAATGCTCAAGTACGGACTGCAACTTCCAGAGATGCACAACGAATACAGCAGAGAAGGAACGTAGAAACGTCTTAGCCTTAAGAATAGAAAAATTTTAAATCCGTCATAAGAACTCGAATTCTAAAATACAGCTCTTTTCATTATTTGTTACCTTTCAAAATTCTATACAAACCCAATTTTAAGGAAATTTGATATAAACAATATTTTTTTTTGTGACAAAAAGACGAATAGTCTTAAACGCGTTTCTAAGAAATTTCCTGAAACTTCCAGAGATGCACAAGGAATACAGGAGAGAAGGAACGTAGAAACGTATTAGCCTTAAGAATAGAAAAAATTTTAAATCCGTCATAAGAACTCGAATTCTAAAATACGGCTCTTTTCATTATTTGTTACCTTTCAAAATTTTATATAGACCCAATTTTAAGGAAATTTGTTATCAAAAATAACATTTTTTTGTGACAAAAAGACGAATAGTCTTAAACGCGTTTCTAAGAAATTTCCTGCAACTTCCAGAGATGCACAACGAATACAGGAGAGAAGGAACGTAGAAACGTCTTAGCCTTAAGAATAGAAAAAATTTTAAATCCGTCATAAGAACTCGAATTCTAAAATACGGCTCTTTTCATTATTTGTTACCTTTCAAAATTCTATATAGACCCAATTTTAAGGAAATTTGTTATCAAAAATAACAATTTTTTTTGTGACAAAAAGACGAATAGTCTTAAACGCGTTTCTAAGAAATTTCCTTATCCATTGATGCCTAAGAAAAACCGGTGGTGTGGTGAATCATGACCCCTACATTTAAGCGGTACAGCAAAAATAATCGAGTTTTTTGTTATTTGCGTACAGCAGGACGAAAAACTAGGGTGGTTTGGTGAGGCCGAGTAGGCGGGAAACGTCACCGTTTACAACATTGCCTGGAGTGCATTGTTATTCGACACAGTTGGTCCGGGGAACTGCGTAAAAGTTAATTTCGGCATGTTCGAGAAAGAAGATACATTTGTAGTACGGAAAACAAAAAGATAGCATTTGATGGAGATTTAAGCTGAAGAAGAGGCGCTAGAGGAGACGTGGTCCAGCAAAGGAACATCCGGCAACGGCCAACCAGGAACGACGTCACCAGGCCATTGTTAACATCTGGTAACGGCATTTTTACCCGGCTTTCCACTTAAACCATTCTCCTTGATACGCGATTTTTATTACAATTATATCGTTCGTCACCCGCGTTCCCCGAGAGCAGCCGCCATTTAGAAGCTGCATAGATTCTTTTTTGCTTTACCGACTGAGCCAATTTGATTATACATTTTATTCGTAAATTTATATCTTTATTAAAACTTAATTTGAGTTATATTTCTTTTGGAAATTTTATAATATAATACCATCATAATTAAATTAAATATACTTTTTATTATTATTTAACAATTCCTAGTTATAATAATATTTTTGCGGTGTAAACGAAGACCAAGCACCACACCGGGTAATTGATTTACGCAGTCCTTATATGATGAATCTGCAATTTCCCTCTTTTCAAATTCCGTTCCTGTGCCATTAAAGGGGAGTTATTAAGTGGGTTACCCTCGTGCATCCTAGCACCCTGTAAAATTAAAAAATAAGTTTTAATAATCCACAATAGATGAATTTCATTACGACCAATCTATTAATAGGTTTAATATTAAATTTTCCCATGGGCTAAGATCTGTCAAGAAAGGAAAAGTAAAGAACAATATATGGAAAACTAAATAAATTTAATAAAACATGAATCAACCCCTTCTTGTTAAATAATAAAATATTAGGAAGAGTTTAAGTTGAAAGTTTATAACTTTATGTTTTAGATTAGAAAAAAAAACACTTCTAAAAATAGAATTTGTTCTCGATTTATTAAATTGTTAGGGAAAATTAATTATACGTGTAGCAAAATTTAAAAGAAAGGACAGATCCTCTCAAAGGTGGAAATAATTTGTGTGTTGAAGAACTGCAAGGTTGCATTGTAAATGAAGAATATCCTGCTGGAGAAGAAGGCCGCGGAAGAAGATCCTAAAATTGTAATTTTGGAGGTCGACAGTGTCAGGATGTGAAACACAGACGAAAAAGAGGCGAATCGGTTGCAATTATTTCTTTGAGCGAAAATTGCTCCCCTCCCATTCCTCCCCACAACAAATACATTTCAAAATAAAGTATTTTCGTTTCACCCTGCTCATTATTTAAAATAATTGTTTAGGAGATTAATCCACTGTGAGAATTTAGTAGCCCAATATAAAAAAAAATTACCTGTACTGCCTTAATATCGGCATCTTCTTGTAAATATAATAGATAATTGTAACTGAAGAGTTTTTGAATTACGCACCATCCAGTTCTCTGTTCATAAAGTGGTCCTTTCCTTCCTCTGTGAATTAATTACCTCCCAAGTCGTTATAATGCAGTTTACACAACACACGTAACACATTGAAGGCGCACTTCATTATAAGAAAAATAACAAGTATTTTACGTCACGTACGTACGTGAAAATAATTGTTGAGCTTGGTAAAGTCTTTTATTATTATAAGATTTTAAATTATATTTTTTTCATGTCCATCGTAATCGTTTATCTATCTTTTTACCACATTCCTAATCAATATTAGAGTCTCGTTGCCACATTTACCTCTAATTATCCTTGAAGTTTGAATGAACACTGTGCAGTTTATTTATTTATTTTTTTAAAAAAAATTGAAATTAGCATCCCAGTAAGCGGCAGAACGAAACATTTGCAAATCTGACGGGAAAATCACGTTTTGTCTGGCGCCGATCTGACGCCACGGAAGGTCAGGGGACATCGTGATGATATCAGACCTGGAAGAACACCCCACTCACGTGCTTAAGAAAAATCTACGTCAGTGGAAAAGTGATCTTCTTGTCTAGCTGGTGTAAGGAATAAATATGCTGTTGGCAAGTAGACTTGGAAGGAGGAAGGAGTCGGGGAAGAATATATTCGTAATTAGTCAGTTCGGAAGTAGATGCTGAAGGAGGAATAAGTCGGAGATGGTCTTAAAGATGTGTTCTAAGATGACTAAAATCATCTTATATTAGAATTCTAAAGAAGAAGAAGTTACCAGTCCATCCATTATGGAGTACTATTGAAGAAATTAAACCTCAAGGTCAATGTTCCAAAAAGAAAAAAAATATTTCATTATCAATCACATTCAAATTAAGCTAACTTATTCTGTGTGTTGATTCCGAAAGGCACAAAGCTTCGACAACATATCAGAATAAATAATTACAGTAATAGTTAGCAAACAACGTTCTCCAGTTTCATCGATGCATATCCACAGTATTTGTTTCCTTCGTGAATGTCAATGATTATTTTTTGTTGTTGGTAAGCGAGAGGGGAAATTCCCTCACTTTTTTTTCCTGCGGTAGGTATAGACTAGACTGCAGATTGCAAGGGAACTGATATTACCGAGAGGCTCGGCAAGGAAAGGTTCCACTTGAGTAGCTACGGGAACAATAGAAGCCTCGGGGCCTGTTATATCATTCTCCACACGCTCGGGGGAGGCAAAAAAAAATATATGTATACTACACTGTTCAATGTTAACCATGGCACACCGCAAGTTATAAATACAAGTCTGCGGTAACCTTACTCAACTTGAAACCTCATACGCCATATTCTCGTGACATTGGAGCTGTACCAATAAATTTAGAGTCAACATCGACCCACGTAGACGAGCGGAAATCATACACGCGAAATAAACTTTCCCTGTCTTTCAATTCCTCTTCCATTTTATAAACCAAGTCTGATGTAAATATTTTTTGTATCATTATATAGATAATATCACACACAGTGGGATTTTATGAGTTGTAACTTCCTAGAATCCGTATAAAATTATTGAAACTTAATGTTCGATTACATTAACTACTTCGATTACTATTAGTCATAGTCCTGACTGTCCAAGAGTCGGTCGAAGCTACGCTTGTAGACGGACAAGTATAGATTTTTATTCATCTGGTTGCCTTTCTTCCATAAAAGTTTAATAAAATAAGGTGTCCAAAGGTCGGTTCATATAAATAAATATTTTTGTCATAAATTAATTCGATGTAAATTGTTTTTGTTTCCTTTTCTTGTAATAAAGAAATTACCATAAGTTAATTATAGCTAGAAATAAACAAAAATTATCTCAAAGATCTGCGTCATAAATTTAAGAGCATAGCTAGATGAATTCATTTTTCTGATTTAAACTGCATTCATCTCAAATTTCAAATTCAATTTATTATCTACAGATCACCTATTAATTTCTAAGATTGGGTTTAACAATTTTTTTTTTGTTTTTGATCTTTTTTCTTCAGTTCTTAGTGCTACATTGATTTGTTTGAAACGGTATCAACTACTTTTTTTTTCTTCAAAAATAAGGTACGCACATGATAATCAGTATAGTAAATTTATTCCATGGACTATATCTACTAATTCGTTACAGTTTTATTTATTAAACAGTATGTATCGTCACCCTAAAACAGTATGGCCTCATAAACGCAACAATTGTTATTAATTTACATCAAAAAAATCAATAGTCCCAGAAAAGAACCCTGTGGCGTTCACCGCTCTAAAAGAAAATTTTTGTACGAGATTGAACATCGTTCACAGTTATTAATTAATTTAAAAATCGACAATTAAGAATAAATAAATGCTGCCCTTTTCTCAGAAAAAAATTAAATTAATATTTATTGAATATAATAACGACGCTTCGTCCGTATTCGTGGACGTAATCTATCGTAACCGTCGCCGTACTTGGTCCACAACACAAATTTAAAAATTTACCTGATGAAGTCCTCAAATATGGTATAAATGTCGTTAAAATACTAAATAATACTAAATTAAAAATATTAGTTGAAATAATTTTTGCTAAAAACATGTAGTGTTCACATACTTTCTAAACTATTGAAGAGTTTATTTTATATTTAAAAATTTTTGTTAAAATAAATTTCACGAGCGGCGGAACTCGAAGATTCGTTGCATCTTCACGTTAACGACCCACAACGTCAAAACAATATTTTGTCACGTCTCAGAGTTTCCCACAGAAGGTTCACTAACCTCTGGGTTGTGTCATTTCGCGACTTTCTGGTAGACGTGTGTATCCTGCATCTCCCGTCTCGGAAATTGTAAGACTGTTTCCTATTGGCCAAAATTTGAAACGGGAAAGGGGAAATCACAGGTTTCGTGGTTAGTGAAATATTGAGGAGAGATTATCTGCCGAGTTCTCCTGGAGATGGATGGAAGTGGTTGTTGAGGAGTCGTGGAGGAGAGAGAAGAGTTGGAGAGTTGTTGAGATGTTCAGAGGAGGTGTTCAGCCAATCAAATTCCAGAATCTACCTCCTTAAGGGTTCCAAAGGTTGCGGCCAGATGTACCTACGAGTGCCGGAGTCTACTGAAAGATACAGTAGAAACTGTAACCATTAATTATTGTTCAGAGCATGAAGACCAAGGTACCTAATCCCCAACATCCCCAAAGAGATACAATCAATTTTATTTCTGTTCTAATTTTTCATGTTATTTTTTTTCTTGTTAAAAATTAATTTGAGAATTGTAAAATTTCATTTCTTTTATTCTACCTGCTCAATTAACTGAAATTAATCCGAACCCATTTAATGAATAGCAAAAATGCTTGTCTTTATAATTTATTTTCGAGTTATCCTTCATTTCTTGTCAGCAGGAGGTGAGATGGGAATTTGAGTTTTTCGTATTTTTAACTTTTGTAACTGTTTCAGTTTGAGATCGTTTTCCACAGACTTTAAACTGGATATTGAAGTATGTGCAATAATGTAAATAAATGTCGAACGTATTTATTTATGGATGATGATTGTAAAATATTTCTTTTGGTATTGCTATTTAATGTACTGAATAAATTAATGCTGAACTATTTCTACAAGGACGATTTCGGGGGGGGGGGGTGTAAAAATTCATCTGAGGATTTTACACTCCAAGTCGGCCGGGAAAGTCATGGAACGAGTAAAGTTTTCAGATAATCGCCAGGCGCGGAGCGTTTAAGAAAGCAAAACGTGGTTCGCAGAGCCTGAGTATGAAAGTACGACAAACTCGTAAGCATAAATTTCGGAAGCGCCTGGGTTTATAGCGAGTCTTTCACTCGGAAAGTTTTACAACGTTGATTAGAGACATTTCCTCTTCCACGCTCAATCTATCGTCCCGTAGTTTGAATGAACTTCCTCTAGTGCTCGGGAACAAAGTGTAACTGGTATCACGTCTCATCCGGTCGACCAAGTTTCTCCTTCGACGTACCATAACATTCTGCTCTTCCCCGCGTTCGTCTTGGCATTTTCAAACATCTTCAGATTATAGTTTCCCCGCCAGTCACAAATATTTATCCAAAATTAGAGCAGGTGTTACATAAATAAGGACAACAATCATGTCTGCTCAAACTATAACGCGTACTGCACGTACATCTGTCACATCACACGGAACCTTTACAACGTTTCGTCCATATCTTTTAGCTTTTTTTGTTGTTAACAGGCTACATGAGGGTGATCCTGAAACAGGCAACTCCCCTTTAATAGCATAGGAAGGGAATTGAAAAGAGGGAGATGTGGAAGGTAGAGCAAGGTAGCCAAGGGTTAACTAGGGCCCCCGGGCTATGGTTTAAGGATCCTACCCGGTGTTTCACCTAAAGAGATGCAGGGAAAACCCTAGAAAACCTGCATCAGGTAGGTCGGGCATTGGGTACTATTCTCACGCCCTTCCTTATGAATGACGGGAGACGAGTCTGCTGTGGGGACGCAGCATTCCCTTCTCCGTGTCTCCACCAGTTTCAGGAGGCAGTTGGCCGACTGATCCAATGGGATCAGCGGACAGCTCTTGCCATATGCCCAAGGTCTTTGACCCCGGTACATATACCTCCTAAAATAGGTGAAGGTGTCTCGGCATATGAGAACTTTGATAAAAAGTACCCAGAGAGAGTGCAGGAGGCATCCCCGACATGATCAGGTGAGCCCCGCAGTCACTCTGGGCTGAAGCGCCTGCGAGAAAACTCCCGCAGCGCCTTCCTATATGATTTTAGCTTTTTGAGGTACAGACAAACGTATTTAAAAATTCTTCAAAGATTAACTGTAAGAACGACAGAAAATTGAATTATTGCGTATGCTGTGTCTGGTTTCATAACTTAAAAAATAATAATTAACCAGTCTTTCACGAGCACTAAAACGTAATTAATTATGATATTAACTTTGGGTGTTTTCATCACAGTACACACAGCATGTTCAGAAAGTATGTGCACCAGATTTTTTATAATTTTTAGAAGAAACATATGTATTTCCCAGTGTGTGTCCGTGTTGTGTTTATATTGACTTTTGTCTATATACACTTTCTTTTACTAATTTATTTTAAGTTTATTTGTCTTTAATTATTTACTTTATTTTATTCATTTTTAATTTTTAATGTATGATGTATCCTATTTCCTCAATCGAGGATTAATGGAAACAACAATAAATCTAAATCTAAGACAGGATATTGTTCATATCCTAGTTAACTAGCTTCTTTATGTCCTCCTCAAAGAACACTCCCGCTTCTGAATATATTTTACACCTGGTCGTCGGTTAAAAATTTAATTTCAACCATGTGTGTCTTCAGGGGAGTACAAAGATAACAATCTGATGGTGCAAGGTGGTAAAAAGCATGTCAACCACGTGAGTCCAAGAGCGTATTAGTGGCTTAAGGCTGTGTGAGGACATGCGTTGTCTTGTAACAAGCACCACTCCTGCCGTCAACTCTCACGTCTTTTGGTTTTAAATGCTCCTTTGTAAGTTTTTCCAGAGTTTCACAATACTGATGTGCATTGATGGTCTCCCGATAGGTAGAAATTCGAACAAAATTATGAATTTTTAGTCCCAAAAACACAGAGGCCTAAAATTGAGGTTACTGAATTTTTTTGGCAGATGGATAATAGGTGTGACGAGTGTATTCTTGTCACGGGCGTGTAATAAGTAAACCGTTTTGATTAGCGAAGAAAAAATTCAGTACGTGTTATTCCTTCCTTCCTGAAAATACGTAGCGTATTACAGCACTTGGCTTGAACTTGGTGGGATTTCTTACTGGACTCTGAGATAAAGGAATTAGATATTCTCCAGCTGAAGCTCAAGGAGGAACGTGTAGCTAATTTGGAAAAAAGGAGAAGAATGGAAAAATTTCGACCAGACCAGGGGCACGAACCCTTGACCTCCCGCTTTTTTTCATCTGGCACTCTACCGCTGAGCTAACCCGAGTCGACGCTCCTACTTGAGCTTCAATCGAAGCATTTTTCTATTTCCTTTGACTTGAATTCCATTCATCTTTGATGAATTTACACAGTGTCCATTCTACACATAAATTTCGAGAAATTAGCTTGTGATGAATGTGAATAGTAAATTGTAGGTGAGCCTGGCGTAGGTTTACAAGAATGGAGGAATGTTGAATCGGTCCTTGGACGTTGACTCGGATTAGCTCAGTAGTAGAGCAGCTGATCGGAAAACGGGAGGTCCGGGGTTCGAGTCTCTGGTCCGGCCGGCAATTTTCCATTCAAGTCCTTCTTCAAAAGTAGCTACAACGCGAGGTACGTACTACCGTGTTCCAGTGATGCTTGTTCTGTCAGGTGATCCTCCACTACCACTCAGTGTTACAGACCCTCAAAAAAAAATTTCCGGCCCGTTATGGTCGCACTTTCTCAATGCCTTGTATTACGAGATGATGAAACGTTAAATCTGATGAAAGACAAGAAATTGAAATCTTCACACCTATAGTTTTTCAGTATCAAAATTTTTTAAACTATAGTATCAATGTATATTTTAAAGTTCTTACTAAAGGATAAAGCAACTTATTTTTAGCAATGTAGGTCTTAAAAATTTTCATTTTATATAGTTCAAAAGCACACTTATGACATGCGTAAAATTGCGGATAAAGGAAACTCATCTCGTGTACATAATTCCGGCCTTTGTCTATTCCAAGGAAAAGGAGAATAAGGAGGGGGAAAATCTCCTTACGTGCTAAGACTACGCGCCATAACGAATCGGTTTATGCCAAGTGAGAATGCTTGGCTTGGCTTCAACACGTTTATGAGCCAATTTCTTCGAAGACTCGTCAGTAAATGGACTTTAATGCGAACGTTTCCCGGCAGGGTGACACAGGCTGGAGGATTTTCTTCTCTCTTTTTCTTTTTTACTGCGACCGTAACGTGAGTATACGTGTGTGTGTGTGTACCGTCGTAACCTGCGGAAATCGGTAAGATGGCAAATTCTTTCAAACCCACGCTCAAAACGAGTTTGAAAAGTCTAAAATACATAATAAAGGACGACAACCAAAAAAAAATACAAAGCATGTACACCCTTGAAGGGTCACACACGGGATTTAAATGTTCGAATAATTATTTTATGGCAGTTTCGTTGATGTCAGTTTAACTGTAATTGACTACGAAAAGAGAAACGCTATAGAGTCATGTGAAACTATATTAAAAATGGAAGTAATATTGCAGATAAACCGGGATGATATAATGTTTGTTGCACCGGATATTACGACGATTAAACTTGCAACTGGCTGCAGGTGTATTGAATAATAATAACAATAATAATAATGCTAGCAAATTACAAAAGGTCAATAGTAACCTTCCCTGTTATTGCGGGGAAAAAAACGGCAATTACATTTGTGATGGAGACAAATTATATATGTATAACCGTGGAAATGCATTTTTTGTTTTCGTTTGAAAAAGCAACTTCATTGAGGCATCTTTAATCTATTCCAGTTTGCTATTTTGACTCCTGAATAATTTATTAAAAAATTTTCAATGACAATCACCGCCCCCAACCATTATTTATTGCTACTTCTGTTAACCTGCAATTTAATGATTTTTTTAATAAATAAATTCATTACGCATCCAGTTGTAACATTAGTTGTAAAATATAACTGTGTATTTTCCCCCCTTTGTAATTACAAGGCACATACATAATTATAGTTTATTAAAAAAGAGTATATATGTGTGTGTTTGTTTCACCTGGCAAAACAATACCCTTTAAAATAATTTTTAATATCAACGCTAGCGAAAAAAAATATTATTTCGTGATAATTAGACCGAGATCGGGTCCTTTATGCGTTTTTTTCCGGTCGTACTCGAATATTAAAAATGGAGAATTAATGTTTTATGGCTATAACTGTATGGTTTTTTGTATTTCACAATCTTTTATCAAGATATCAGGAATTATTAATATTTATTATCATTAGCCTTAATACTGTGCTTGAGAATCTGCCCTTGCGGGTGGGGGTTAATTTTGCAACAGGAGATGTTTCACTCAGCATCACACAACGTTCAAAACCCATCCTCGTCCTCGCTGTCGTCGTCGTCATTACCGTTTCTGTGGTTTATGGCGTACATATGATATGTTGTGATTTCAAGGTAAAAGGTGACTAATGACGAAGCGCCTTCTTGGAAACGTAATCTCTTACTCTTAGAAGACGTAAACGGCCTCGTCACTGTTACAGTGGTAATATATATATATATATATAATTATTTAATATATTATATATATATTAAAAAATAAATATATATTAAATAAATATTTATTTAATATTATTATATATATATAATATTTAAATATTTAATATATATTAAAAAATAAATATATATTAATATGTATATATATAATATTAATTTAATATAATATTAAAAAATAATATAATATTTTATAATATATATATAAATAAAATATTTAATTTTAATATATATTAAAAAATAAATATATATTATAATATATTAAAAAAATAAATATATATATTTTTATAATATAAAAAAAAATATATATATTTTATAATATTTAATTTCAATATTTATTAAAAAATAAATATATATATTAAATATATATATAATATTTAATTTTAATAAATATTAAAATATATATTTTTATTTATTTATTTATAATATTTAATTTTAATAAATATTAAAAAATAAATATATATATTTATTTATAATATTAAATTTTAATAAATATTAAAAATTAAATATATATTTATTTAATATTAAATATATATTTATAATATTAAATTTTAATAAATATATAAAATAAATATATATTTTTATAATATTTAATTTTAATAAATATTAAAAAATAAATAAATATATTTATTTTTTTAATATATAATAATATTTTAAATAATTATATATTTATTTAATATATATATACATTTTCTTAATATGTATAATTATAAAATATAAATATATTTAATATATAATAAATGAAAGCGGGTTTGTATGATTGATTTTTGTAGCAAGTATCCAATTAATCTCTAGTTTTAATTGAACACTGCTGCCTTGGAAAATTTTTACTTATTTAGAATTAACAAATTAATTTTGAGCAATCATACATTTTGTAGGCGAAACATTATGGCCAAAATTGGTCAGTATTTTTATTAAATTATAACACGGCTTTTCGTTCGTTAATAATTTAATTCTGACGAATTTTGGGCTTAATTTTTCGCCTAAATTATTTGAGGTACAGACACAACAATTATAATATTTGTTTCAAAAATTCCTTTTTTAAAAAAACCTCTAACCTAAAATTGGTTTATATTTTTAAAAAAATTTACGAAACCAAATTTTCCGGTATTCTAGTCTGATCCCTTTTTTTGCTTCAATTTTACAAATTAATTAAATTGCCTTAAATCATTTCATAAACATATGTATACGTTAAAAAAACAGAGTTAAAGAATCCGATGAATCTAAATAAACCAATAACGCCAACTACGAAATAAATACGGCGTCGTTCTAAATCAGAAACAGGAATCATTATCAGAAGGGAAAGGGGCGAAGAAAAGGAATTAAATGTAAGAAAATAAAAGTCAAGATCAAATTTCATCACGTGTTGAGATTTGTTTGGGGGACTGTCCTGTCCCGTATGAGAGAATCAATCCGGCAAGAGGATATTTTTCTATCACCACCATCATCCCCGCTACCCAATTTATTTCAATAAGAGAGGGGTCAAGGCCAAAGCTGTAGGACATTTGCATGGAAGCCTTTGATGTGTTCTGCTCTGTGGGAATTTGGAGCGATGGAGCGCTTCACACAGTGTCGCTGCATTAACTTGCCCAATTACTGGCATTGTACTGCTGCTACTACTACTGTCTCACTATATACAGCTAATGGCGACGCAAACTATTGTCCAATCTTCGCAAAAGCGCTGTGGGGGCACGCGATTAAAATACAGCGGGCACAGTACGTGACGTAGGTCGGGTTCACGGTGCTCGGCTCACGTCCATCCTCAACTCATTATTATAATGACATATGACCCCTAAAGCTAAGCAGAGCACAATCAAGACGTGAAAAATAAATACGGTCCTCTTTTTTTTCTTATATCGAACTGGAAATTTACACTTGAAATAGCATTTAGAATAAGTGGAAAAAATATGTTGAGGTTTGTAAAAGAAAACATCAGACTAGTAAACGGTGTGAATAATTAAATATGGGAACGACATTAATAACAAAGGCTTTTAGATTTGGTACGGATATTTTGAAGGAATTTAAAGGAATTTTGCTACTTGGGAAGCATAATAACCAGAGTAGGATAGCACAGGCAAGGAAGAGGAATTTACTTACTGTTAATATAAGTGTGAATATTAGGAAATCATTGCTAATTTTTTTATATAGAGTGTAGCTTTACATGTGTTCGAAACGTAGATGGTAGGAGTTGTAGAAAGGAAAAGAATAGAAGCCTTTGAAATGCGGTGAAATAGGAAAATGAGACGGGTGGATAGAATCACAAACGAGGAAGTTCAAAATAGAATAGGGGAAGAGCGAAAAATATGGAGGATGTTGATCAAGGGAAGGAATAGATTAATAGGCCACGTTTTGTGACATGAGGGCGTTAGAGGAAAGTGTTTGGGGTAAGAAGAGAAGACGGAGGCCATGGATGGAATATTCTAAGGAAATTAGGGATAAAGTGGGATGTAGTTATGCGGAAAATATAAGGCTTGCGTAATACAGGTTAGGATGGAGAGTTGCATCAACAACAACGGTTCAATCTATAATGAAAATTCAGAAATATTTTGGAAAATATATTTAAAATAAATTGTAAAGGTACCTTTAATAATTTTTTGAACCAACAAATTAAAAGCAAAACTGTCAAACAAGGAGCTATTAAGGAACATGGAGACTAAAATTAGAAATTCTTGTAAATAATTTGCTACTGAGCTGAAATTTCAAATGTGTGTTGAAAATAGAGATGTGTAACAATGCACAAAATATTGTTTATGTGAAGAACTTGTTTTTGGTTGAGATGTTTTGAAAAATTATTCCCAAAAATTTGTCAGTTTTGAAAATGTCCCATGCGTGACGTACTTCAATATATTTCGCCTTTTTTTACATTTATATGTAGTGCTGGCCATTGTTATCAATTGTCAGTATGATTTTTGTAATTGATTAAAATTTTGGGGAATAATAATAATAACAATAATTTTTTACTAATAAGAGATTCATACGGTTATTTAAAAATTGGCACTTTTCTGCACTTTGAAACATTTATATGAGGGAATTACCATGTAGATTATGTAGACAAAAAATTGAAGACAATATTTTAATATTTGTGACGTAGAGACGGTTTTTGGAACCAGAAATCATGAAGTTAAAAATTTATTTTTTTCTGAAAAAAAAAGTAATTGTCATTCAGCATATGTTACACCTTTCTTCTTTTGTTTCGAAGTTTATTTTTTCACTTAATTGAATTTACAAGCATTTTTATATGAAAAATTAGGTAATAGATTAATTCAGATTCTGGTAAAATTTCAGTCCCCGTATCCCTTAATAGCAAAAATTAAAATAACAATGAGACTGGAATAAAAGCCCCAATATGGTAGACATTTTTCAAGTCTCAAATGAGTAGCATGTGTTGCGGATCTCGAAAAGTCGTTGGTCTTGCCAAAACGGGCAAAGCGTGAACCTGGCGCCAATAACTTAATACAAAATGACGCATTCTTGCGAACAAGTTTGGACCGCGAATGCGTGCGTGCTAGAGTATACTTGGGAGAGGAGGGGAAGAAAAAAAAAGAAATCAATTCAAAACTGGTTTCCTTGGGAGATCACTGACACTGACTGGCATCCACTTAATCGGTTCAAAGCCCTCCCCTTTAGTGACTAATAAAACCGGGGTAGCCATTTTAACTAATCGTCCTAATTACAACCCGATCATTATCCTAGGTCAAGCGAAAAATATCCACTTCAGCGGCTGGCATATAAAACACACTTCCCCGTATTGCAAAACATGAAAGAGGGACAATTTCAAATTAGCCGGGATGTTCTTCTCAACTAATTGCAATCAATACGAAATATAAATTAAACGGAACATATTTCCATTACGTGAAAACCGGAGAAAAATTAAATGGGCTCAAGTCATTTAATAAAAAATACCCCCCCTTTTTTAGCGCGCTAATGGGACATGAAAGAGCGTTCCTCGAAAAACATCCCCCGTTTCAGTAATACTTAAATATGGATTTGTAATTAAAATAATTTTTTTAAAAAAAAAAGAACCGTAAAATAAAGCTTCAGTAATTAATTCTCTGAATATCGTCTGTGTTCGACAATTTAGACGAGTTTGTAAAAATTGAAAGTGTCTGACTTAAAATTCTGGGAAATTATGTATTTAATCTTTTATTTTTAAAAAAATAAATAAATCCCATCAGTTTAACCGTCCTTTCATCAACGGCCGTCAAATCTATACCAGTAAATAAAATTGAAGTGTGTGTCTATCAGGAAGTTTGCCTCAAATACGCTCCGAAACAGCTCGACGGATTTCAATTGAAATTTTGTGGGTTTAACTCAGAGGAGTTTTAACTTTAAATTTTGTTTCATTTCGATACCTTGCAGTATCAAGAAGATATGAATATAAAAACGTAAGAAAAAATTCTCTGGGGAAGGTTTTGTGGCCCATATGCGTATCGAGATCCTCAAAGAAGTGAATTAAGGTTGCATATACCCTTGATTTATAATAATAATAATTTTTTAAACATTTCGTACTGTAATAAACCTATCGTTAGTAGAGAGATAACTCCCTGATAAAAATAATAAACTTCTTTGGATCGGTCGATACGCTGTATTTGTGAATTTGTTTCGCTTTTACGTCACGTAAAATTTTAATATTTAGTAATTGCTCATTTCTAACAGCAAATAAAATAAATATAACCTTTCCCAATAAATATGATTTAAGTTTCTGTCTGTCTGTCTGGAAGTTTTTTTTCCGAAACGTGTGGAACCGGGACCTGTTCAAAATCAACTGCGAGTTATAAGGTTTGCCAAAGAATATAAAATTCGAAATATAGTTTATAGAGAAGCTCTGCTCTAAGAATTCAATGATGACAAATAGATGCCATGTAGTGCCTAATTATAAAGAACGTGGATATCAAATTTTCAATTTCATAGACACGTGAGCAGAATAACCATAAAAATGTATAAACTAGGGCAAGAAAAGGAGTAACTGTCCAAGTTCCATGCGAACGAATTTTCGGGTACAGCCAGTTGGTAATAATAAGGCCTAAGTTGGACGTCAGTTTCATAATATTCAATGTTTTATATTTATGTCGGGCGCCAGTGACCGTAAATCCGACCAGCCACAGTCGTTGATTACGACAAGGTGACGCAATCTACAGCCATACGATTTTTATCTCTCAGGAGTGACTAATAAACTTGTTCCACTTAATGCCACTCGTGGTAGGATAATCAAGTATGTAATTTAATTTAGTGACTGTAAACTTTACTTACTTCATTTAATAGACGATATTCATTCATACGAACATTTATTAATACATCATTGATTCATTACATTTTTATTTCGAGAGCCCCTGTGTACATCCGTTGCCCCCAGCAACCAAAACCAAAGATAATCCTCCTCAAATC
Source organism: Eucriotettix oculatus (assembly GCA_034510155.1). NCBI lineage: Eukaryota > Metazoa > Arthropoda > Insecta > Orthoptera > Tetrigidae > Eucriotettix > Eucriotettix oculatus. The sequence goes on from CM067379.1 coordinate 12,988,942, forward strand.
ACTTCATCCACTCTCTCTCTCTGGCTTTCTCTTTCTGCCTCACTGGTTCTCAGCTGTTCTCTGCGCAGCCACTACGTCATACCGACGAGCCAATAGAACATTAATTCTTTATAACGTCCAGTAACGTTTACTAAAACCAATTCTCAGCTACAAAAAGTATGAAACGGGAGACAAGTTAAAAGTTTATAAACGGAAGAGACGAATCGCGGATTAGGATGGAAAGAAAACTGTTACGGATCATCAGTTTAGTACGGGATCATTAGACCGTGATGAAAAATAGATTTCATAAATTGTATGCGAGTATTTTATGGACTACAAAACGAGTAGAGAGGTACTTACTTGTGACAAGAATAGCTCAGTGGTCAGGGCCATTGTTCGATTTCTGATCTTATGGATATGTTTGTACCTTAATCAAAAAATTTAATTTCACAGAACTTGAAGATCGGAAATATATATTTTTTCCTATTTGGAAGTTTTCATTTCTTCCTCGTTTTTAAACCATGTGGCGTCATTGTAACTGAAATATTTTATTAATATTTATTTAAATTATAAGGACCACCCAAGTAAATTTTTGGAAGCAAACAGATCTGTCATATGCTTTTAATATTTTTCCCTTTTCTCTTTAAAGTATACATTTGTACATTTATTAATCTTACACACATTTACATTTTCACAGTTGAGTATCCCATTTACTCAGTTATTCTATAATTTCCTCATTACTGTATTTTCTTATTGATCAATTCAAATTTTTAATGTTTTTCCAACAATAATAATAAATTTCGTAAGGCTGATGTATTGTTTACCGATTATGTCAGTGCACTTTGCCCCAATGATTTTCTTATCAGACACAATCTAAAATATAGAAGTACTTCTTAATATTCAGAAACGAAAATTAAAACTTTAGAATCTGTGTTAAAAAAATTTTATTTAAAAAATTAATATAATATATTCTTTCATTACTTAAACTTCTAACAGTGCATTTCGAGTTTTTCATTATTGTATTAATATTTTTTAAAACAAAATACATTTAATGACTGAAAGTCAGAAATAGGATGATTTAATTTGGATTAAAACGTTTCGGGAACACTTCAGTCCATTATTTAAAATAAAATATCAAATTATAATTTAGAGTTTACCAATTTCCTTGAAATTTCCCTCGTAATTTTCAACCTGCAGAGGTCTCATACCTTCCTTTTTAATTCATTCATGTATGCCACAATATTATAAGCTTTCAGCTAATTGCCCCGTAATACGCAAATATCTCATCAACGTATTAGTCTCTTTCGGCGTGCAAAATTAATAACGACAATTAATTAGTTAATCAGCTTTTCCTGACCGACTCCACTTGTCACGATGTCGTCGCTAATTATCCATATGAAATTGTAAAATGTTCCTTTTGCAGTTTCCCTGTTAAGGGTGCGTCAGAAATTCACATTTTTTTGAGTGAAAGGAACGTTCTCCTACTTCGTACGGAGGTTCAGAATATCTCATAGATGATAATTAAATAAATAAATTTTAATATTAAAAAGAATAAACAAATGAATTCTTAAAATACACACACACACACACACACACATATATATATATATATATATATATATATATATATTGTAACATCATGAAAAGTTACGATGAACAATGCGGGCCAGCTTGCGAGTTGCAATTGTCGCAACTCGGGCCAACAATTGAGTCTGGCGAGACTTTGAGCAGTCGTCATGGGGTAGTGGAAGGAGAAGGTTGGGTCGGCGGAACGACGGAGAATGACCACGCCCTGTAGTGATAATTTTTCTCATGTTCTGAAATGCATTTAAATCCTCGAAAACGGAGGAACGCCGGATTGGCTACAATATATATATATATCTATATATATATATATATATATATATATATATATATATATATATATATATATATAAAGGAATCATACTCCAGAGAGAAGAAATAAAAAACCTACGCTTTACCGATTATATTGTAGTATTAGGGAAGTCAAAAGAAGACTTGGAAACCATAATCAAGGGCATGAACGTGGTCCTGAAGTTCAATATGAGGATAAATAGAGTGAGTGTAGTATGGGAAACAGTGGAATAACAAATCCTGTTACACTGGGAAGGGATATTTGAAGGGTAAGTTAAGGATTCACACCACTTGGGAAGCGTAATAACTCGAGTAGGATAGCACAGGCAAGGAAGGCTTTCACGAAAAAGAGGAATTTACTTACAGATAAAATAAGTGTGAATATTAGGAAATTGTTGCTATAAAAATAATGTGGAGTGTAGCGTTATGTGGGTGCGAAACGTTTACGATAGGAGTTGCGGAAAAGAATGGTGCTATACGAGAATGAGATAAGTTCTAAACAGAGTAGGGGAAGAACGAAATATATGGAGGACGTTGACCAAGGGAAGGGAGAAGTAGGCCACGTTTTGAGAGATGAATATCTTGTAAAATTAGCATTGAAGGTAAGTTTGTGGGTTAAGCTCAAGGATGGAATACGCTAAGCAGATTAGGAAGTATGTGGTAGTTATGCGGGAGTGAAAACTTTCGCGCAAGATAGGTTAACATGGAGGGTTGCAACAGATCAGTCTTAGGACTCAATACAAGAAGAACATATATACACATACATATATATTGTAACATGAAAAGTTACACTTAACAATGCAGGCCAGCTTGCGAGTTGCAATTGTTGAGGAACTGACGCAACTTGGGCCAACAATGTGGTCTGGCGAGACTTTGGGGAGTCGTCATGGGGTAGTGGAAGGAGCAGGTTGTGTCGGCGGGACGACGAGAGAATGACCACGCCCTGCAGACATAATTTTTTCTCGTGCTCGGATTGGAATTAAAACTACTAAAATCCATTTTCGGTGTTTTTTATGAAAAATACCTGGCGCCGTAAAGGAATTAAGAAATCCTCGAATACGGAGGAACGCGGGATCTGATACAATATATTTATCCTTCTGTTAATAAGAGGGGACAGAGAGGTCTGGCAAAAGCGCTCTATACCTCTTACACCACGTTAGTGACGAATTAAATACTGCACCGGGGTAATACAAGTAAGTACCCCGGTTTAGGCCGGGTACCCAGATCGTTATTAACATAATTTTGGTAGGTATTTCCCCCACCTTAAACAAATATTAGATTAAAGACTTGAAAATAAAAACTATTATGTTTATAATGTACATATGAATGTAATTAGTTTTATAGTAACTGGAAGCAGGAAGGCTCAGCACACAGACGATTTTAATGATTTAAAAGGGAAAAGTTTAAGATGTTACATAATTGAAGACGTTTCGTAGACCAGAATACTTAATAATTTCCACTGTTAAAAGTTGAGAATAAACTGGCCGGGAATAAGTTCGCAATGAACGAAACAGCGGCGCACATTCACTGATTCATTCTCATCTGTTTCCGTCCATTTTTAAAGTGCAATTTTCCTCTCTCCAGAATCAGTTGCGAATCAGCGCTCCGTGTACATTCTTCTCCTCCTCCTCCTCCCGCTTCCCGAGCCGCCGCCACGTAATTCCCAGTCTGCAAGTCTTATTTTTCTGGTGAATGTGTGTGAGATCTCGTTCCGCCGCCGCCGCCTTCTTGTTGCTTGCAGCAGCAAAACAAGAAAAATAAGTCGCAGCGGGGGTAATTTTCCCAGGGACGTCGTTAAAAGTTCGTTAGTGGCGTTTTCATTTTCTAATGGGCGGTGTGTATCGGATCTTCTTCACTACTGACACATGCAAACACAACACATGTATATGCTAAAGCACAAACGTTACCCGTCCCCGGAAACGAGGCTGTGACGACGTCACTGGAGGAACAACGACCCCGGGAATTTTCCCAACAAACACTAGATTACTATGTGGACCTCTGTAAATAATAATCAATGTGAACACCAAAATACGAAGAACAAGGCGCGATACTGTGGTGTTCGTTTGCTTACACCAACAAAAATATTTTTGTACAATCAAATTGTTAAATAATAATGATAATAACAATGTATTTGATTTGAATATTCCATTTAATTATAATATTACGTTATCAAATTTCCAGAAGAAATCTAACTCAAATTAAATTTTAGTGAAAATATAAATTTACGAGTAAAATTTAATCAAATTGGCTCAGTCGGTAAAGCAAAAAGAATAATCTACGCAGCTTCTAAATGGCTGCCGCGGGTGACGAACGATATAATTGTATTAAAAATCGCGAATCAACGAGAATGGTTTAAGTGGAAAACCGGGTTAAAATGCCGTTACCAGATGTTAACAATGGCCTGGTGACGTCGTTCCTGGTTTGCCGTGCAGGATGTTCCTTCGTCTCCTCTAGCGCCTCTTCTTCAGCTTAAATCTCTATCAAAATGTCCTCTTTTTGTTTTCCTTACTACAAAACAAAATCTTCTTTCTCGAACAATGGCGAAATTAACTTTTCTGCATATTGTTTCCTCCACTGCTCTCTCTCTCTCTCTCTCGCCCCGACCTTCTCAGGAGAGCTCCCCGAACCAACTGTTGAATCTACAATCCACTCCAGGCAATCAATAATGTTGTAGACGGTGACGTTTCCCGCCTACTCGGCCTCACCAAACCATTCTCGTTTTCCGTCCTGTGTACGCAAATAACAAAAACTAAATTATTTTTGCTTTACCCGATGAATGTAAGGGTCATGAATCACCACAATACCAAAAGGTATGTAATCTAAGTAACCTATGCACAACTTGTCTGGTATTTAATTTTATGAAATTAACGAGCCAATAAATTTGTTCTTAATTTTTATTCAATCTGAAACACTGAGGTTGGGGTTGAGCATAGAAACGTTGAGGGAATAATAGTTGAAGAAATATATGGACATGGCTGCAAGCGTTAATCGGTGACGTCAGACAGGCATAATACAGGAAGAATCCGATATAAAAATAGCCGCAACCACAACTGTAACATTTAACCAATTATATTCTGCAATACGAACACATGGAAAGATGATATAAAAATTAAAAATTGGTTTTAAAAATACGTTATGTTGCATAGAGCCGCCTTTTAACGTGACATATTTCACTGAACCACAATCCTGTAACGTGCTGTCGTCTTTTGCCCAGTTAGGTCTTGAAACATGAAATATAAAAAAAGTATCCATTGGTAAGATTTTTTAATTGTTATAATTATTGTCAATAACAAAACAGGAAAAATTAATTTTAATTAAAAACTCCAAAGAATTAACGACAAAAGTAAAACATCGACTTTAATTTCGTCTCAATTTTAATAGAAACAAAAAATCACAATTTATTTATTTTGAACACAGAGTTGCTTTTTCCACAAAAAAACCTGTTTTTTGGTATGTTTCAATTAATTTGGTATTTATATTTTAAGATGACTGTACGCCAAATGCTCCTTTATATATGTGTAAATTTATAAATCATTCTAATAAAAATTAATAAAATATAATTTCTTTTTCAAATTGAGATTAATTTACAATCCGGTTTTCTTATTAATTATATCTACATTACAACCAGTCATTTAATACAAAAATATTTACTAAAGAAATTACAACATTGCACGTTGTTGTTAATAATTTTTTTCTTTTTGTAAAATTTTGCCGATTTGAGTTATTTTTTTAATATTTGTTTCAAAGTTTCGAAAGTTCTTGACGCAAACGATTTTAAAGGTAGCGATACTCAACTCATTTTAGACAAAAAGACGGAATGTTTAGGGTATTTTTGTTTTTGTAAAGAAGCCGGACCAAGGCCGTAAATAAATAAAATGGGATAAATGCGCAAAAAGCGAGTAATAGAAGAATATTAATTCAAAATTAAAGACGTTTCGTCTCCAACTTTGCTACCGCGTCATCGAGGGCTGAGAAAAAAATAATCGACACAGAGGCAAGACAATATTTCTGTTAACGTTTTTAGTTAACGTCAGGGAAAGTTGCAGACGTAACATGTTTTATTTTGAACTGAGATTATTTTCTTACGTACTTTTGGTCATTTAACGTTTTTATTTATTACATTGAGTCTGATTAACTAAAGAATTCATTGACAAGCAACGTGATGTTGTTGACGAATGTCCATACGTATCTTTCATTATTATTTGTATAGTGTTTATTTCCTTAATGTATATCTGAATCTGTGATTCGTTCCAATAGAAACTCGTGGCTGTCTTTTAAACGTGTTATTAGGGATTTTTACGATGGGTGTTGCTCACACTGCAGAGGAATTTCTTTTTAAAAAAAAAATCGTAGCGTAAATGCCGGCAGAATGTTTCATTATTCTTCTTTTTCTCCTTCTTTTACCGTCCCATGTTAACGTGAGTTGTTCGCAAATTGGATTCCTCGTCGTCGCTTAATTGCTAAGGCGCTCTTCCCTTTTGCACAATCCAAGGCGAGATTCTTCGTCCTGATATGAGGAATAGTGGAACAATGCCGCCGCCGCACTCAAGGCTCAGAACAGAGTCCTTATTATTAATTATAATTCTAGCAAGACACCCCGAGTCCTTTACAACGTGAATAATTATTTTACCAGAGTCCTTTAGGATCTTCTTTGACGTAGTATGCAAATCGATTCTGGTAATAAATCTAAGCTGGAGTGAGTGCATCAGCCGATGAAATCAGAAACTTTGCGCACCACTGATTTTATTGCTAATTTATCATTTGTATTCCGGTCACTTCTTATTGGTAATTTTTCTAACGAGGACGCATATATATAAAGCTAACTAAAAAACATGTATTCTTCTATTCATCGCGGTATACATCATTTCTTCAACAATGTTTTATATAAAAAGTGCACCTCTGAATTATTAATAAATTTATTTGCGACCTCTTACAAACTATTTTTACTTTAAAAAATTAGTAACAAATAACGTTTCGGCATACCTTTTTTTGCCCTTCTCAGGTTTCCTTTACAAGTCAGTAAAAACCTGACGAAGGCAAGAAAACTATGCCGTAACGTTGTTTGTAATTAATTTATTTAGGAAATAAAGTCTGTGAAAGGTCGTCAATCGTTTTATAAATTAATAATACACGTAAAATTATTAAATTTTTTAACTGAAAAAAATTAATTAATAATTAAAAGTCCTTAACGGCGGCCTTTCGAACCTCTGTATGTACTTAAAAATATTAACAGAAACAATTTCCGACCGTTCACAGACCATTTTTCCTTTAAAATTAGTAACAAACAACGTTTCGTCATATTTTCATGCCTTCCTCACGTTTCCTTACAAATCGTTAAAAAACTGACTTAGGCAAGAAAGTATTATATAACGTTGTTGCTAATTAATTTTAAGGAAGTAAAGTCTCTGAAAGGTCGTCGATTATTTTATTAATTTATATCAGACGTAAACTTTCTAATTGAAATAAATTTGTTAATAGTTGAAAGTGAAAATTCTGTGTCAATTAAGGCTGGTTTTCATTAAAATATTTAAATTAAAATATAATTATTTGCAACCACTCAAAATATTAATAATAGAAGTAATCTATTTACCTGGAAAAGGGTCAAACTTGAAGAAGAGTCGGATTTAGCCCATGTGTTGAGTGATATTAAAAAAAATTGGTTTATTAGGGTGTTTGGATGTTTGTTTATTTATTAAAAAGTACCTATTTAAACTATTTAAGTTTATGAGGTAGAGGGACAAATTTATATCACGATAAAATGAAATATGTTAATGTATAAATTCCTCTCGGGTTTCCAACCGGGTCAAAGAGATTATCAGTGACGTTTCGATGGCTTGCTCTGCCATCATCTTCAGTTGAAACGTCACTGATAATCTCTTTGACCCGGTTGGAAACCCGAGAGGAATTTATGCATCCCATTCACCGGGAAAGACCTCGTATTTTAATAAAATATGTTAATGTTTCTAATTTTATATTTTTTTCCCTTCTTCTTCTCGTGCCTCAAAAATTCATGTTTTGTTTTTTTATTGAAGAAGATTCGATTATGCACCGAAACATCGTTATTCTTTAATTTGAATTTGTCTGTAAAAGGTCATAAATTACAGTTATCGTCTTCTTTATTTTATTTCTCTGCTGATATCCTAATACATGTTTTCTAAATATATATTTATAAATAGATTACTTAGACTTTCATTTCCGTTTATTTTTCTACTTTACATTTTAAATAATCGGTGGTGCATCGCGTAGTATTTGGTGACCAGATTAGTCAAGACCGAAAAATCCCTAGAAAGTGGGATATAGATTAGTGTTGACAAATAAGACGTTATAAAGGACACAAAATCAGGGGAAAGCGTCTTAAGATTAAAAGTTGTGAACTGGGAAATTTATAATTCGCGAGTATTTAGGAAGTCTACAAACCAATGACCGCTTACTGCACCAAATAAGTCATACCAGAGACATTTACTGACAGTAAAACTGAAAATTTTCGTTGAAAAATTAATAAATAAGATGTATAGAGAAAGAAAAAATAAGATTAGAAATGGGCAGGATTTTTTTTTTGTGGAGAGTAAAGTAAAAGTTATCCCGTTTGAGGAGATTATTTCGAAGGAAATCGTGCCTGGATAAAACACGTCCTGACGACAACTATCAGGCTCTATCAAAGGACTGATAGGTCCTGACAGGATAAGGACGTCGCCATGTCGGTAGATTGAGAGTCCTTGGACCAGTCATATGATCGATCATAATTATAATGGTAACTTTCTCATTTATGTCCTTTTTTTACCACATTTTAAATACAGTTTTTTCGAAAAGGATCAACGCAACCAAAATTTTTTCCCTATTTCGTCTTTTTCCACAAGTTATTAGACCGAAATAAGGTAAGAATTTCGTTCTCAGTACAGCCAAATAATGTGAGCAAGGTGGCTTTGATCACCTTCAATGGAGAAAAATTCGAAAATATTAGTATTTTTATTAAGTAAATATAAAGTCCAATGAGAAAATTTTAGTTTATTAGCCGCATGGAAATCAGATAACACGTTTCATATTTTACTCAAAATTCATTTCAAACTTTATAAATATTTATAGCTTTCAAATTAACTGAAGATCATGGCACTTAACGCAATAAAAATTAATACAGAACAAACAACATGATAAAAAAAATAGAAAATGAATTAACGTCTATTTTTTTTCACAATACCGTTCATTTTGATGTCATACTCAAAGAAAATTAGGAGCATCAGTATTAATTAATCTCATCGTCTCCAAAAATATCTTTCTTTCATGCAGCTATCAGTTTTAAATTTCCCATTCCCGCTCCTAAGGGGAGGTAATCGGTGTCTTACCCCCACCGCGTTTGTTTCCGGGTAGTAACCAACACATTCACAAAATTTGGTTGAAATTTCCTCCGCGTGTGAAAATTCGTTTCCAAGACATACAATTCTACATACTTTCAGATATTCCTGATGTCATTTTTGAATTTATGTAACTATATATATTTTTTTTGGTAGAATCAACTGAATATGTCGCGAAAGTTGGAGACAAAACGTTTCAATTTTTGACATTGTGCCGTTCTTTGTAACTTATTTATAAACATTAAGTCAGATTAATTTAAATATTTTATTTAAACCTACATATTTTCAAATATTCCTGGATATATTTTTTTAATTATTTGTAATTACATAAAATTTTTTGTAGATTGAACTGAAAATGTCCCGAAAGTTAGAATCGAAACGTTTCTCTTTTTTTGACATTTGGCCGTTCTTTGTATTTTATTTCAAAAATTAAGTCAGAATAAATTCATTATCTTATTTACAAATTTAAATACTTTTAAACACTAGATTTATAACACTTAAAATTTCAACTTTGTTTATAAGTAAAAGATAATTGAAGCATCTCTTCGATCTGTTCCCTGCGTAAAGTCGAAGGACGTTTTTGTTTAAGAAATAAAACATTATAAGTAGTTAATAATCATTCAGAAGGGTTTTTAGATAGAGACTACACATAAAAGACTGGAAAAGGCTGCTTCCAGTTAAATTTATTTATGATTATACATGAAGAAAGTTAAAAAAGATAATATGGAAACGGAATCAAAATGCAAGAAGAAGGAATAAAAGCCCTAAGGTTTTGCTAATGATATTTCAGGAGAGTCAGAATAATATTAGAATATTAGAAAAACATAAAAAGTAGCATGAACCAGATCCTAAAGTAACAGTACAACATGAGGATTAATAAAGGGAAAACCCGAGGTGATGGAGTGTAGCATAGGAAAAAGCGGAATAACAAAGGGTTGGAAAAGATTTGGAAAAGATTTTGTGGACGAAGTTAAGGAATTCAGGTACTTGCGCAACATAATAACTAGAGTAGGATAGCACAGGCAAAGAAGATGAATTTAATTATGGCTAATAAAAGTGTGAATATTAGAAAAAAATCATTGCCAAAAATGTTGGATGGAGTGTGGTGTTATATAGGTGCGAAACGTGGACGATAGGAGTTGCGGAAGGAAAATAATAGAAGCCTTCGAAATATAGGAGAATGAGGTGGGTGGATAGGGGAACTAACCAAGAAGTTCTAAGTGGAATAGGGGGAAGAGGGAACAATTTGGAGGACTTTTACAGAGAAAAGGCCACGTTTTGAGACGTGACAGTCTTGTAAAATTAGCATTAGAGGGAAGTGAACAGAAGAGGGAGCTGAAGGATGCAATACGCTAAGCAGATTAGGGAGAATGTGGTAGCTATATAGAAATGAAAAGGCTTGCGAAGGATAGGTTAGCATGGAGTTCTGCGTCCAACCAGTCTTTGGACTGATTATCACCACAACAACAACATTATACATGTTAGGAAATATATTTTTAAGCATATTAAGTATCTTTAATTTTCTCAGAGCAGTTCTTCGTTCATTCCGAATCATTTTCATGCAAGCAAAATTTGGAAGGGTAAAACAATTTTAATTACACTTCAAGGAATATTGTGAGTCTCTGAATGTCACGCTGTAAAATTTCTATCAGTTTTATTAAACCCAGTCTCCACATTTGCAAGCAAATATTTGTATTATTTTAAAATATCTTCAGGCTGTTTACAAGGAGAAAAATGTTTAATTTCGTTTTAGAGATAAAATAAAACGGAAATCGATAAAAATGGTAATGTAAAGGACTACGAGAGAAGTCAGGAATATTTTATTTTAACGAAAATACTGTGTTTCACTTCGGAATCGCCGACTCTCTGCAATAAAGCAGAAAATTTCATTCGTCGTCGTGTATGTATATAGAACAAAGATACGAAACGTTCAATGTCATTCCACGGTTATTTGAATTCCTGCATATAGCACACATTGTCTGTCTGTCTGTCTTTCCGACTCCATTGTTTGTATGAAAACTGGGTGCTGTAAAAAGGAATGGCGGCTGGTAGCGGGTTAAAGGACACTTCAGATAAATAGTCGTAGAAAACAGTCGGAATAGTTGTCCTTTGTGTTTCCGTTAGCCCAGCGTTCTACGTTAATACAACTTAACAGATTCCATTTTCCTTATCTCCTTTTCGGAGAGGAAAACACATACGTAATAATGTGTAACTCATGTTAAGCATCTCATGAAGGTCTGTCTGGTTGGAGGAAAAAGAGTAATGGTGTGAGGAGGAGTTCTAATATATATTCATAGCCAACGAAGCAATGTCTTTGGAAAGAGAAAAGTAAGATGAATTTGAAGAAAGATAAAAACAGACTCGTAGGACATTTAAGGTATTTTTAATTTAAAGGATTGTGCATTACATAAATGACAAAACATAACTGGGAAATAAAAATTACTAAATACATCGTTCTTGTTGTTGTTATGGTTGTCGGTCTGCAGTTCTGAGGATAATCACAAAATGTCCTTACTTTTAATTGGAACAATTAATGATTCGTATCAGCCCATAATATGTCTTCAGAATAAACACAAGGATCGCAACCGCCGTCACAGAACTGCTACAACAGTTAGTGTGGAGGAGCGTTGTCTTCCATCACGACATTGCGCGGCCTCATACAGCCCTGAAGAAACAGTTTTGCTCTGTTTTGTGATGATACAACGGTGGATGTCAGCGCTTTCAAGCAAACTTTTGTCCTCTGTATAATCTCAAAATGACTTGACAATGGTTTGAAATCAATTATTTTTAAATTAGAAAATATTTGTAGGAAAATGCATTTTTACTGCAGAGAATCTTTATTTATTTGCTTATATTTTTTTATTTATTTTTCGAAAACGTCGACCACAATCACACCCGTCTGCCTCTTCGCTTTTCATCAGCAAACGGTGTTTTTTTTTGCCCCCCAACCTCACCTTCGTTAAAGTGACGAATCCGTCTCCGTACAGCGCTGACATCCACCGTTGTATCATCACAAAACAGAGCAAAACTGTTTCTTCAGGGCTGTATGAGGCCGCGCAATGTCGTGATGAAAGACAACGCTCCTCCACACTAACTGTTGTAGCAGTTCTGTGACGGCGGTTGCTGATCCTCGTTGTAAGTTGTACCACGCACAGCCAAGGTCCAAGCCGTGTCCAAAGTTTAATTTTAAATATTCAGATTCTGATCCGTGAGATTTTTTTCAAGTATTTTAATGCTGATTTAATTCAATTTTTTGTGCTACAAATTTCACTTTCCTTATTTTGATAAATAAATATTATGTGTTTGAATTCATTTAATGTAATTTACTCCTATTAATATATATTCCTCACAGTAACAATAGTTAAGGAGGATATTACATTTTGATTTCCAACTTTGGAGTTTGCATTGAATATTAATTGC